>VWYH01001701.1:1040800-1340319 GCA_013399365.1 Pampusana beccarii | reverse complement strand
GTCACAAGGATGGAGCCAGGCTCTTCTCAGTGGCAACCAGTGATAGGACAAGGGGTAATGGAATCAAGCTGGAACACAAGAGGTTCCACTTAAATTTGACAAGAAACTTCTTCCCGGTGAGGGTGCCAGAGCCTGGCCCAGGCTGCCCAGGGAGGTTGTGGAGTCTCCTTCTGTGCAGCCATTCAAACCCGCCTGGACACCTTCTGTGTAACCTCAGCTGGGTGTTCCTGCTCCGGGGGGATTGGACTGGATGAGCTTTCGAGGTGCCTTCCAATCCCTAGCATACTGTGATACTGTGAAATTCTAGACAAATACTCTAAAAATATTATTTTGGGCCTTTATTTTACATAGCTCTAGCTACAATAAAGCTTTTGATTTTATATATATATTTTTTTTTCGAAAATGTATATTTCTCTTTACTAAACAAATAGTATTTCCCATTAACCAGTAACAGACTAGTTAAGCGCTAGAATAGATTGTATTGAGCTGACCTTGTCTTTGAGGAGGGAGATGGGTGACATGATTTCTCAAGAGGCCTCTTAGCCTTAATTACTTCAGAAATGATAGCGCCATGGAAAAAACGTTTTATTAGTGAAAGCGAAAAGGCACCATATTTGTGGGGCATATAAATAGAAGCATCAGAGACACTCTCAATGTAAAGAATAGCTAAAATGTCCATGGCAAAGGTGTTCGGACAGGTTGGTAGTGAGGGAGATTTCCTGTGCTGTGGGTGTACATGGCACCACTCTCCACACCATCAAACTAGAAATATCCCTGAGAATTGAATCCAAAACAGGCAGGGAAAGAGAGCGAAGTGCTATATTATGTTACCATGTGTTAGCACATTGTAGCTAGAGGGTATGTAGGGGGTGTAGATTACAAGCCACAGAAAAGGAGGTGTCCTAGTGGAAATCTAGACAAGTGCTGTATTAAGCAGCAGGCTGCCTGCAGTTATAATATATCAGAAAATAACAGTATATCATCCATCTGCTGATGCGCAATAAATAACATAAAAGTATTTTGCCTGCAGGCTGAAAGCATCACTGAAAGCTGGATAGCGAAAACTTCTGGTTGAGTGTATATCCTGAGCAAAGGATGACCAGAATTGGTTCGACAGTCGGGCTGAATGACAAGTAGTCAGCGAAAATTGATTACAAAGTCATGGAAAACTGAAAACAAACAAACAAACACAGAAAACAAAAAAAAAATCCACAACAGAAAGAGGGAAGATTATTTCCTTACCCATGTTAGATACAAACCGCAGCGGATGCTGGAGTATTGTTTTTTCTTTTAACACTAAACGTGAATGGCTCAGTAAGTGCCACTGTACCCACTGAGTACTGAACCAATATTACAGCAGTAAAGATTATGTTTAACAATACTGGCTATGATTAAAGCACATAGAATTACAGTAGTAAGTATTAATTTATACCTGATAATTTAAAGAGGGACTTATATTTTCCCGTTCAAAAATTAGGTGCCCTGGTACTTGCTGAACCTCTCCTAGGTACAATTAACCTCATAATGCTTGGAATAATATAAATTATCTTCTATGGGTCTCTTTCTTTTCACTGACTACAGATGGAGTCTAGAGGGCTTGTACAGAGAACACACTCACGTTTCATATGGGTAAATTTAGATGAGGTAAAGATGACCCTTAAATATTTTTCCATTTCACAGGAGCGTTGGCACTTGCTTCTGTGTCTGGATGAGTTCAAATGGATGCGTTTAAAGATGAGGATTTAGTGGTCGTGGAGCTGCGTATAAAACACTTAACTGTCTCACGTAAACTGTGCTCTGTGTGTGGCAATGCAGGGAAGGTAGATTTTGGACCTAAAACTGTAAATGAATAACTTATTGGTAAAATAATATCTGGGGAAAAGGATCCTGGAGGAAAATGATGAACTTATTCTTTAAAGGAGAGTACTAATTAAGTGATCTGAAGCAGCCTAGATGGGTGCCAGGAGGAGATGGAGAAAACTGTTAGTTATCAGCAAAGTCTTCTCGTGAGCTAACATTGATGGGAGGACTTAACCTCGGCTTAGTCATTCAGCTGGGAAGATAATTTCACAGAATAATGAAAATTTTAAAAAAGGGATTTCAAGAGAACATGTAATCAAGCTATATATCTGCTGTGAACAACTTAGTAGTTATTTTCTCCTGTCCACACAATCATTCTTATCTGGCAAATTTTCATGCATTTCAAAGATTAAAGAAAACTGAGAAAGGAAAAGGAGGTTTTGGCATGACGCAAACAGTAGCTTGCACAGAGGCTCTTCCCATTAAAAAGTGTGAGGTAATACTAATAACTAGGTGAAATAGTTAGTATCACCACTACTAAGGTAGGTTCTTTTTTTAATAGTAACACATGTGGGAGCAGCAGCTGGGTTGTATAGGGATTGAAGCTGGGATCTCATAGGGTTTGGTTACCAAGCACGGTGGGTACATGGGACTGTTTTTCCAGGCTTAAAGTGGTAGAGGAAAAAGAGAAAAGAGAAAATGCACCAGCCTAGCTGACCATCTTCAGTATGTTTTGCAAGACAAGTGACAACTCTGTCAGGCAGCAATGCATGCTGGAAGCAGAAACAGCCCAAATCTCTGGTCTTTCATTTATTTGCTTGGTTGCTTGTACCAGCTGCAAGGGGCAGTAGGATGGTGACATTTCATATCTACAGACCACAAAAGAGCATGATGGACCTTCTGCATCTCTCCAGGAGTCTTTGGTTCCCACTGACTCTTCCCTGGACTCCCAGCATAGGAGTTCCTAATGGTTGGTAGTCTCATGCCTATGTTCTCCTGAGGCATAAGAAGGAACAAGTCTGAATTCTAGTTATTTTCTAAATGAGGTTTGAATTGTGATGACTAGTTATCCAAGACCAAAACACAGTTTCAGGTCTCATTGATTTCAGTCGAGATAAAAGGGCAGAACATCCCCTTTAGCAATTAGAGTTGGTGAAGTTTTCATGTTGTATAGTCTGTGAAGGCTTTTTTGCACACAATCCCTCTCACCTCTGTACACATACAGTAGGAAACCAGGATGCACAGATATGTATATTTTTTTTCAAACTGAAGCTCAACTCCACACCACTGTAGAGTTCATGATTTTGCTTCACACCAAATACATAAGTGAGGTTTTACACTCATGCTGGATGTGCAGCTTTACCAAATCGAGGCAAATAACAAAGTGAAAATACTTTACCGTCTTCAGAGATGATAAATCTGAACAATGCAGGACACTTGACAAAGACGATTTCACCCACACTCGCAGGTTTCCAGCATGTAATATTATCCCACATTCCTGGGCAACCTATAGAAGAGAAGAAGGAATAAATACAGTAACAGTGGAAATCCATTCCTTTCTTCACGTTGTTATTGCACTTTATAGTTGGCTCTTCTATGCATAAAAATGTCGTTTTTTAGAATAATTTTCTAATAAGCTTTCCCTGGAATGAAATAGTTTTCATTTGTAGGAATAGCATAAAACAGGTAGTTGCATGGCATAATAATGACCAGATTCTACCCTGGCAGAAGATGACATTGATCAGCCCCAGTTAAATCACTCAAACACACACCAGAAACAAATTTTCCCTTAAGCATGAAATGTACCACCATCTATCTTTCAGTATCACTTAACTACTGTTCAGTATTTCCGAGTTAAACCTTTAGGCATCTTTGATTTAAATTCTATAAATTTTTCTTGCCTCTAATCTTTGTCAAAGGTCAGGTACTGGTACATTTTGAAATTTGACCCAGGGAGGTGACTGAAAACTGAAACACAGATTCTGCTTCATGTTATAGCCAGTTTTGAGGATATGTGAGGGAAACTCACTTCTTTCACATTTTTCGTTTTCTTAAAGAAATTGGGAGCAGAAATCTCCTGCATCAGTAAAGAACTACCATAATATAATTCACTGTCTGTACTGCAGTCTTTGGTCTAGGGAATATAAACTAAACATCCAAAGGATAATTTTGACCTCTAATGATTTCTTAGAATCATAGAACAGTTTGGGTTGGAAGGGACCTTTAAAGGCCACCTACTTCAACCCCCCTGAAATAAGCAGCAACATCTTCAACTAGATCAGGTTGCTCAGAGCCCCATCCAGCCCGGCCTTGAATGTTTGTAGGGATGGGGATTTCCTGCATTAACTAAAGACAGAATTAGGTCTTTAACAAGAGTTCAGAGATTAGGCTTCAGGTAATAAGCTTTGAATTAAAGATCTGAGTGGTAAAGAACCCACTACTTCTTATAACCATGCAGGTGATGGAGTTGTGGATGGGAGGTGGCTTTTCTTAGGATATTGAAAAAAAAACAGGCTCCATGTGTTATTGAAATAGAATAAAGGAGTCCATCTCCTGCTTCTTTCTGCTCACTGTGACAGAGACATGGCAAACTATGACTGGCTTTCAAGAACCAGCTATATCTGCATGACTCCTCCTGTAATTCTGTAAACCACCATCTTACTAGGTCATAAACCTAGGAGACTTATCCAGTGTACAGAAAATCCCAGAATAAACCCTCAGATTTCCTACTAATGTCTAAAAAAAATGACTTAATGAAGGAATCTCAAATGGCAATCATCTTCTACCTCAGCAGGAAAAGAAAGAAAAACTGAATCTAAATAACTCTGCTACTTATTTGCATTTGATGTTGAGATCGAGCACATAATCTTATCAGCTGTTAAAAGCCCCAAGCTCCACGATTTTCCAAGTGGTTTTCTGTTGATAAGCTCTCTCTTTGACTATGTGCCAAGAAAAATAACATCTTCAGTAAAAGCAGATAATACTTCAAAGTGTCACATTTTCAGCCTGGCAGAAGTACAATATAATGAGTTTTGGGTGATCGACTTGTAAAAACAGTGTGGACTTCATCAACTTTTGTGGTAGTAGCAAATTTCCATCAGTAGAGAATGTATGCTCACAGGACTGGACTTGGTGTATTTTTTCCATCACCAGGGAATCAAAACCTCACAAAATATAAGCCAGATACTACCATGTGTGGTGGACAGGGCAGTTCTGAGTGGTACAGTGTTTGAAGAATCCGGTCAGTCTCAAACAACACTGTTATGATGTTGTAATGATGGCATATGATAGGAATATGATAAGTAGTTGATTTTTTTTTTTCAAATTAAAGGATGTAGCATCAGATTATGTAATATAAATTAATAAACGTATAAAATCCTGATCCTATTAGCTAAAATCCTTCATTTTCTGCCAGATGCACCAGAATAATATACTACAGCAAAAACGCTCATTAAATCATCTCAGGAGCTGGAAACAGGGAATCATTTACATTTCCCTCTCATCTCTTTCTTCTACTTCTACCCCAGGTCATTTCTTTTGACAGATGAGGATCTCATTGTGTGAGTACTGTGACTTACTAGAATATCTCCAAAAGTCTCAAAGACTGGAGATTTAAAAGTTTCATGATACAATCAGCATACTAAAGATGGAAATCAAGATCACATTAACAGATACTAGATTGTATTGTCTTTGATAGCTTGTGTCTGTAGACACAGTAGAAACTGCACTTACCATGGAAATCTGAAGGCATATAGTAATAAGTTTATAGCGCACTGATGTATGCTACTCTGTACAAAAGTAAAGGATATGTAAATATCCATGGTAATGAGACATTTGCTTACAAGAGGTGTTAGAGACAATCAAAGTGACTAATGAGATCTTCTGAGAACCACCTGCTGGCCTCTCTTGCTTAAATTAAATGGGTTTGATAGTAACAGGAAAAGATTTCTTATTTCTTATTATTACTTCAACATTGGTTGTCTTCCAAACACAGGGATAGCAAGAGATACTGCAAACCAACCTAGAGAAATGCAAGGAAATCTTCATACTGCAGAAAAGAAAGTGTAGACACGCAGAAGAAAATGTTTTATAGCACTATATATGAAATTCAGTTATATCAGGAGGCTGTTTTTGTGGTAATATTATGCATGGTGAAAAAATAGCCCCGCTTAAAAAGACATTATAAGTTTGTTGTGCTAGAAAGCATTGACGTGCTGATGTTAGAAGAGAGGGATAGAGAAGCAGAAAGTCAAGTGAATTGCCTTAGGTACTAAAACAGGTGAGTGATGGAGAATGCAAATAATTCACTATCAATGAGAATTTTGCCTGGTTGTGCCTGGAAAAACATATTTGTGAAAACAGAACAAAACAAAAAAACAAAACAATAACAAAACCACAAAACAAAGGGAAGAAGGAAAAAAAAACCCACAAACCAAAACAAAACACAGAAACATTTCGAAGAGTAAAGAAAAGCACGACAACATTTTAAATGTAATAAAAGCCAGCGTGCACAATTCCCTTACATTTGTAAACCACGATACAGCCAGCAACTCCTGCTGGGTGAAATCTGCCCACGGAAATCAATGTGACTTGAGTGTGAAACTGCACAGCGGGGTTCTCCTCTGGCACTGGCACTAGATCTCCTTTGCCACGCAGGGATGTCCAAGGCAGCTTTGAAAGAGGTAGCTCAGACACAGCAAGCAGCAAGTTGCAGCTTGAAGCAGACAAATTTTCCTGGTTCTTAGCACGTTATAAATGGGTAACAACAGATAGTCTTAAAGAATCAGATTTCACGCAGAACAGAGTGAAAAGAGGTGGTCTTGCTAATGGATGGTCTTGAAAACAGGGCACAAAACTCTGGCTTCCCTTCCCGTGTCTGCACTGCAACCTGCAGACTGAATTTAACGTTTGGTAAACGTTTTAGGATTCATCTCAGTTAACGTAAGTGATGTAAATCTTGGCATTCGATCTTGAGTAACTACTTACACCCTGTTTGTAATATGGGCAGAAGAGTGCTTCATGTTATTCAATTAGTCACCTCCCCTCCAATTGTTGTCATCACTTAAAAGAATGAATCCTGCCTGCAATTGTTAAGCTAAAGATATAGAAATTGTTTCAGTTCTAAGTCAGTCTGCCTATATAACAAAGATTGACTTGCAAAACACATAATCACAAACCACAGAGACTACTGACCTTGCAGCTTTAGACGTTTCGCCTGCACAATTAATTGAATCTTGCTTTGACACATATCTTGAGACTGTTGGATAAAGTGTCCTTTAGCTGAATGTTGCTCATCATACTCTAAAAGGATTGTGTAATGCAATATGCAAATATATGACCAATTGGCTCTTTAGGGTCTGAACATAGTGATAAGATTTCCTGTATAATGCTTTTTACCTCTCTTGTTGGCATGCTGGCTTTATTCCAGCATCCAGACTTGCGCAACTCTGTAAAAAAACAGTATCTTGTTTCTGTGTGCTAAATTTGGCTCATTTGTATGCACACCGGTTAAGGAACCCTGTTTTGGGGACAACATGATGGGATGGATGATCCTTTGGGAGCCTCTATCCCTCATCACTGAGTTTTGAGGAAACACAAAGTAGTCAGGCAAGTATTGGATTATTATTATTATTACTTTTTTTCTTCAGATGGCTAAGACTTACCCTTTTACTCCATTCAGCTAAGCAAAATTTCCTCTGTAGTTCATGAAAAGACACTTTCCAGATAGGAATGATCCCATTTTAAGGTGATGGTGACTACCCTCAGTAGAACGAGGCTAAGACCCAGCTTAGCCTAGACAGCTGCCTATTCAATGGCTGAAGCTTATGTTCCCCATGGGGTTGATGTGTTTTTTTGGAGCAGACATGGAGAACTGGGCTGACCTGTAGCTATGAAGACTCCTTCAACCACTTTCTAAACCTGAGTGGAGTCCAGCTGAGGACTGAGACATGTTATTGCTGGCTATGAATGATGCTAGCACAGCTGTACAGCTCCTGAGCAATTCAAACCACAGGAAAATCACAGCAGCTGCTTACGAAAAGCCGCATGATCAATCCTTACATCTCTACCTCAAGCTTCTTCTATAGAAGTGCGATAAAACTCATGTTTGGACTGCAAGCTCGCTGTGGCAGGATCCACCTTGTACTGTTCTTGTGAAATGTGCTTCAAAAAACAAGAGTCTTGGTTTCAGCTGAATCCACAATATTGATTTTGTATGAATTACATATGAAGCCCATGATGCCTAAGCTTAAATTCAATATTGTTGAAGCTGAGGGGTGTGCTTCATATACTTAAGGATAGATATGACCTGGCAGCAAGTAAAGAAAGAACAGCTTTTTCAGAGAAAGGTCAAATTTTGTAACAAGGAGGAAACTGGATATTTATCACTGCAGAATCTTCTGATGCAATTTTAAAATTATACCTAATGCTAAAACCATTCCAGTCCTCCCTTCATGGAGGTTCACACAAGCCTTGTTCCTGTCCTTCACCTTAAATTAAGCCTCCAGGAGCAAAACACTTTCTAACTTGATACTCCTGGCAGCTGAAAGGCTCCCTTTTTGCCTGAAATGTCTGGACAAGCACCAAGAGAAAAAAATAATTAAAAAACCCAACACAAGCCATGCTGGCAGAATAGCAGTGATAAAGAGTTCTTCTGAAATTGCTTAGCGTCCCTTATCTTTTTTTTCTGCTCTGTCTAGGGCTGTCTTGAGAGTCTTAGTTTTGATAGTGGCTGGACACAAAATCAGATTTTAGGCAGCCCCATAGTTGAAGTTCACCACGTTCAAAGAAGGGACCTCACTTTAAATCCCCTGAGAACAGAACCTGTTATCTTCCACCAACACAGAGTCACTATGTCACCAGGATTATGTACAAATAAGTTCTTTTTCTATAGATTTATGTCCTGTTTTCTCGTGGTGTCTCTTATTGGATTATTTTACATTCACTGATTTACATTCACTATATTTAAATGCTCTTAACTGTATCCACAACATCCTACCATGTCCTTATTCTGTACCTAGTGCAACATGCCTCCTTCTCATCTCTGCTAACTTTTTGGTTAGAGAAGGTGCAAAAGCAGAGACATTTGTTTTACGTGGCAATACCTTGTGTACTAAATCACTGCTCACTTATTCAGTCCTCTTCACGAAGGGGGTAAGTCCTACCTGTCCCCTTCTCCATGAAAAGAATTATCTTGACATCTTTATTGTACTCAGCATACCATTTTCACAAAACATATAGGAAATTGCAGCTTTGAGACTACTGCACCCTTGTCAAATGTTGCTGACTTTATTCAGTGGACTCAAAATTATTGGGTGAAGGGGAGGAGTAAAAAGAGGAATGGCAGAACAAGGGACAAAGGGATTTATGGATCCATACACAGCTAAAAGGGAATGGACGAGAATTTGCATAAAATCTATTTATTTGGGAAATAAGAAGAAATGTAAATATATAAACGTTATACTTCTGTTTTTTCATGTATAAAAATAAAGGCTTGAAATGGGAATCCATCCTTTTGACTTGCAACACTCAGTTTGATTTTCAGTTTCTCTCCTCATTTGTTAGTTTAAAATATCACCTTCAAGGTCATATTGCCTTCAGGAGAGTAATATCAAAGGAAATGTAATGTTACAAGCCAGCATATTAAACTGAATTACGCAATGTACAATAACTTTTAAAGGGCATACTACATATAAAGCCTTTCAGAGAGATGGAGAATATGAGATAGGTGCTCTCTGTTCTTTCATAAATCTAAGTAAATACCGAAATAAATAAAGGCTTAAGCATGGCTTGGGTATGGGGCCTAGATTTTCAAAAGTAATTGGCATTTCAAAGTAAAGGTATCTTATAGGAGCTCCTATTACTGAAATAGTAATTCTGTAGTTGTTTCAAGTTGAGAAGCAAACTTATAAGACTGTTAGGTTCAGTAGTCTCTTCTGAAAAGCCAGGCCATGAGAGAGTAAAAAGAAAAAACCAACTGAAATTCCAAACTTATAAAAGGGAAGAAAAAACACAAAGAGGAGAGAAAAAAAAAAAACAGTAAAGGAAGACATTCTGTGTTGGAAAACAGAATACTTGATCATGCACAAGAAAAAAAAAAAAAAATTCATTCTTTCCTTAAAATGTCTTACGCCGAAAGCAGGCATGAAAGATTGAGTACAAAGGGAAGCTGAGCAGAGAAAAAAGAAAGTTGTTTTCCTTCCTAGTTCTGCTCCTAAGAGATTTTGGAGTTATTTGGACAAAGTCTATGTATTCTTTCAGCATACGTGATCTGAACCAGTTCTTACACTAATAAAGTGTTCCTCTATCCAAGATGCATCAGAGATGCACCTTGCATTGTCTAACATGATATTCATTCACTTTAACAGTATAAAGAGTATATATGTAACTCTGAACTAACTTCTTCTGCACTTCTTTTACAATACAAGAAGAAAAACAGAAACCTCCAGAGGGCACTTGTAGGAGGTTTCTAAGATAAATTATCCTCTGGAGGTACATATTTTCTTCCACTGATTAGAAAAGGCACTAAGAGCAACCTGAATCTTAGGCTTAAAACAACTGGAATTAGAGCAGAGGAATTCTACATGTGCATTCCAAGTGACTCAGATAGGGCTGTATGTAAAGAAAAATAAACTGTGGTGACGTTACCAGCAGCTGAGCCACCTTAATATTTTCCATTACCTTTTTCTAGATAACTGCTGCCAGTGGTGTAAAGTTATTCAACACTATATTATGACTATTTAGAATCTGTGGTTTATGTAATGATAATTATATAAACGATGATAACGTTTTCTACTGGTACGTCATTATCAGTAAAGTGAGTTATTTTATGAGATTACATTTTCAGAGATTTAAGACGTACTAAGTGCAGCACTGTTTTCAAAGAAATATCAGCCTAATTTATGAAAGGGTATATTGGAAGAAATCAGTTGAGATATTTCACTTCTTATCTACTAAGTTAATCCTACATTATATTAAAAACTAAAGAGAAAGAAACACAGAGGGTTTGTGGTTTTTTTAATTTTACTGGAACAGTAGGGTTTATAGAATAACAGTAGAAAAAGATGAGCTGAAGATAGCAGGGTTTAGCTCTCAAAAGATTAAGTGCATGTGCTTATATTTGGCAAATGCAAAATTGTATATTTTAGAACGGGGAGCCAGTCTTTTTTTTGATTAATCAGAGTTCAACAAGAGGATTTCACCTGGTTTGGATGTTCTACATCACTCTAGCACATTGGTTCACCTTCTGACCACCTTGGAATGAGCCACATGAATTATAAATTAGAACTCTATCCTTATTCCTATTATTTTGGTGGGGAAAAAGTTAGATACAAATACACACACCGTTTGACCATAATCTGTCTCAGAGATGAAAACAGAATGAAGATGTCATTTGTGGAAAAATTCTGCCATTAGAACTATTCTCCTCCAGATGGTGATTGGTCCTTGTCTACGCCTCACATGAAACACACCTCAAAAAGAAATGTTAATACTAAATTATCGTGGTTTTTTTCCTTCAACATTTTCTACATGCCAAAGATCAGCTTTTAAATAGAGCTGTTATCTATAATTAGAGAGGTGTAAACTTTTTTTTCTTTGTTTAAAGCTTTTTGATTCTTTATAATCACAGGATATTTATTCTAAACTACATTTATTGCTACTCTTGCGTTGTTACCTGCCAAGAACCTCATCCAAGAAAACCTCCAGAATCCTTTAAGTGCTGCCAACCAGTTGGCATTAGGTAAGCTTCGGAGAGTTTTAGAGGGCAACTTCAGTTTGGCAAAATCTTTGGAACATTTCTTCGTCTAATTATACAGAAAAGTAAAAAGCCAACAATCTGTGAAATGGAGAGGTGTGGGGTTTTTTTAAACTTTGTTTAAATAAAATAAAAAAAGATCGGTTATTCATCTATGAGCAAGTCAACACTTTACTGCTCTGGAGGCAAAGAGACACTGTGAAATTACTGAAAAAAAAAAAAGAAAAAAAAAAAGGGAGATTTTATGCCAGCACTGCTGGAGGACAGAATGACACTAACAAGCTGCCAGAACGTGAGCCAGTGCCAAGCTCACCAGCTGCAGATAATGAGGCATCACTCAGGACATGGGTTATGTGAGACCATGGGGTAGTGCTGGAGGCAGCCTGGCCTGGAACAGCTGGTACCCCCCACTTCTTTCATTGCTGGACGCAGCCGAAATAACTGTCATTGTCCTGCCCCAGCACCACACCATTCTGACTCACTTCCCTTCTTTCTTAGGAGGAGAAGAGNGTTACTTGGTAGAAGAGCCCAACCCCCTCCATGCTCCAAGCTCCTTTCAGGCAGTTCAGAGATCAGAAGGTCTCCCCTCAGCTCCTGTTCTCCAGGCTGAACCCCCCAGGTCCTTCAGCCGCTCCCATCACACTTGTGTCCCAGGCCCCTCACCAGCTTCATCACCTGCTCTGCACTCTCTCGTACCTCAATGTCCTTCTTATGGTGAGAGGCCCCAAACCGAACACAATCTTCAAGGTTTGGCCTCACCAGCACCAAATACAGTGGCACAATCACTTCTCTAGTCCTGCTGGCCACACTATTCCTGACACAAGCCAGGATGCTGTTGGCCTTTTTGGCCACCTGGGCACAGGCTGTCTCATGTTCAACCATCATCCATCAACACTCCCAGATCCCTCCCTGCCAGGCAGCTTTCCAGCCACTCTTCCCCAAGCCTGTAGCACTGCCTGGGGTTGTTATGTCCCAAGTGCAGGACCCAACACTTTTCTTTATCAGTTCTATCTTCTATTAATTCTCCAACCTGATAGAAAGGGGGAAAGGGAGGCTATTCCACCAGTTCCTAGAAATCTCTGCATATTTCACAGCACTACAAATCTTAATTCTTAAGTGACTGATATCAAAGTAATTTCTAGGAAGACCAGACTAAAAATACCAGCTGAAGTCCACAGAGTTAAGCCAGGATTTGAGAAGAAAGCAATGCAGTAAAAAACAGAAAGATGTGTTGCTCTTCCAGAAAGCCTTACCTTCCTCTGTCACATCCTTCCTAAACGGATCCTCCCTTTCACTAGCATAACCTACCCATAAAAAGTGATTGACAAAGAACATCAGGGTGGAGCATTATCAGCTGCATCCTATCTTTGTGAAGAGTTTCAATTAACAATATTAATTAAGCCTACAGTTGGTTCAGGTGATGGAGGAGCTGGATATAAATATAAATATATAACATGAAATATTATATAAATATATATAATATACATAAATTAATATACATATATTTTCCCCACAAGTACTAATGTGCCTTAGAGAGAACCCTGGTCTTCACCTAGGCTGTAGGTAAAGAATCTTTCCAAACGGGATAGCTGAACTTTATCCACTTTTTCCACCCATGGAGAGTAATGATATTTGGCCCATTTTAAGATTCATGGGCCTGTGAAGAAGGCATCTGTAAAAATCACGAGGATTACTTGTCATGGATACAGAAAAAAGTAGACATTTTTACAGCATGTCTTTTTGGTGTTTTGGAGCCTACTTTGCTCTTAAAGTGGAGAGAGAATTTGGAAGAAGATGAGAAGATCTGGTAGCAGTTCTCTTGAGCACTGAGGTTTCCTAATAATATAATAAATTTAGGGCTTCAAATCTGTTCTGTCACATAATTTAAAAAGTGATAATATATTCCTTTGATTTGTTAGTTTTTAATTAATCTCACAACAGCATTGAAGTCAGGCTAAAGTGGGACACAAACCTTGAAACGTCCTCTGGGTATTGGGTTATGCACCAATCTTAAAAAAAATCCCAACATAGCAGAACAGGATTTCAAATGGGACTTATTCAGGCAAAACCTCAGATCAACAGATGCTTAGTTAATAACATTTGTCAGGAATTTTGACTTGTTTCTTAAGGGATAAATAGACCAAACAAAAGAGACAGACATTGAACAACTGAAAATAACAATTGACCTCAAGTCTATATGACTGAGAATTCTAGAACTTATATTAAATTCTGTTACACAGATATTCACTTCCCTCAAAGGTATTCACAAATTATCATCATTATTTAAGTTTCATGGTAGCTCTGGGGCTAAGAAGATTTTCTATTTTTTTTAAAGCTGGGAAACGAAACAAAACAAAACAAATCGTGATACTAAAAGCTGAGGACTCTCAAGAGCAAGAGTTGTAACAGAGCTCAGAAGTTGTCCCTTTATATTCAGACTCCTGTCGTACCCACTTTCTTGCTTTTCTATTGTTTATAAATAGAGTTATCTCAGTGGAAAAGACACGTCTGTAGTAGAATATAAGTTATAACAGATCTTGGGCCAAATTCATTCCTGATGTAATCACAGTGACGCCAATGTGAATCCTCTTGAGAGGCATTTATTCTTTGTTTACTCGTTCAAATCTTCTAAGAATGAGAAATGACTGAATTAAATAACTTAATTTCTTCCAGTGTGCAAATTCCATAATCTCTCCTGGAAATTGTTCTAGTGGTGAGTCAAGCAATTCCTTATTAGAGCCCACGGGACCTTATGATCTAGTGTAGGAAGCAAAGAAAATAAATAAATTATAAAAAGCCAGTTCATACTCTGTTAAGAGGCATGTTAACACATTATATTGCATACTCCTGAACAGGAAGACAGAAGCTGCATTTTGTTCACGCTTTTAGAGTAACTTAAAAAGAAACCTTGAAGCAAAGGTGTGATTTGATAACAATGTCAGAGTTTAAGAAAGCCTTTCTCCTGTTTCATCTGGAATTTCTCTGACTCTGCCCGCAATGTATTCAGAGAGTAGAAAAAGCAAGACCAAAAAATAAATGAAATCCATCTTCACAAGGATTTTCATACACCTAGGAAATTTTGGTCAATATGAGAGAGACTAAATGAAAGATATTACGGTTCAGCAACTTCCCAGCTACTAGATGCCTTCCTGTCAAAAGCAAAGATATAATACAGACATATGCTTTGATCTGGGCAAATTACAATCTGGAGTCAGTGAAAACACCATGTGAGTGATATCAATAGATGAAAATGGAGGTAGAATGCATGATGAAGAAGGAAAAAGGAGATGCTGGTGAAGCATGAAGATCTACCATGATCGTCCCCCTAGTAATAAAGAGTAGATGCTTTCACTTTTCTTTTTCTTTTTGTCTGGAAATATTTTTTTTAACAGAGAGAGAGGGGGGAAAAAATGGAATGGAATGTAGACTGGGAAGGAACCACCGTGCCGTCACACCCAGACCAGCGCTATCACCAGCAAGCAGACACCATATAAACTTAATCCAAAAAAAGTAAATGTGTACACACTACTCACAGCTTAGCTAAGGACTCTTAATCCCAGGCTCATGGTTTCAACCCCCATGTTGGGAAATAGAACAGACTGTGGTGGGTTGACCTAGGCTAGAGATGTCAGATGCTCTATCACTCCCTTCCTCAGCAAAATGGGGTGAGGAGAAAATGAGATAGGAAAAAAGCCTGTGGATCAAGACAAAGGCAGTTTAATAAAGCACAAGCAAAGGCTGTGCATGAAAGCAAAGGAAGACAAAAGATTTATTCTCTACTTCCCATCATAAGGTGATGTCCAGCTACTTCCCAGCAAGTAGGGCTTCAGTGTGCATAGCAGTTGCTCTGGAAGAAAAAGGTCATAATAATGAACAGCTCCCCCCTCCTGTTTCTTTCTTTTAGCTTTTATTGCTGAGCAGACGCCATACGGTATGGAATATCCCTTTGGTCAGTTTGGGTCAGCTGTCCTGGCTATGTCAGCTCCCAAGATCCTGCCCAATCCCAGCCTACTGGGCGAGGAATGGGAATGTTGGGGAGCAGCCTTGACGCTGTACAAGCACTGCTCAGCGGTAGCCAAAACACTGGTGTGTTCTCAACACCTTTATAGTCACCAATAAAAATCACAGCACTGTGAGGGCTGCTATGGGGAAAATTAACTCCATCTCAGTCAGACCAAATACATTTGTGTAAGCTACAAAACACAAGATCTCCCAAAAGCCTGTAGTAAAGTACAAAAAACTAAAACTCATAAACATCATAATGAGACAGATGAAAACGACAGAAATATTTCTGATGTCCTAGGTACATGAAACGTGTTAGATGAAAATGCCCAGAAAACCATAGGAAGTGGACACTGGAAGGCCCAACATTTTAGATGTGGTCATGCAAAATCTGAACTGTTAGAGACCAGATAGTTCTCCTTTGTTTGCCTTTAGATCAGATCCTTGGAGAACAAGTGTGGTAGATGTGTCTTTCTTTGTCTAAAGACTGGAAGGATCCAGGAAGCAAAGGGAAGCAGTCATCAGAGGGTGCTGAAGATGCTATCACTACTGGGTGATTTATGGCAGAGGTCCAGTATCATCAGTTTCAACTTCCAGACATAAAGAGAAATGCATCAAACCTCCAACATCACTGGTTTAGTCACTACCTCCATCAAAGCCATTACAGTAGTCATTGTAGGAAGTGATATTTTGGGAAGAATTTGGCAAAAAAAGTGTCTGCAGATCTTCATTTTCCTTTTGCTTACTCCTGTAAGTAGGGAGTTAATTCCAACAAAGTCAATGAGTTTCTCCATGTATAAAGCTGCTATAAGTTGGAGACTATTTGGTTTGGAGAATTTAGAGATGGGTTAAAAAAAGAAATATGAAAATTATTTAAGTATATTGTTCCTTCTCCCTCGCTTCTTACTAGAAAAGGTTAAAGACCTAGTAGGAAGAGAAATTGTTCTGTGGTGTTTCTCACAAATATGTGTGGGCAGGTAATTACACTCCCATCTGAAGTAATAAATAACTATGAAAATTTGCATGCATATAATCAATATTCTTTTACTGGTGGCATTTATTGAGCTGTGGAATAATTATGGAAAATAACAGAAAATAAGGTTAAAGGGACCTGCGGAGGTCATAAACATTATTCCATGCACTCAGGCAAAATAAACCACAACTAAAATATCTAAAATGAAGTTTGAGAGTTCTCATTTTCTGTGACATTCTTATTACCTGGATGAAGGATAAGAATAGTATGTTGCAGGGTACAATTGTCCACACTTGAGTAATAAAGGTCCAGAAACCTCTTTATGTTTTAATCATTTGACAATTTTTGACTTGCAGAGACTGTGATAGAATCAGTGTTATATTTAAAGATTCTTCATGATATCCTGAGAGTGAACAGCTGTTGTATTACTTAACAGATAGAAAATTAACCCTTACTGTAAAATCCAGTTAGATGTAGCAGCTATTTGTGGGTATAGGCACATATTTATACAGTTTTGTAGTATAGGTATATATTTATATATATCCGCAGATACGTTACTCTGTCCATAGACTGTTTTGGGGTACAGGTAGAGGAAAAATTAGAAAGTGCACAAAAACTGCTCCATTAAGTGAGAAATCTTATTCCTATGTATAGGAATTATCAGCTGTTGTAATCATGCCATTCAAATTTTATTTATCTGTTCTCAATCCAGAAAAATAACGGGAAACAAATCAGTGATTCTGGTATATCCTGTATGAAGACAATTATGAAATAGTTCTACTAACTGGGGGTACTGTATTTAATTTTGTTCTAGCTTATTTAATTATAATAACAATGGGTTCTGTTTTAAGGAGTTTGTAGGTTATCAGAGAAGAAGTAGAATTATATTAGTCATTTGGCTGTATGACCAAAAACCTGGAACAGATTCAAGTACTTTCACATCTTGGGAACAAAGATGAGGCATGTTCTCAAAATGTATACAACAGTCCTTGAGTGCATTTTAATAATTGTTTGTGGTCATTATTTTAGTTTGGCTTTGCTCTTGTCACATGTTTTGGACATACTCTTGTTACACACCCTAATAATTGTTTTTCTCTCCTAAAGTACTTCATTGTGCATTGATTTCTATTTGCAGTAATTTTTTTTCCACACAGGTCCTGGTTAATCACTCAATTATGGATTATTCTAACCTTGTCTTTTGTTTCGGTTGTGATTTCTAGTTGTATCGTTTCACTGTGCTTGCTTTGATTTGTTTTTCTCTAAAGGAAACAAACCAATCAATTCTAGTAACTGTGTGAACACGAAATGTATGGCTTGATGATCAGAAGTGCAAGCTGCTCTGGAACGGCTGGCGTGCAGGACGTCTGAAACGGCTTTTAGGGTAATCAGAAAAGCAAGGAAAAGGATCAATAAGTAGAGCACATCCAGGTGCTTGCCCACAAGACTCGACTATCTGTTCTTGAAGGGTGAAAACCGCACCACGTAACTTCAGACATGTCTTACGTGTCACGCACGCAATCAAGAGAAAACAAAACCCCACAAACAGACAAGAAACCCAAACCAACCAACCAACAAACCCCCAAAACACAAAACCCGCAAAGAACAACAACAAGGAAACAACAAACAAACAAAAACCTCCAACACACAACAAACAAACAACCCACACCCAGAAAATAAAGTAATGTATGTGAATTATGGAGAAATACAGGACTGGAAACAGGCAACTTTGAAATTGCAGATACACCCTGAATGGGACTCAGCTCTTATATTAAGACACCTTAATTTAAGTGGTTTAATATGCAAAAGGAGTGTAAATCTCAGTATCTATCAACTGTACAAGGAGTCTTGGGAGACTAGCCAGCTAATTTAGCCAATAAATTAGATGCCTAACATCCACTGATGCAATTCTTCCCCAAGGATTTCATTTTTCCCTAAATACAGAGCCCACTACAGTTGTCTTTACTGAAACATGTACAGAAAATGCCTCTTGAAGTCAGTGGAAGTTGAGGTTGGAGATTGAGAGCACAGAATTACATCTGGAGAAGAGCGAGAGCTGCTCCTGGTGCTGAGTGCAGAACCCACCCACCATGGGTTGAGTATTTGTTGCACTTATTTTGGCAAAAAAAGGTGTGTTTAGTTTAAGAATTCTCAAAATCATAAAAGTGATTTATTAGTGACCTTTTCAGAAAACAAGCTGGCGGTTGCTATAAATATATTATTAGCTGGGAGGTGAGTCTATTTGGATATTTCCGAATGGCTTGAGGCTCAAAACTACCCATGTTAAAAGCAAAAGTGCCTCTAAACTACATGTTTACAGTATGATGCAAGAGAGAAGTAATTACTTTGATTCATCTGTAAATCATTTATTAGACATTATGTGTTCATCAAGCTGTCAAAATCATGAAGCTTCATGGCATCCAGGAACAAAATTCAGAAATGAGAAGAGGAAGAAAGAACATTTATTTTAACTGAGATCAATCTGATGTCTGGATGGTGAGTTTTCTGAATTATGTTCCTTTCGAACTATCTGGCAGGAATAATGCATATATTTGAAAAAATAAACAAGACAAAATTGGGCTGTAACATCCAATGTTCCTGTCGATATGAAATGAGGGAAAAACAGGTCACACATCAATAGGAGAGAACGTATGCTGTCCTGTTTCTGAAGTCTCTGAAATTAACAAATTATCTAAAAATATATATTAAAGAAAGGCTGGTGGAATCAACTTTTATCCTCTTTTTTTTTCTCCTAGGGAGGAGCCTACATGTCCACTTTAAGCAAATGTTCTGCTTCCAACCAACTAATGTGAGATTCATTTCACCTTTAGACTTCAGCACAATATTGTTGAAGGATTCTTGCACCATCAAATAACCTATTTCTGTGGTGAAATTCAAATTTGGAAATGAAATCTCAAGCTGCGAAGCATAACAACAGCACAGGCCAAGTCAATTTTTTTTTTAGTATAGCATGCAAAATTCTCCTCTCTAGAATGAAATACTTCAACCCATTAAGCTTTATGACTCCCAAAACAAAATGCGTTGAGTTCCTCTTTGCTTCAATTCTTTTACAAAAGGTTGGAAAACTGCACGAAATGCAGAGATCTCTCCCTTTTTCCTTTCCTGTTCCTTCTGTTTCACAGGATAATTTTGAGGAAGGAATTGCACATTTTCCTTTGCTCCCTTCTTCTAGGAGCAAATTACCATGCATATTCTGAGCCATCCATGCTGTCTAGCAGCTTATGGGTAAAGCCAAAGATCTCCCTTTCTCCACCTCCATCCTCCCCTGTCTATAAACTAAAAAAAAGCACAATGAGTATTGGACATGCAGTTCCCGCTGCCTTGTTCTACAAGTGACAGAAGAGCCCATGAAGTTCAGCAGATACTGCAGAGCTTTTTCCACTTTCTAAATCTCTTCAGCATCCTGCAGAGGAGATCAAGATCTCATCCATTGTAATTTCCAACAAAAGAAAGGGCATAGCTTAAGTGTCTAATGAAAGAGAAGTATTAAGAACTCTATTGAAAAAAATAGGGCTTAGGAGGGGCTAAGGGAATTGATATTCAAGTCATTATTATGCACGTAAGTTATTTTGCACTTCTGCTTTTGAAGGTAAGTAAAACTGAGTTATCCCATTTTTGCCATGGTGAGAGGAATACATACAGACATTTTTCTACCGCTTAGCAGATGGAGTAGTTAATAATTTGTTATAGTACTGTAACTTGCATGTCTGTCTGAAGATGATTTAACTTACTGTTTTCCAGTTTTATTTTGCTGAGGAAAAATCAATATGCACAATCTGTCAGAAGTCCAAATTATTACACTCATTCCACTGCATATATTATTAAGTAGGCAGTTTCCTCTAATGAAGGTCTTGGCTTAAGTTTGTAAAGTATATTAAGAAGCAGGGGATGTAGCTCAGAATAAGCTGAAACAAGAAACGAAACTGTACAACTGGGCAATTTTAGTCATTGGCCACCTCTGTGAGGACATCAGTACCAGGTGAAGTTTCATCAGAAAAAAACATTTCACAGTAAAGAACAGAAGACGACTCTCTTGAGTCTTTGTTCTAGCAACACTTGATCCATGACTAGAGCTTTCCAAGTGATCCTACAATAAATGCAGATACCAAAAGGAGTGATTCTAACTGTACAAAACGTGATATGTCAGAATGTTCCTCCAGAAGCCCATACACTGGTGGAAAGGAAGTGATTCTCCAGACTATACAGAAAATCTTCCCATTGAATTTATTAGTGGAAAGTCATTGGAGTTGGTTCTAACCCCTTCTTGTTCCCATCACATTTACTCTTATCCCAACTAGTGGTCCAAGTACAGGCAACCATTCTCATTAACGAAGCAAGCAATAACTGGCAAATGTGTTTTCCAGAGTGCTATTCAACTGACCAATTGCCAACATCCACATTTGGATAGTTTTCAAATTTTTTGTAGGATTAGATAGAAACAGACAATCCTAGAGAACAATGTCTCTCGTTTGAAAGCAAACATCTGAAATAGGTCTGATGAGTCATTCCCTCAAGAAGCCAACTTTTATCCATTGATTGTGAAAGCAGCCTCAGGACAATAGCCAAGATAAAAAATATATATGGCATAGAAATCTCAAGTTCCATGAGAAATTCGCCATGCTGTCTCTATGAAAAAGAAAATAAAAGAAAACAAAACTACACCGTACCTGATATTGTTCTCATCTCACATCAAGATACAGAAGAATAACCAAGGAAGTTCAAATAATGGCAGGCTCACAAAATTCCCATTTTATCCAGAAAATAGAGTCCAACCAGTTACTTCCTGGGCTGTGTCACCTGTTAAATCTACTTCTAATGAGACACTGGGTGAAGGGCTGAATAGAAACAAGGCAGAAATTGAAGGACACTGCATGATGCTTGATGACCGTCATAGTCTTCTCATGCAAATGATTGACTGGGTGACCACAGTCTCCATGTGTATGTAAAAGGGGGGGTCTGGCCATACTTTTCTGCAGCAGGTCACAGGCTGGAGCATTGTTCCCATGCAATTCTCCTGGAAAATCTTTGTGCATTCCACAAGGTTATAGTCCTGTCAGCTGATGAAAAACCAGTGTCATACACTCTGCCTCTGCTTTAGTGTCTCTGTTCCCTGTTGTGCCCCTTCCCAACACAGAGCCAGAAGAAGGAACAAGGATCCTGACCATCGTTGGTAGCAACAAGAAACATCATGACATATGGGGAGCTATTGTGGGGTAGAATGGGAATCAACAAGTATATTACGGATCCTTCATCATAACAGAGTGATAAAATATACCCTTAACACATCCAAGAATCCTACTTTGTCTGTTTTAGTAGATCTTATTATATCCACTTGACATACTTTAGGAATTCATTAGCAACGGAAACCCAAACCTAAGGAATATAGAAAGGATCAACATCTGTGTTTTGTCTTTATTAACTATAAACATATGTACCAGTATCTTTTACATCCTTCTAGGCTTTTATGAGCTCAAGCAGAGATCATAAATTATTTCTGTACTGTCCTTTTCTTGCCTTTGGGTAGTTTGACTAATAAAATGAAACTTGGTGGATGTGTGTGTAGTTATCCTGTGGCTTCTCTGTTAAAAACAACCAAACATGTGTCTGTTAGTCATTGCTCAGAATACTTAATGTTCTTTCCTCTGTCTCTAGAATCAATGGAAAAAAATGGCATTTTTTGTTAGGTTGATTAGCAACCTTCAGCAAACAAGCTTTCCTTAATTTTTTTAGACTAGTCTTTTAGGAAACAAGACCGGTTCTCTGAAGATGCTTATTTCTTTCCATTGAAATTCATAGAACCATAGAATCGTAGAATGGTTTGGTTTGGAAGAGACCTTTAAAGGACATTTAGTCCACTTCCCCTGCCATAAGCAGCAACATCTTCCATTAGATGAGGTTGTTTAAAAGCCCCATCCAACCTGACCTTAAATGTTTCCAGGGATGGGACATCTACAACCTTGCTGGGCAACATCCCAGTGTTTCAACACCCTGATTCAGTGAGTCCTATAGCTCTTTTGGTTCACACTAAGAAACCTTAATATATATGTATATATGCAAATTGAGGTGAGTTTCGACGACTTCAATGCATGTCATTAGGGCCACCTGAGCTACTATGTGACGACCTGCTTCTATTCCAATATTGTTGCTCCAATAAGTCTGTGCCATATCCTCCAGCCTCATGTGGGTGTCTCAGACACCCAAGGCATCTCAAGTGGCACTGGATATGTGTCTACACAACAAAACCCTTTCCCCAGTTCTGCTATGGTTCACAAAATCAATATATTTATTTACTGAAGCCGTGAAAGTAATTCCAGTGATAAAATAAGATGTCTGTGAGTAACGATCTGCACTCAGAAGGGAGCTATTGAGCTATTGACTATTGAGGGAGCATGGAATTTTTAGGTAGCTACATTAGTTATTTCCACTGTAAAAATTTCATTTATTTTCATAAAGATACGTTTTTAGTGCAATTTGAGATGTTTCTGGGGATTGATTCAAAGTTGCCAGTCCAGACAGACGGAGATCTTCTGTAGGCCCCATGTCAGAATGTCTTGATGGCCTAAGGAACTTGGAGACGCTGTTTATATGCATCTGAATCCAGTCTTAAAAATCTCTGAAGTCGTTCCTTAATTCTCCTGCTTCTGGAACTTATTTAACACTAGAATGCAATTTACAGTCGAAGTCTAGATTTCATTTAGGATTTCCCTGTAGTCTCTGGCAATATAGGGAAATTCAGTCCGTGCTGTCTTAATCCATGTTCCATCACTAGAAGTAACAATCCTAGAAACCAGTCAACTGTGTCATTGATTCCAGCAAGAATCAAACTTACTTTGTTTTTCTCAGTGAGACTAAAAAGCTGAAGGAGCAATAAAGACTCACTTTTGTCAGAAAATGCAGCAAACAGCCGCAGAATATACCACGGGAATAGGAACAAAAGAGCATTTTCACAGAATTATCTTTTAAGAGAATATCCAGTTGTCTGACACCTGACTCACTCATTTTTACAGAAATATAATGTTTTAAAGACCTTCATGAAAACACTGTTTGCATGCAAGGAAATATCTGAATTCAGCACATAAATGTATCCGCTTCTGCAGAAAACTGCAGCGGCTGCCTGATGGGATACAGCAAAAGCACACAGTTTAAAAGGAGGCACAAATATCTCATGAAAACGATACTGAAATCACAGAAGGTCACTCAGTTATAATTCAGATGACATGTTAATAGTCCTTTGGGGCTTTTTTCCTGCCACGATTCTATAGATAGTAAAAAGCTAAATCGTTGTAAATTGTCACAGATCCAGCTGTCCGTGACTCTGAAGATACCGACAGATCACAGCAGCATAGGAAAGACCATCACTTATTTCATTGCTTAAATCTTACTGCTATCCATCATTCATTTTTTGACTGCAGTGACCTGGTATATCATGCTTCCAATTACATGTAATGCTCACAATTGCAGCTTAGGGCTGCATGAATTAAAACAATCCCACTCCACAGGTAAAATATATCTACCACACTATGCGTTTGCAAATAGTAATTAAAAAAAAGGTAAGTAAATAGGTATATGGGGAAAACCCTCACTTACTGATAACCTCTACATATACTATAAAAAAGTTGTCTCTATTTACTCTAGATCAGCTTTTCATTGCACATCATGTATGCCAGGTAGAAGAAGGTAAGACTGGCCTTCTCGATACTATTTAACTACAGACAAAACCAGATTAAGTGGCATGGTAAGATGAACCAGTTGTCACCATAGAAACAAGAAACTCACAAGTGGAACTGGGTAAATAATTGATACTTTGCTTCAATGATTAAACAAAACAAAAATGGGGAAAAAATTCTGTTCAATTAAATAAGATATTTTCCTTCTTTCTGGCTGTCATGAAATGCAGAGAGTTGGACAGGCAGATAGGAAATGTCATTTTTAGCTTTTCATTTTTAATTTTAAAATTCATTTATTTTTTTAACCCTAATTACATTTAATTAGCAATACTTCTGAAAAAAAAGTTCTGTCGTGAAATGTCAATGCATTAATTATTTTCCTAATTTATTAATTGTTATTATATTTCAGCCTAAATTATTTAAAAATTTAACCTGAACCTGCATTCTTCAGTGACTACACCGTTTGCAGAAAAATACTTTTATTTAGTCCTGCTCCCTGAAATTAATTTTATCTGTGCCAATAAGACATGTCCCTAAGAACAGCGTTTAGATGAGGTTCTCAGGGACATGGTTTAGTCCTAGAGTTAGATCAAGTTATGGTTAGACCTGGTGATCCTGAGGGTCTCTTCCAACCAAAATGATTCTATGATTCTATGATTCTGGTATCTTACCCAGTTGCCTGGACAAATTCCATTCCATCTTTTATTTTCTTTTAACTTATGTTCTTTGGTTATTAAAGAAGGACTTCCCAGCGATTCTGGAGATTACAAAAGTAATAGCTTTGAAAAAAAACAGGTAGGAATTATTACAGTGAATATACTATGGGATGGGAATAGTTGCTCATACATACGCTTTGCAGTTAACAGTGTTTTCAGAGCTGGAGATCTTAAATTCCAGTAGTCTCCCTTCCCTTCATTTCCCATCTGAATGGAAGTCCAGCAAATGCTGAAAAGATGACTAAACTGAGATTTATGAGCAAGATTTGCAAAGAAGGCTGTCCTGATTCAAACCACCAAAACGTTGCTGAACATGTCAGCTGAATGTGTTCATGCTGCCCAAGGAGATAACAGAAATTTCTGCTCCACTATGGCAATTTTTGCATCTTTTCTCTGAGTCATCTTAACTGACCGTTCCCAGGCTGGTGATCACCTCACCTAAGTTTTAACTATCTTAGACAGTCCATATAGCTTAACTTGCTCCCCATCTTCTTTCTTGAGTCAGCAGAGAGTAAAGGGTCATTCCAGAGAACAATTTATCCCACAAATGTCAAGGACGCACAATGGTTTGAAAGGAATAGCTCTAAGGAAGGACCCACAGCTCTTCGGTGGTCACTTAGTTTAGACTAGACAATTTAGGTGTTAGTTACTAAAATCAATAAAGACTAGTCACATCCCTGGAGACAGAAGGGTAAATAAGAAGTAGTGGGATTTGGGGTTAAGACTCTTAGGACAGAGACTAAAGTATCTATATTTCTTATAGGATTACCAAAGACACTGTGATCCCTAACAAAGAACAGTACAGAGATCCCAAATCTAATGGCAACCCAGCTAGATCTTGAAGCAAAAGCTGTTGGATTGGACAACCACAGAACTGCCCTGCAGCAAATGATTTCTGCAACCAGGACCACAATCTCAGCGGAGAGTTACGATGCCAAATTAACATCCCTGCTCAACTGGTATTAATATGTGCATTTTCATATTATGCCTAGGGTACAATGGGAATGGGGTTTTAATCCCTTTTACCAGGAAACCTTCACCAGAAAAATTATTGTTATTATACTATTAGTCTTCCCAGGCAGACCATATATATAAGTATAGTTTGGCTGTATATTATAGAGGGATGAGAAAGAAATAGGCTAGAGGATTTTACTAAAAATAGGAACATACCAGTGGTTCACCCATTGGAGGTTTGTCTCCTCTCCAGCAGATCGTTCCAAAGCAGTTTTTCTTTCTTTCCCCTGTCACTGCTGATCTTTTTAAATGACAATGCACTTCCAGGCTTTCAGCTTCACTAACGTGATTGAATTCACAGTAGGGTCATAACATCTCTTTTACCTGCTGTTGCTCCATTTGAGAACAAGACTCTTTCCAGAACTTGAAGCTTGGTTTATGCCTGGATTGTGGAGGTTGTGTTCATTCCAGTACTACTACATTATTATCGACAGAATTCATGCCACCTAACTTCAGACCTCCATAACAGTTGTTTTAATAAGCACTGGAGAGAAATGGGCATTCGTCATATAGTCTTCTCAATCTAAGACAGATGTCCAAAAGAGGGCAAGTTTAAGTGCTGTAAGTACTTGTAAGTGACTTCTAAGTACTTATTTTGATCTATTGACCATAAACACAGTTTAAATAACTAGCATTAATAAAGGCCCCTCTACTATATACAACCATATTTAGGTGGCATGATTCCACCCTTTGTATCTGATGAACAGACTTCTAAAATGAGTGTTGATAAACTTAGAGACATTCAGCAGAGCCAAAGAATGAGTCAATTATTGGAAAACAGAGATCAGTGAAGCTCTTTTTCTTGTATTTGCCTGAGAAAGTAAAGCTTGATCACAGCCCAGGTACCAATGGTGGCACAGGTATGCTGTTCAGGTAGAGACATCTACAGTATAGATGTTTGAAATGAGCACAGATCCAAACACTGGTATCACATGATCCCTAACTTCTATCTTCAAATTCTTGCTTGTTTCTACCATCTCTAACATGAGGTTCATAGAATATATTTTATGCAGTGTCGCATGAATAAATCCATCAGCAAAGAATGTATCTTTGAACAAGGATAGATGTATTCAGGCAGATCAAAGCTGTCCGGGTCAATATCCTGGCTCAAATTGGAGCCAAATAGAAAACATCTAGGTGTAGAGACGCATTCTTAGCTGTACCTTCCCAACTCTAGGGATTCAATAGCTTTTGAAAACTAAGTGCGAGAAGAACAACCTTAGTCTTATCGTTCTTTTGCACAGCTACATCAATAAGGGATACACATGCACACACACACCGGCACACACAATGAAGTAATGTCTTCCCACTGGTGCCAAGGGAAATAAGAGTAGATAATGACAAGGCTCTGAAAGAACAGGAGAGACCCAATAAATAAATCTAAAACTAAAATAACCTTCTCCATCATTATATGAAGGTGAAAATATTTTTCAAAGTCTACTGTGATTTTCTCTCTCCCTGCGTTACCACTAGTACCTTCTAATTACCACCTCCTATCCTCTTGGTACTCTTACCAGCTTCTTTCCTGTCAATTTACAGGGTAACTTGCTGATAGGATCCCTCTTAATAAAGATCATTGTAGGCATCACATCCTTGCAAATACTTATTTAATTTGAATTACTTTATTTGCCTGGAAAAGCTGCTGCCACTTTAGTGTTTTTCAGAGGAAGGACAGGAGGAATGAGACTTGCTAACTAGAACTACAACTTAAAGATTAACTTGACAGAGAGTCATGAGCCGCATAATCACCAATGATTCCTCATCATTTGTATCTGTATTCAAATTCTTGTGCTGGGTCTGCTATTATCATACCTTGGCTTATTCCAGATCAGTGCATTTTAGACACTATAAATACTAAATCAGAGGCCCAAATATGCAGATCACAGACTGGCTGGGGTTGGAAGGGACCTCTGGAGATCATCCAGTCCAACCCAGCTGCTAAAGCAGGGTCACCAGAGCAGATCACACAGGAAGGTGTCCAGGTGGGTTTGAATGTCTGCAGAGAAGGAGACTCCACAACCTCTCTGGGCAGCCTGGGCCAGGCTCTGGCACCTCAAAGGAAAGAAGTTCTTCCTCATATTCATATGCAACCTCCTGTGTTTCAGTCTGTGCCCATTGCCCCTCATTCTATCACTCAGGGAAGTCCCCCCACCATTTGAGAGAGAGCCACATCCAGGGGACAAATCTGGAATATCAAGTTCCAACAGTGGAAATTAAGACAGGTAACAGACTGGGAAAATCCTGTCATGCCAATCTACAGCTGGAGAAGCGTTCTACACTTCATTAGCAGGGCTCTTTCCATCACGGGGTTTCTCTGAGTGGCGTATTTCCTGGCTGTGATCCTGTGTCCCCATGGACAGTGTCAGATGCAGCCGGTCATTAAATCCCAGACCAAGCAAGAAATGTGCAAGGCCTTTGGAGTTACAATTCCATGAGATACAAGCCCACCAAGAAGCAGAAGACAGTTGGGAGATTCTCTCTGTGAGTACATGCACGTGGCAAGCGTGAATGTGCAGATTGCTGGACACCTGCCTGTCTTTTGAGGTCACCACTCAAGGAAGCAATGATTGCAAAACTTGCTCACTCAACTATAAGTAGATCTACTACAGTTAAGCACATGGATGGTATGAAGACACCTATGTATCAAAACATCCCCTGGGAAAAAATCATGGTCTAGATTTTTGGGGGTAATCCAGACATCTAGCATGACCTAATCAGTATAACAGAGCCAGGTAGGATTTGTCTGATAAAATGCATGTATCTACAGTGTAAATATATATAGCTGAGATGGTCACCCTGAGTTCCATACATGTCTGTAGAGAAAAAAGGCATCATCTAATCTACTTTGAAGATAAAATGAACCATGTCTCAGACTCTACTTATATAGATATTCAGAGCTACAAAATGAGCAAGGTGACTTGCTCATTTGTAGTGTAGATGCATTTGCAGGCATCAACATTTAATTAGATGAATCCCATGCTAAGTGTACATGACCCAGGAAACTGTCATTCAGCATCTGAGTAACTGCTGTGCCATTCTTTCCTAGCCCCAGGGTTGGGAACAGGTCAACAGAACCTGGATGGGAAAAAAAATAAAAATGAAAAAGGTTGTATATGGATCAGCAGTGAGCTTTATCGGTTCTTATCAGATAGAAGGTCCCTTGAGAACTGCTGGCAGCTAGAAGAGGGTCCAACAGGAACTGAGGCAGCTCTACGCTATAACAGGGTCAAAAACTCAAGCAAAGGAGGTTGGAAACACTGATGTAATAAATAGCGTGGCCCCACTGCCCGGGGAAGTTGAGTATGAAATAATCATTCTGCTCCCTCTTCTCTTTTTTTGCCTTTGGCTTTCATTATTTCACTTTATCACTTTAATTCCACCTCCACAGCAAAAGAGTTAGATCTGTGTCCTGCTGAGATTTCATTTTCTTCAAATTCTCTTTTCCACTCAGTCTGTATGTGATGGTTGAACAGGGATGGACACACAGGGTCAGCAGCTTCTCCTTATTTTTTCTTATATAAAAGCTCCTGAAGAATTTAAAGCATTTAAGAGAAAGAAGCTATCATAAAACCCACGGAAAAGAAACAAACAGAAAATCTCAAGGCAATCATTGTCTCTGAAGCATTATAGGCATCACACAGCAGCAGAAGGAGGGAAAACAGTGCTGCGAAGAATAAAACAGTAATGAGCACAACATCTGGGCATGAGAGATAGAGGGGGAGGGAAAGGGGAAAACATCAGAGCACTGAGAAGTCGAGGCTGGATACTTTCCACAATATAGTGCCAGCCTTGCTCTTCAAGAGCTGTGGTTGCTCCTGCAGCATCAACGTTGTGCTTATGTTGGACCTCACCCAGAGGAGCTCTGGGGAACCATTTAGTGTTTGTCTGTGTTCACAGATGCTGAACGCAGCAAGGGGGCACAGCAAAGGCAGGAGAGTTGAATTATTGAAAAATGTAGGAACTCAAAAGATGTTCTTCCTCTGTTCACTTTGAAGTGTATTGCTTTCCAGGCAGTACTTTTAGGCAGGAGAAATATCAGTGCGGAAGACAAGCTCTCAAAACAGGAGCAGAGAACCTGCTATTACCCTTGTTGTTTTTTACACCTTGGAGTAGGATTCACTATCTATAACATTATTGCTCTAGATCCTGTAGAAATGGAGATCACAAGGACTGTTCATGTCCCAAATTCAAGTTTTATACGTGATCATTTGACTTTGTGTCACCTGCAACAGAACGTGGAGCTACCTTGCTTACAGAGGATTCTGTAGGTCAGCTAATTCGAAGGAATATTTTAAAACACAGTAACTTGAACATATGCCCAAGCCTCTACAGGCTCTAAAAACTCAAAACCCATTTTATACCTTTGAGCTCCTTCGAGGAGAAATAAATTTTCAGAAAATTCAGATATGGAATTGTTCTACAGAAAATTGCATGCAGAAGTAGTTGAAAGAATGAAGAGGTACTTTTACGCTTCTCCTTATTCTCAAATAAACAGAAGTTTACTCACCAGCCAGGAGAGACATCTTCCTTCCTTCAGCTGTTTCTAACAAGCAAGGGAGTTATTTCATACGTTTCTCTTTCTTTGAGGGAAACAAGGTAATAACATATTTCCCCACAGCCTGCCATCATTAGTAAGCCTTACTGCTACAAATGAATAACAAAACTCAAATGTTGGGCAATTTTCACTTCTCCCAAGTGAAAAATAGGTTGTCCACAGCAGGTGAAAATTAGGAAGAATCAACACACTGCACATATTACTGAATAATTTGTGGGCAGTTACTACCTATCAGGGAGTTTCATATTGAAACTTCTCCAAACGATGCTTGATAACTTAACCTAAAACCAGGTTCAGCTGTGGTGAATAGTGCTCCATTCCAGTAACAGACCAGGGGCAAAAGTGCTTCTGGAGAAAACAGGTATTTGTGGTACTTTCCCAAATACTGCAGTGTATCTGTTGATGTCCAGTCCTTTCATTATGGAGATAAGGCTTTGTTGGGAAAAAGGGTGGCAGGATCTGCCTTGAAATAAGTATCATGTAATGAAAGGTGAGTCTGGAATGTCAGGAATTAAAGGGGTATATATGTAAATATATATATATGTAAAACATGTCTATAGTAATTTTAAAAAGGCAAAGAGAAAGGGCAACAAATAGGATCCATAGAATGAAATGGCTTTAAAACAAGAAATATGCCAGAATTTTTAGCTGGAAAACAGAAGTCTTTGAGGGGATGTGGCTTCTTTATCCAAAGCCACATAAACTCCAGAAAGTGTTGCCACAGGATGTGGCGAACAACTAAAAGATGCACAGTGAGCCTGGGAAAATCTTCTTTAGAATGATTCAATAAAAAAAATACTGGGGAAACAGAATAAAGAGCAGCTGGGCTCTGCTGCTTGACAAGATTCAGTCCCTTGCTGCCTGAGTGGGTGACACATTTTAATCACATTGAGATGCAAAAGCCTTTCCAATGGCTCTGGACCTCTTCTATCTGAGCTGTACTCCTTGAATTTGGAATAGGCAGCGGGGAGGAGTTCGGTCTCAATAGTCCCCCAACTGCCAGGGTTATTCTGGATTTGAGTGATAAAGAACAAACCAGCTGGTGAAACAGTCTCTTTTGAACTGGGAAAAGCTATGAATTCCTGAATCCAAATAATAGTCATTGCATAATTATAAGGAGTAGGGCTCATGGTCTGCTTCTGACATCATTCTGGGGGTAGGGGAGGAGAAACAGGGTTGGTTTTTTTCCTTTTTGTCCTTGCTTTTGCCACTTCTGGACCTGGCAAGATATTAGGAAGTTCTTCTGTAATGCACAAAAAGGTTTGCTTCAGAGGATGCTCTGATAACACGCAGATCTGCATCCTGCCCTCCCTTGTTTCGGAGCTAAAATATGTGGTGAGGAGAAGTGAAATCCCCCATCTTTCCTCACATCACACAATGTGTTTTATCTGCTTTTCTCCACAATTTTACCAATTCTAGTCACTGTAGAAGCAGTTTGGACAGGACTCAGAAAATAGACCGTGATTTCCAATTAGTTTCTTTGTTATTCTTTGCCCTTCTCTCATTCCTGCCGGCCATAGGAAGCTCCTGCTGCAGTCAATGGGAAATGAGACAGGAGATTAAACTATTAATTTCTTTTTTGCTTGCTGCCTCAGTTTCTTATCTCAGCAATAGCACAAGTATTCTTTATCAAGATTACGGTCACCACAATGTTAATCCCTGTAAAGGTCCTAAGATCATGTGAGAGAGGCACAAATTATGACCGAGCCGATGATGCGGAATGAGCTATCACAGACCAGACCAGTGATGCACTTAATCTTATGTCCAGTCCACCACAGTTGTTGTCACCTACACCAGCAGAAGACATCAACATTATCAAGGCCTTTCCAGGCAGAGTGTTGCTTTTTTCTTTCTTTTTTTTTTTCTTTTTGGATTAATTTTGTAGATATATGTCACTGCATCACCTAAAGTACAGAAGCAAAGTCCTGAGCTCTGATAATAACCAGCAATTGTTCCGGTACATCCCCATTTATTGATTTTTTTGTCGTTATAATGTTTGTATATGCTCAATTCAACTGCAGTGACCGCACCTTTTACAGTAAGATGTTTGCATTGACATTGCTGGAAAGCCCTGCAGACATGACAGGAAAGGTTTAGAAACCATCAGTTCAACATATATGATTTATCCCAAGTTGAAACTCACCTGGAGAAGAGTCATTGAGAGGGTTCAGGGCAGCTGCCCTCCGTATCTTCTCCAGACAAGTCTCTTGCTCCTTCTTAATGATGCAGTTGGAATGGGTTGTTGTAACCTGAAATGTGGGGAAAAAACGTGGAGAAAGAACAATTACAAACTTAAAATAGCTAATGAGTTTATGCTGAAACATCACTAAGTATTGAGGTCTCATTCCAAAAAGAAAAAGAAATAAAAACATCATTAGAAAAGAGAAAATGTTGGTCTCCCTGTCAAAGTGTAATTTCTAATACGTTTGGTTTATTTTATTGTATTCCTTCGTCATATGAGGCTGAAGCAAAGGTATCTCTAAATAGAGCAATATTTTAAAGAGGAATCAGAAATCATTTAAGGCTCAGTTCGATCTTACACCAGTTTCTTATGAGTCCTGCACAGTCCATTAAACTCACTCAAGACTCAAAACCAAATTAAAAGCTCTTTCAGTCTTTCACCCTATGCATTCCTTAATGTTCCCTTCTTCCTTTACTCCCAATGAATACACAGCAACTTTCCTGCCAAAAGAGAGTGCAATGCCAATTAAGCTGAAATGACTTGATACAATTTTTTCCCCCCTATCTTTAAGGTTCTAAGGCAGCCCACTATGAGGAAAAAAAAAAAAAAAGTGGGTTTAAAAAAATTTTTAAAAAATCAAGAGTTTAGAACAGCAAAATTGCAGCTAACAGAATGCAAGCAATCCCAAAGCAGCAACAAAATAAGAACAAGACCCATTCCCAGAAATCAATACGAGATTTCATTCCTGTTGCAGAAAGTGGCCAGGGGATGTCAGTTCAAGGGCAATACAATCTCAGCTTTTATTAGATCATTTATAGGGGCACGGCTAAGGTTCAAATCACACTCCACGGAAAGCACCGTGAAAATCAGTGCACTGCTTGAAGATGGGATAGGTCACCCTGGTTCTCCGCAAGCAATTTTGGTGTTTCATATTTCTCATCCCCTTTTCTTTCACTCTTGACAATGGAAAGCTAGAGGGGAAGTAGAGTGTTTGACAGAAGTGGTCTGTTTTCCCTTAACTGCCAAGTAGGAACAAGCACACAGGGAAAGCAACACCCGAATTCAATCTATTTCAGTTTATTTTGGAGCCCTCTCTGCACAAGTGAACTTCCCTCACTTCCCAATGAAGGGAATGAAGGGAATGGTCTGGGTGACCAATGCATTGAGCTGCCAGCACATAGAATAATGGAATAGTTGGGGTTGGAAGGGACCTCCAAAGCTCACCCAGTGCCACCCCTGCCATGAGCAGGGACATCTTCACCAGCTCAGGTTGCTCGGAGCCCCGTCCAGCCTGGCCTGGGATGTCTCCAGGGATGGTTCATCCACCACCTCTCTGGGCAACCTGGGTCAGGGTTTCATCACGCTCAATATAAAAAGTTTCTTCACATCTAGCTCGAAATACACACACTTACTGTTACTTTTGTGCAATACTCAATACACACAGTAAATCCCAAGGCATGCATAATCCTACCCTGTTTCCCTGAAAATAAGACAGGGTCTTATACGAGTTTTTGCTCAAAAACTTATTACTTTTTCACATGTATAGCTACCTGGACACTATTTAAATTGACTTTTTTAATGAACTTCAACTAGGGCTTATTTTTAGAGTAGGGCTTATATTTTGAGCATCCTCAAAAGTCCTGAATAATCATGCTAGGGCTTATTTTCAGGGTAGGTCTTATTTTCGAGGGAACAGGGTCGTTTGGTGTTGCTCACGTTGTGCTTTTGTGTGTGTGATGAGGCAGAGAGCCATTTGCACATTTTTGGCTTTGTAACAATTAAAAGCCACCACCCCTATTTCATAAAGAGAGATGGTTTCCTAGTGAACTCCTACTTTACTAGTTTACTCACCATTTGTAGGAAATGATAATGCTATAATTTCATCTCTAAGATCCCAGTAATAAATTTCAGCTATTTTCCCCATGGGGTATACCAGGCATAACCATATTAGATTTGTTTATCTTCAAAATAAACACTGTTCTGTTCTAAGGGCTCTCAAGAGCCTGGAAAATATATATAGTCACCAGTCTCTGGGATCTCCCAAGAACATAAGGGCTTTTGCTACATCATTTCCTAAACCTTGCCAAAGATTGGGGAAACTGCATTGGCTGACATTCAGGTTCTCAGAATATCTTTTAAAGAGATAAGAGAGAAATAGCAAGTAATTCAGACTTCTGTTGCTAGTACTGGCTCACTCTTAGCAGTTGCTCAGGTCTGAAAGGAGCGTCCAGTGGTTGTCTCAGTAAGCAAATGTGGCAGTTTCTATACTGTTTAGTATGTGTAGATTAGAAAAGCTGTCTAATAATAATAATAATTATTATTATTATTATATTACATTTACATTTATATTTATATTTCTATTACATTTCTATTTCTATTTCTATTTCTATTTCTATTTCTATTTCTATTTATATTTATATTTATATTTATTATTATTAAATAACTATACAAGAAGGAGATGAATAAACAAAAGGAAATGTTTCACACACTTCTTGTTAACCTGCAGAACTCTTTTCAGCTTCCTATTGTGGATGTTAAACGCTAAAGTAGTTCAAAACATATATAAATATGTCTGTACATATGTATGCAAAGTCCGTCAAACTATACTAAACTCTAAGAACAAAAAACCCATGATGCACAACTTTTTATGCCCTATAGGGTAACTCTAGGCCTTTGAGAAGAACGTTTAGATTCAATCAGTAGCAAAAGGATGAAGGAGTGTGATTTATCCTCACAACTTTTATTTTCTTCTTTAGTAAGAGGTAAATCAAAGTCAGGACTTGATTGACTATATAGAAAAGCCTAAGGTTAAAAGCTCAGATTTTACCGTTTTCCTTGCAGACAGGCATATCTAGGCATACATATCTCACTAAACTGACTACATTTAGTAGATTGCATCTCAGTAAGTCTGGCTCAGGAGATATTTGAAATGCAGATGGCTGGGCACAGAGAGAGCACTGGAGTGATGTGCTTCACCCATCCCTGCAGCCTTCCTTAAGCTCTCACTATTGACAGGGCATTTTCATGTGACTTATTATAACCATCTTTATGATGTTACGTTATATAGAGTCACATATTCTTCATCAGCTGACTTAAAAAAAATAATATTGTTAAATACAGAAACTGAGACAGAAAACAAAGAAAGGGAAGAAATGGTAACCTCAGTACCAGAGGAGAGACTAGAAGCTGCCTGTCGTCTCCACTAACTAACAATGCCTTATCTGAGATAATAAAACCAGGTTTGTGTTGTTTATAACAGAAGGTTTCTCTGTTGAACGCAGAGATGCCATCAACATGACCATGTTTTCCTGGATGGATCCACATGTTTCATGTTTCTCCATTAACTATGTGCTGGTAGAGCCTTTAATCTGTCGAGTCAGTTCTTCAACAGCTGAACAGCAGAGCACAATTCAAATGGAAGCGTAAGCTTGAACTTCATGGCCTCCTGATTTCATTTCTTTTGCCTCAAGGACATTTGCAATTTCCTGAGTTCAGCAGAGACAGCCTGGTTTCAGTTTCCCAGAAGATATCAGTGATATGTGCAGTTAAAGAATATTTTGACACATCCTAGGAAAATCAAGAAACCAAGTGGATAGTGCATGAAATTCACTCCTTTTTAAAAAAAAAAATTACTCTTAATGGTGTGAAGGAGATAGACTCATGCCAGTTTTGAAAAGGCAAGTATTTGTATAGATACAAATACTGTAAATACAATCAATGTCTGTTTGGTTCTGAGAGAACACAACGAGACAAACGCAGCCAGCTAAGACAATGTAGATGTTCAACAAAATTTGAGAATTTTCATTTTTCCTCATTTATATATACTAAGGTGGCTACCACAGAGATAAAAGGGCATGTGCTGTGCGTAACTTGTAGTACTTAACTCCTTTCTGTTCCCTTGACATGATGATAATGTTAATCGGTTTATTATGTTACAACCTATATATATTCTCTGACATATACTCTCAAGGTGCTGCTTTATTGTGACCTGTTCCACTAAGAAAGCCATTGTTAACACATAAACCTGAGCAGAGGACTAGGTGAACACATCTGTACTGCTCCCAGACCTGCCCTAGCTATATGTGTATATCAGATTATCAAATTTTGGAGTCGCGTGTTTAAGCAAGGCATCGCTCAAACATATGGATGCTCCAAGGAAGGAACCACACGGGAGGAACTGAACGGATCAGATAACTGTCCTCATATGCACGGTGTATATGACACCAACATACTGCTATACCCAAGCTGAGCAGGTCAGAAGTCTAAGCACAGATGTCCACACCATTTGATGTGCCTTTGGGCATCTCACTTGACCGCCAGTTGCTTGCTGGCTGCCTGATCCTTTATGTTTGCCCTTTGTCGGGATATTTTGGACACCGTAAGTTATATGTAATGGCAAAAGATATCTACGTTTCTGCACTTGAATAATTTCCTCAGTTATATCAAGTGGATACAGGTCTTCCGAGAGTAAAACCAGGGCATTCTCTATGAATGGGACATTATCCTTGTGCCACATCTGTAGTCACTGATAAAGATGCAGATAAGAGATAAGAGAGAAGATTGGGTGGCTGGAAGGATTTGGAATTTTTTGAACACATCAAAGCTGGGCATTGAGGTCTCAGTGTTATCCAAAATAATCATCCTGTGGGCCAGCAGTGCAGAATGGTCTAGCCAAGAAACCTGAACTGCCTTTGACTACAATAATTCAAAAATACTGTTCTCCTCATTTTACTCTCTGTAAGAACATTCACCATTGCTTTAAAACATTATTTCACTACACAAGTGAACCCAGTCGATCCACAGATGTGGGAAAAGTCACTAGTATTCTTGAGAAACTGCAAGATCAGAAAATATGTTTTGAAGTCATTGTAAAGATGTGATAGCGAACTGTGCAATTTGTTTGGCATTTTCTTATCTACAAAGACCTGATCAAATATAGCAATTCAGAAATATTAGCCGTTCTTTCCTCTTCTGCATTTCAGTATTATGCCTGTAAAGTCCTGATTTTTTTTCGCAAAGTGAATGAGAATATTTTCACTCTATTTAGGATATGTCACATCAAACACCATGACAATAAGAAGACGGGTAAAGAAATACAGATAAGAAAAAGCAAAGAAAAGACAACATCAAAAACCCTTTTATTAAATCCCTCATGAAAAGTGTTTTGCATCAACATAGAGATGAAACGGAGTCTGATTCATGTTTTGTCTAAGTGTTGTCTCTAAAGTAATGCAAGAGTTTAACCCCTAGTTATATCAGAATATTCACTTCATACTGAATGACACTTTTTACTATTTCGAATATGACTCTCAGTTTTAAAAAGTTAGCTTTAAAAATGATACATTATCATGTGAGCAACGCAGAAAGAAGCTTACTTGTCATGAAAACAACATTACTAGATTTAATCCCTTATCAAGCAATGATTCAACCAGTCAAACCAGGGCCAAAACTTGCAAAACATTGTGTTAAACATAGAGGTGTTTGGGAGGGAGCTCTGATTATCTGGATTTTTTAAGAACTGATTTACATCATAACTGGTACCCACAACATTGGCTTGGCAGTCAAATGAGTTGTCTCCAGGAAGTCTTATGTTGTTACTTGATTGCTTTTTTTGTCTGCCTGTGTAAATGGCACCCAAACTACTGTAATTTCAAAACCCCTCAGACCAAGTGAAAGGGTAAGGCTACCAGAAACTTATTCAAATCAAGGCACAATTGTACCATCTGCAGCATCGTTTTGACACCATGCTTTAGTCAAATTGTGCAGAGAAAAAAAAACAAATGAAACCAACAAACACACACACAAAACCCCACAACAAACAAAAAACACAAAACCAACCAACCAAAAAAAACCCCCACAAACAGGACGCACTTCCAAAAAACAGCATTGATCCCTTTCAAACTGGCTTACATGAATTTAAGATCTGGTTACCTTCTGACACTGATGTATCCTGGGGAGATGCATGTCTCCCTGCAGATTAGAAAACAGCAGCAACATAATCAACAGTTCCCTTTGCTCAGCGGATACCCTCTGAAGTGGTAATTCTGGATAAAAGGCATGTTATGCAACATGAGGTAAACCCATTTCTGAGTCTGCCTGAACTGGCTTTTTATCTTAGAGATCAGCTGAAAAATCTCTCTTCGAGCATGGTGAGGCATTCTCAGTATAGTCGATGACTTCCACAGGGACTGACATCTTGCGGTAAACTAAAGTACATCTTTATTCTATCTCTAATAACAGGCAATACCAAGCAATGTTCCTCAAAGCTTTGTACCTGCAGGATGCAAACACTCATTGGAAAAGTGTTCAAAAATCTTGCTAGACATAATGTGCTTGAGATGAAATGAAATGCTCAATAGCCCTTTCTGGTTGCTATTTCGTAATATAAAATGTCCTTCTCCCATTCTTCCTCAGACTTTCTTCTCCGAAAGGTAAAACTCCTAGAAGTGCAACTCCCAATAACACAAGCTAGATGTCTTCCTACTTCATTCTTTGGAGGTCAACCTAGGGCTGAAAAGCTGACTGTTGCCTGTCAACATTGCAGCTCCCACTTATTTCCAAAAGTATTCAAGAGCAATGCAATATAAGTGTCCAAATTGAGGTCTATCCCCTTGCAAATCTCACTGAAACTTCATGGGAAGATTCTCACCCCTCCAAGAGCTTTTAGTTTGGAGCAAAATTGGGTTGTGTGGACTCACTGTGGGACACCAGTAGTGCAGGGCTTGCATGACCAATTGCTTCCAAGGGCACTCTCCAACTCTTGAACATGGCAGAATTGTTGGCAATAGAGCAATCCAGTGTAGATCCATACTTCAGCCAAACCTCCACGAGCGGTTGCCTCAGCAAGCAGAAATTCATTGAACAAGGGTTACTGGCAAGTACTGCATATGTAAATCGGTGGAGTTTGTGATTGGTAAAGGAGGATAAGTAATGAGTATTTTTTTTTCTCTGGGCTCTGTGGTCAGATTGCATTTTGTGCAGATTCTGCCCAATAGTTCAGATGATTTGATTAATATCTAAAAGTGACTGACTGGGAAGTTGGAGGGTAAGATCTGCCTTTGTTAACATATGATGTCTGGATGAGAAATGAGGAGTTATATTTACAGCAGTCTGGGATGTAGTGTTCAGATTCAGCTGAACGCCTGCAATGAAGGACCTGAAAGAGGAATTCTTTAATTTTGACCACTCTAGGACACACTGTTCATCTGATCTGAGGAACTACTGATCCAATGGGGTAAGCTTGCATGTGACAATGATTTTGCTTGTCCAGCTCCCAGATTTCCTCTGTTAAAGCAGTCTCCTGTCTCGGAGAAACAAACAAACAAACAAACAAACTAGTCTACTCTGAAGCCTAACGGTTCCCACCTAAACTCTGAATAGACAGTTCCAGCTGATACCTAAGAAGGTCCCTGACTCTCATCCTTAGAGTTGCCCCACACTTGGAGTTGCCTTTTCTGAGAGCAACAGCAACAGAGAAAAGCTTGTTCTACTCCCCTATTATACCCAGAGGATTTCTGGGAAAGGCACAACTCTCAGTCTTCAAGCAGTACTGGAATACAGGAATATTCTCTGTTTATACCAGAGTTGGAAGGCTTTACCAGGTGTCAGAAAAACCCAAACCCAACAGGTTATAAAAGCCTGAAGCTGTCTTAATCCTCTTTTTCCTGGTCTACAGAATTTGCGTTCAGAGCTTTGCCTCCATGCAGACATCCTTGCCTCTGTTGACTGCAAGACCATGGCAACTATCTATGACATGTCTTTCAGACAGAATCATGGAACCACAGGTTGGAAGTGACCTCTAGAAGTCTCCAGTTCAACCTCCCACTCAAAGAAGGGTCAGTAATTGGATAAGTCCGGATTTTTCAGGGCATTTTCTATCTGAGCTTTGGAGATCTCCAAGAATGGAAACTGCACCTCTCTGTGCAACTCACTCCTATATTCAACTCTCCTTGGGGTAAAAGGGTATCTTCTATGCCCGTAGTCCATTTTTTCCTTCTTGATGATCTCTTCATAGGCACTGTAAGGTTGCTACTAGGATGTTCCAAAAGCATCACTCCTTCCACCAGCTAAACAAGCCCATTTTCCTTATCCTCTCCTCACAGGACATCTTGGTGGACGTCCTCTGAGCTTGCTTTCATTGGACGACATATTTCAAATATTGAGAAGCCTAAAATGGGATGTAATATTCTAGAAGTGGCCCAGCAAGTGCTGCGTAGAGGGGATAATCACTTCCCTGGATCTACTAGCTATGGTCTTGTTAATACAGCCCAGGACACTGTTGGCCTTAGTCTGCTTTCCTCCTGATCTATGTAAAGTATGCAGAGTCAAGGCTACCAAGTGTCCTTGAATGGTTTATTACACTGAAAAAAACCTCTGATGAGTTTCACTGAGCGAAGGCTGAGGGAATCTGTGCTAACATAAAACTTCTCTCACTGCGGGGCCGCTGGGAAACAGAAGCTTTTTAGAGTTCTGCATTTCTCGTGCTGCCAGATACCACATTCATTTGCAAGGCAAGTTCTTGTTATTACTCGTTTTTATTTGCCCATTTATACTTCATTACATTTAAACAAAACCCTGAAGTGAAAAGATCTTAGACAGGAAATTTGTTTTGTGCAGGCTCCCAGCAAGTTCAATAGAAACCCCATCTGAGTCACACTTGGAACAGAAATGCGTGATGAACAGCTACAGGAGGCTGCAGAAACACTTTCTCCACACACACACATACCCGACCCAAGGGAGAAAGCTTTAATTAATCCACTAATTAAATTAAAGCTATTTGCCCTCAACTATCACACACATTCCTCCCTTTCACTCCTCCCCACAGGCAGTTCCAGCAAGAGTCGTGCTACAGCTCTCACTCTAATATTCCCCAAAGGGGCTTTGGGACTGGGGACAATACTGAAGAACGGAGGCAAAGAGCTCATTACAACAGTGGTAATGAGAAGTACTCAAGCTCGTTCTCAATTGCCCTCCTTCTCCTTTCAGTGCTAAGAGACATTGGTTTAGATATTGTGCCAAAGTGGAAGGAAAAAAAAATAAAACAAAAAATAAAAACCAGAAAAACCCACTCAAATCCCACAAGGAATCAAAGCTTCGCACAAAAGTCTGTGCCTAGAGTAGCTTTCTCAATAAACCTTTCTTTCTCCTTGCTGTGTCTGGAGCAGTTTGCCACTATTTCACTGTGAAAACTCATGGAGGGGAATAAAGTACATATTCATGGAGGAAAGGGAGCAGCCTGAATGGCGTGTTGGAGCAGCAGCAGTAAGACAAGCCAGCGTGGAGCTCAGCAGAAAGGATTAGAGAGGAAGAGAGGCAATGTAGGAAAACTTCCTAATGATGGTCAGTGAGGCCATACACATCAAAAACACCAGCACCAAATTACCAGAGGAAGAGTCATCTTAAGAGGCATAAATGACCAGCTTTGGTTGTCCTTGGGCTACAGACACTACCTGGGAGGAAAGTGCAGCAGTGGCTGTAAGGAGAGGGCTGGCAGAACCATGGTTCATGAGCTGCCGTGTTCCTCTGCTGTCGCAACTCGTGACTGTTAAAAGTATGATGTATAGTATCATGCAACCATTTTGATTGGAAAAGACCCCCAAGATCATTGAGTCCAACCATTAACCCAACACTCTCACTAAACCATGTTCACCCATTAACCCAACACTGTCACTAAATCATGTCCCTAAGAACCTCATCTACACATCTTTTACAAACCCCTCCAGGGATGGTGACTCCACCACTGCCCTGGGCAGCCTGTTCCAATGCCTGACAACCCCTTCCATGAAGAAATGTTTCCCAGTGTTCAATCTAAACCCCCCGTGGTGCAACTTGAGGCCATTTCCTCTTGTCCTATCACCTGTTCCTTGGGAGAAGAGACCAACCCCCTCCATGCTCCAAGCTCCTTTCAGGCAGTTCAGAGATCAGAAGGTCTCCCCTCAGCCTCCTGTTCTCCAGGCTGAACCCCCCAGCTCCCTCAGTCACTCCCCATCAGACCCTTCACATGTACCTGTGCTTTCCCATGTTTTGGCCACATTCACAGCCATTTAACATTGATATGAACACAAAACACAATATAAAATGATGCACTGATCACTTGAGTAACTGAGGTGTCTGTATTTTCAGAACCTGAGAACATGTAGCTCTGAACTAGGACCATGCCCTGTGTTTTTAATGAAGTTCAAATGTGCTCCACTCAAGAACATGCAGTGAACTATTTTGGACCTCAATTCCCCACTCCTGCTCTTTCAAAAGAACAATAAAAATATATTGCTTTCATATATGCCATAAAGGAGAAGCACATGCCCAGTCTCACTATCAGCAGGGACCCATGTAACAGCCACCATGAAAAAACAATAGACAGACAGCAATAATTGACATTTTCACAGGAACTTGAGAGATATAGAAACAAAATCGCACCCAATTCCTTTCTATAATCACAAGAGCTGAACTCTAAAACATCTTAAGACAAGCTGTGACATGTAGTGGGATTTTCTTTTTACACACTATAAAAAAACAGACCCGCCAACATAAATACATTTTCTGAAGAGCTGAGAGCAGCAGCTATATGGAAGGAGGACAGAAATAAGAAGCAGCAATGCGTTATGAGATCTTCGGTCCAAATCACACACTGGGCAGGATATTCTGCAATGCTACCTACTAACGGTGGACCAGCTATAGCCTTCTTACACCCCAGTACATCTTCTCTGTTAGAAACCAACTCTGAAGACTTCTGCTTTCATTTTGTTTTATCTTGTTTTGTTTTGTTTTTGTTTTCCCCACACTGTTGTGGGATAAGATCCCCAAAAGGAGAGATGGTGTTTTGAAAGGGTAACACACTGTATAAAGGGTTTGGGCTGGCATGGAAGAATGTATTTGAGACCAGTTCTAGCTGCAGGTGTCTTAGACATACAGCTCCCTCTTTTTCCTTCCCAAAGCTTCCTCTATTTTTTTTTCTTTCCTAAAAATTTGTGTGCTAATATTATTATTTAACAATTACTGTACCAAGAATACTCTGCCATTATAAACCCTAATTTAAAGTTCTTATGAACCAAGATATAAGAATGCTACCATCTCTGGCAAAAAATGGGACTCCTATCCCTGTGTTACTCCTTCGTAGAGTCATAGAATCAGTTTGGTTGAAAGGCACACTTAAGATCATTGAGTCCAGCTGTTCACCTAACTCTGGCACTAGACCATCTCTCCAAGAACCTCATCTACACGTCTTTTAAACCCCACCAGGGATGGTGACTCCACCACTGCCCTGGGCAGCCTGTTCCAATGCCTGACAACCCTTTCCAGGAAGAAATTTTTCCTAATATCCAACCTAAACCTCCCCTGGTGCAACTTCAGGCCATTTCCCCTCATCCTATTGCTTGTTTTATCTGATTGCTTTGCTTGATTTGCTATGAGGATAGACAAACTGCACATAGACTGTCCCTGAGACAATCATGCTGGTAGGAGAGAGGTGGGACCCAGATCCTGCTCTAATTGCTCTGTTAGCAGCATAAAACACATACGGCAATGAATTTATCACATGTGCACTGCTCACGAGGTGTCAGAAAATCTCACCAGCGACTACACTATATTTCATGGGCTGAACCTCAAACAGGTTGCAAGTTGAGATATACGAGGTGTTACAAAATAACATTGTGAAATTACTAGAAAACAAAACAAAACAACAAAACACAGTGTCAGATGACATACCCTGTCTCGGATTTGTATTTTACTCTATCACCGCAGGGTGTGATTTGATTTAAGGAGGGATAGCATGTGGTGATAGAGATAGTCTTCTTCTAAGAACAGATTTCCCCCTTAAAGGGTGACTTCATTCCAAATAAACCTGCAGGACTTGGATGTATTTCAGACCCTGACAGATAAGCCACAGGTCTCACTTTCATGACCCAGATTTTGCTCCAGCATTTTCTGCTCTGTTACTATACAGAAATTTGCTCAGATAAGGGATATATTACTGAATAAGGACAGATTCAGGATTTTATTACCCTCATGGTACGTGTCCTGTTGTTCTCAGCCCCAACAAAATGCAGGAGGCGTCTAAAGTGTTAAGCCAGTCGCCGCCTCTTGCAGGTACAAGGACATTCTTGATGCAGAGCTACGTGGCACTGGGGCTCTGTTCAAGAATAACACATCACAGAATCACAGAATGTTAGGGATTGGAAGGGACCTCAGAAGACGATCTAGTCCAGATGCTTCAGCTGTGCTGTTTGCAGCTGACTGCAATGCACAGATATTTAGGACTCAGAATCTTTTGCATGTTTAAACAAGAGACAATTCTTCAGTGTCACAACAAACAAACAAACAAACCCACCAAAAAAAACCCCACACCAAACTTTAAAGCCCAAGCATTTTAGGTTACTACTCTACACTAAAGATAATAAGTCCTGGCTGATACGTTCAAGCATCTCTTCCCAAATTTAGTTTGCTAAATGGGTGGAAGCATCAATAAACTGGCATCCTGGAGAAAAAAAGATATTCTTCTGGAGTATTTACGAATGCCATATTTAATAGGGTCCTTCTGTGTTGACTAAGAGAGCCTAATGTTATGTATTTGGGCTTGAAAATCCTGCATCCTACTTCATCTGTGGCAATGACCACATTATAACCTCACCGGTACCTGGTTCTGAAATTTTCAGCCATCCTGGATTCCCACACATCTTGATGTGTCTTGACGTAGTGCGGTATACATCACAGTGGTACAAGGCTGTGGCAGCTACACCCACTCCAATAAGGTCCAGAGCTTTCGATATGACAGCTGATGTCCCTTTAGCATCTTTTGTGCCCCCCTGTGGCTGTCCTCACACACACACCTTGGTCGATGTTGACCATCACCTCCCTCTGCCCCATCCCTGGGCACAGTGGTTACGATCACGTACACTTTCCCCCAGGCTGGGGGAGAAGGATGAGCAAGACCCCCAGTCAACAGATAGGGTCCCCAGCCAACCAGGTTCCCCAGGCCCAGAGAAGCTTCTGAAATGTTCTCAGAATCACAGAATGTCAGGGACTGGAAGGGACCTCAAAAGCTCATCCAGTCCAATCCCCCCCGCCCGGAGCAGGAACACCCAGCTGAGGTTACACAGGAAGGTGTCCAGGTGGGTTTGAATGGCTGCAGAGAAGGAGACTCCACAACCTCCCTGGGCAGCCTGGGCCAGGCTCTGGCACCTTCACTGAGAAGAAGTTTCTTCTCAAATTTAAGTGGAACCTCCTGTGTTTCAGGTTGTACCCATTACCCCTTGTGTTACCACTGGCTGTCACTGAGAAGAGCCTGGCTCCACCCTCCTGACACTCACGCTTTCCATATTGATCCCCATGAATGAGGTCACCCCTCAGTCTCCTCTTCTCCAAGCTCAAGAGCCCCAGCTCCCTCAGCCTTTCCTCACACAGGAGATGCTCCACTCCATCATCTTTGTTGCCCTGCGCTGGACTCTCTCCAGCAGTTCCCTGTCCTTCTGGAACTGAGGGGGTAATGACCACAGCTCAGATCTATCCTGGATATAAAATGGGGCCCCTGCCAAAGACCCCCTTTGAGTGGTCTTCTTGGAGCAGTGGGACTGTGATCGGAGCTCTCCCCTTGGAGTGGGACACTATCTAAGGAGACTTTCTGGGGCTGAGAGCCCTCACCTCATCCTTGGTGAGTGACTGTTTCTCCTGGATATACCCTTGAATGAGCCCTTGTCCCCAGCCTGGCCAAGTCATTATTTCTTCTGGGTACCCTTGAGTGAGAGAGGCTTCTCTTTGGGATGAGTGTGTGCAGGCTGTAGATCATCATTCTTCTGTGGTTGTACGGTAACAATATCCCCAACAGGCATATGAAAGCTGTAGTCTATTAAATGTTGTTGGAGTGCTGATTGATTTGGGGACAACTGCACCCTTTGCTTACCATTAGTTTTGGTCTATCATCTGGTTTTGTTTTCAACTGCGAATTAGAGCTGGTTTAAGCTTATCATCTGCTTGGCGTTGATTTGGAGTGCTCCCACGGCGAAGCCAAATTTTGCCTCTATATTTAACAGTGGCGGCTGCTGAAAGCCACGCAATACATGAAATACGGCCTCAGAAAAGAGGCTTTGCACAGAGTTCATGTCTGTTTTTTCCTCAATTGTTGTTCTTAGTCAGTCAAAAGCCTCAGAAAAGGTTGTTGCTCGCGTTTGGATGAATTTCCCCACATGAATGCCTGCACAGGACCTGAAGTGACCAGAATTCCTCAGTTATTAACCTTAACAGCTTTATTTTCAGCTCCTACTCATATCCTTTCCTTCCAAAAAGTTAATTTATCTTCTGCTAATGTATTTCTACCTCCAGAAAGAAAAATCACTTCCACTATGTATACTATTTTTACCCTCAAGTCATTCAAGACCTTATTTCCACCTACAGCCATATATGTGCAATAGAATAAAGATGTGCAAAGCATTTCCTCTAAGGTAAATGGTCTGAATTTTCATAACTCCACTTATTTCTGAATTGTGATATGAGATGCAACAAAAAGAGGTATAGCTCTGAGCCCTTGAAATGGTGGCATTAAATTGCAGTAATCTTTTAATTTAACTCAGATTGAAGTTAATAGAAAGATGGTTTCTTTTTCCATGGAGAAAGGTAGGGTCAGAAATGGGGGCAGCTATTTTAGATTGCTTTGGTTTTCCTGCTAGCAGAAGAAAACATTAACATACACAAATACTGTATATCTAACACACACTGAAGAGAGAGAAAAAGAGAAGATTCCTCTGCCATGAGAGCAAATTGCTGTCATACTTAAGGTAAACAGAGACATGAAAGCAAAATTGGTGGAACCTATCTTATATTGTCCCTAGTAAGTTATTGTGGGTGACTCCAATATATGATAGCTGTCATTTTTTTGATCCTCAGAACTACCGTGTTCAGAATTTCTACATTACACCTTTGACAACAGATATAAATATTTCACATTTTCACTTATGAAAAAAAATAAACAGAATAACACCCACTGCCCCAAAATGCAAGCACTTTCTTTTTACTTTTTGTTACATTACATTAAACTCAGGGTTCCATTCTTCCATAATTTTGATGGTGCGATTTCCCAATGGCATCTGCCAGCTTTTGCAGCTGTTTGGTGTTTTGGTTTTTGTTTTGTTTCTTTTTCCTAAGGCCATGAACACAGCTGGAAGATCGCCACTTCACATTGCCCAACATCCAAAAGCCTCCCTTTGCAAGCAGTGTCATGTAGTGGGAGCTGAGCTCAGTACAAGATGACCTGCCTCTCAAATATTGTCATTCACAAGGTGTTATTTTGAATTTCATTACCAGAGTTACAGGAAAAATCCATAGACACAAAAGGGAAAAAAAGTCAAATTTCCGTCTTTGTGTCCTGTAATTAAATATTCCTATAATTAAATAGCTGCAGAATTAATGTTGTAACAAATAGGTTACAGTGTGAAAACCAAAGCAAAATAAACCTCATCATTTCTGGTCACTATCTACTCCTTTTATTCACATAAAAATCCCTAAGAGTTTAAAATGCAGCTAGTAAACAGCTGGATAAACAGAAAAAAAAACCTAAGCTCCTGTGAAGCAGAGAAGGAATAAGTATGTCAATGCAGACGTGAAGGCATCCATCGGATGAAGATTTAAGTGGGACCTCACACCAGTGATGGAAAATGAGGAGGCACTGGGCTGTGCTTTGGCCATCCCCATCTGTGCTTTTCCAGACCGCTATACCATGTGCTATCAGTCCATGTACAGGGATTTCATGGGTGAGAATAAGCTCTGTACCAGCCCATGTAAAAAGAAATGTGAGAGAAAAGTCAGGAAAAAGAGGGATGCTTGCTCTTCACCTCAGTACAATGAACTGATGAAATAAAGTTGTGTGTCACTCAGACACAACTAGTGAATTTACTTACGGGTCGAGCTGCAAAAATAGGTGGAATACAGAGCCCTTTTTTCTTTTTTTTTTCAGGTTGGTGGTCTCAGAATGTCTGAAAGCCAAGTGTCTGACACAACTCCTTAACCCTGGAAAGATCTCCAGGCAACTCACCAGTGCGTTTCTCCACAGTGCAGCACTGATATTAACCAAATTTGTCATATCTCACACTTCTTGTCTTTGGTACCTTCCCTCTAATACTTGAGCATACCTTGGCATTAAGTGGATTTATCTTTTCCACACCTTTTAGAGACAGGGCTGTGCATCTGGCCTCATTTGACACAGAGAGAAGTGAGAAAGAAGAAGCTGCAGCATTGCTCAAATGGAGCACTAATCCAGGGTTTTAAAAACATTTGATCTTCAAGCTCTTGTGCCTTAGGTTACTGCTCTAATTGCCAGTGATCCTGAATTGCCAGATACCTGAATTAGCAGTTAGATTTAAAATAAATGAATAAATAAAGCTGACGAGTTTTGCGAGTGGTAGCACAAGGCTTTAGTCATTGATCATGTGGATTAGTGTCTCCTAGTTGACCTCCTGTTTGGATACTCTGCTGTCTAACAAGGCTTAAGCTTAACTTGAAGTTTATTTTTCTGCAAGGAATTAACATTATCTCTGTCTTTGCCTAAACATTACCATGAAACGGTTAGAAAATTCATTTGCCTGAGAATGTGGTCCTCATTTCAAATTTAGTTGAAACCACCCATAGCAGTCAGGATTTTGGGGGAGATATTGATAGATAACCTGGAGGAATGGAAAAATAAATACATACACATAGATGTGATCACATTAGTCTGCTTTCCTCAAGGTATCAAAGGCCCTTCAGCATCCATTTTCACCAATATTGCCTACCTGTACACAATTCATGGCTCTCCTGGAGCTGCTTTGCAAATAGAATATGCAAGGGAATGTCTACAGCTGTGGCCAGTTACGGGGAAAATAGTAATTTAATTTTGATGTCAAAGCAGATAGACTGAAAATATGCAGTGAAATTCAACGGTTATTTTAAATTAGCACACAATTTGTTTAACTGGTGTTTCTGCATTAGTTCAGACATAAGAAACAACACATGATGGCTGAAAAGGTTTAGATTTTGCACATCTACGTTGCTGGAAGAGAAACTAAAATGGACTAGCTTAGCCTGTAATTGTGTGAGAATCTCATGTCTATTGCAATGCAAAAATGACATGTATTTTGTTATGCTTTTTAAGTAATGGAGTAAATAATCATAAAGCCTGCTAACAGAGATATAATAACTAAAACCAGCTCAGCCAGAGGGCAGCAAGAAAAAAACACCATTTTAATATTTCTGGGGACGTAAACAAATTCATACCCTTGGGCTTCAGTGTATCTCTAATCTTATCCAATATGCCTTTTGCATTATCAGTTATCTGGCAAGCCCTTAGCAAACAAGAAAGCTAAAATAAACATCTAAACCAGTTTTATGTCAAAATATGTAACATGCTCAGATGTGGCTGTCATGCAAGAATAATTTAAAAAAATATATATCTCTGTACTTTCCCTTCCCAAATCTGCAAATACCAGTAGCTCAAACTATTGATGTACTCTTTTACGACTCTTCAAACAAACCACCAGCCTGTATTTAGCTTAAATAACCACTGAATAACACACTTTTGCCACAGATGCTGAGTCAGAGTGAGATCGTAGGATGTAAAGCGTTTGAAAAAAGTACACAGAAGCTAAAGTGTCTTCTTTTTCCATCTAAAACTCTTAGAGAATTAATAAGAATTTGACACTCCAAAAGAAGCCAACCGAGCAATGTTTGACAGAAAAGGACATCGCATGAATGTGTTATCTGGAAGGCCAGGAACAGCAAAAACTTTATCACTTTGCAATTCTCAACAGAATTTTTCAGCATAAGCGTACATATATATAAGTATATTGGAATCGTGAGTGCTTACAAAGGCTGGGAAACCATTAAAGCCACCAACTGACACAAACAAAATTTGGCTGAAAGACTGTTTCTCCGCAGGGAACAACATGTTAATTAAGTTTACAGTCTAAACCATATTGATAGAAAAAAAAAACCAAAAAACAAAAACATCATTTTTTCCTTTTTAAAAAGAGGGAGGAGAGTTATCAAGTTCTGCCTTTCTATATGGTAAGTCTTGTTTGAAAACATTATTTGTTTAGAAATGTTATTTTGTAAAATAAACGGGGAAAGTGGCCGAAATTGAGATTAAATTATTTAAACTTTACCAAAAAGAGTAAGTCTATCAAAGTACTACAAAATATTTTTTAAACGTTACTATGTGTGGAAATATGTTTCCCGTTCTCTCTAAAATGGGTCTTCTTTCTTATTTTAAAAATCTCAAAGCATTTAATAGTATGCATTTTTATTTTCTTTTTTTTTTAACTGCAGACACAATGATCCATTGGCATCTACCCTCACCCATACAGGAACACACATACAATATTCAGTTTTGAAAACATATTCCAGGACAGGTAGTAAACAGCATTTGTGGTAACATTACAAACCATCTTGTGAAGCGGAGTCCCAAGATGTTCATAATGCACGACAATCAACTGGGCAACAGAGACTTACTGGCATCTACTCATCATCCACACGACATTCATAAACTATAACATACTGAGATTTCTAAAAACTAAAAAAACAAAGTCTAGTCTAAGCTAATTTTTAATGACCCTCCAGTAAGGAGAGCACTAGGGGGGGTTAGGATGAGCTATATCAATGTCTAGAGGTTCCTGTCCCTTGCCAGTGACTGTAGAAGCATCATTAGTACATATTAGTAAAAGTTAATATCTCAACCTAGACATCCAGCATGTAGATGATTAAATACTGTCCTAAGTACATATCCTGACATCAGTTAGGTACCCAATACAGCTCTAACATGCACAGGAAAATACAGATGCAGGTCTCATTCATTAAGAAGGTGATGTTTTCTGTTTTGGGGCACAACTAACATTATATGGCATGGAATAAATATATCACAGAGATTACCATATTTTAGTACAGAAGGTGACCCACGTCTACCAACTCCTCACTTCTAAGTGATTTCCACATGAGAAAAAAAAACAAAACAAAACAAAACTGATTGAAACTCAACTTTCTTTTCAGACAAAAGAGCACAATCTAGCCTGGAGTGAGCTATTCACCCCTTGCCCAGAGAAACAAAGAAGGTTTTGTTGAGTTGGGTTCTGTGCCCTTGGGGACTGCAACGATAACAACACTCAGACTTTATGGTTGGCAGTGTTTTTTAATGGGCCTCATAGATTTTGATTAAATAGCCATGTCTCTATTGCTTTGAAAAAGAAGCCCTGGAAGCAGCCTGAAGCACTGTGCACTCTGCTTTGCGTCTACTTCCTAACCCTGTGGTTATCACATAGGCAACCTCTGGACGGTTCATCTGGAGCGTTTTGTGATGTGTAACCCGGGAGCAAGCACTGATCCTGTGTGCTCCCCCAGGCAGGCTTACAGCAGAGCTACTTGATCCTCAGGAAGACCCCAGTTCTTGCCGTAGGACATACATTCACTCCGAGAAGCAGGGGAATTGATTTCACAGAAGAAATTATTTATTATGAGCTGTGGCATTTGCACACAGCCCGATAAGGCCCAGAGCTTTAAATAAGATGGTTGATGGCTCTTTAGCACCTTTTGTGCCCCATTGTGGTTGTTCTCACCCTGATTGATGATGACAACCATGTCCCATCCCTCCCAGGGTATGGTGACTCTGGTCACATACACTTTCCCCTGGCTGGGAGGCTAGGAGGGGTGAGACCCACGGTCAATAAACAGGGTGCCCATCCAGTGAGGTGCCCCAGGCCCAGAATCTTCCGGACCATGCTCGTAATCACCACAGCTCAGACGTGACCAGGCTATTAAATGGAGCCCATACCAAAGACCAACTTTTGAGTGGTCTTTGAGCAGTAGGACCATGGTTGGAGCCCTCCTGTTTAAGGAGACTTCCTGGAATTGAGAGCCCTCCCGTTTTCTTTGGTGAATGATTATTTTTGCTGGATAAATCATTGACTGAGCCCTTGCCCCATTCTGGGCAAGTGATTATTTCTTCTGGGTACCACTGAGTGAAAGAGGCTGCTCTTTGGAGTGAGTGTGTGCAGGCTGTAGATCATCATTCTTGTGTGGTTGTATGGTAACAATATCCCCAACTGGAATATCAAACCTGCAGTTTATTAAGTGTTTTCAGAGTGCTGATTGATTTTAGATTTCCTCTTGGCTGTTTATTGGCTTCCATCATTTGGTTTAGGTCTCTTGTTTGGTTTTGGTTTCAGTTGCAAATTAAAGTTGATTTAAGCTCATTATTTGCTAGGAGTCATTTTAGGGTGCCCTCATGGCACAAGCCATGGTGAGAGGGGCAGGAGAGCACATAAAAGACCAAATCCCTAACAATGCCATGATGCAAATGTGCTTTTTTTTCATATTCTTTTCCTCTCTTCCTGTTCTTTTGCTTCAATTTTTCCCTTCCGTTGAATATGCTTTGGTTCCGCATCACAGCTATCTCTTCAAGCTGACTCCACAGTAAACCTTCTTAGGCTGCTGACTCAGCAAACCCAAGGAGGAGCAAGCTAGCAGCACACTTGCTAGAAGCTTGAATAATATCCCTCCAGGTGCTGGATATTAATATCTAAGCAACATGAAAAATCACTGATTCTGATTTTTTTTTAATGGGCTCCTCTTCTAAAAGATCTTTTAATTTCCCAATTTATCATTTGACTGCCCACCCAATGCTTCTCCAAGCTCATGAATACAAAACCGGCAGGAAAAAGAATCATATTAACGTCCCTTAAATCAGTGTTGTCATCATATTATTTGCTTGTCACAAAAATTATTACTACTAGCAGAGGGCAAATCAGTTAACACATTAATGTGGGGCAACCATTTTCTGCTTTGTAACCTGTTGTCATGTGTTTCTAAGACCTAGACATCTTGCCTGCCTAAATAAGGAAAGTTGCATGTGTTTTTTTGCATACGGCTGTGAACCACACGGTGGTAGAATATATGTATTCCTAGACTTTCTTTTTTTTTGTTTTCATTAATGTTTTGTGCAAATAGGCTTCATAAGCTCAAAAGCATTTTAATCAAGTGTGTCTTTCTTTAGCTTCTTCAATAACCATAACTGACACCCGATGTGCTCAGTGCGAGATTACAAGTGCCAGCGCGCTAGACAGAGCACCAACACAACATCAAGGTCTCCCACCAGCTTCAGGCATCTTAGGAGTGTCAACATGCTGGGGCTTTCTCAGAAAAACCCAGGGACTTATCAGCATCTCAAGAGAGCTATGAAGTTGGTGAAGGGTTTGGAGGGGAAGCCCTATGAGGAGCAGCTAAAGTCACTTGGTTTGTTCAGCCTGGAGAAGAGGAGACTGAGGGGAAATATCACAGCTACATCTTCCTCACAAGGGGAGCAGGAGGGGCAGGCACTGAACTCTTGTCTTTAGTGACCAATGACAGAACTCAAGGGAATGGCAGGAAGATGTGCCAGGGGAGGTTTAGGTTGGACATTAGAAAAGGTTCTTCACCCAGAGGTGCTGGACACTGGAACAGGCTCCCCAGGGAGGGGTCATGGCCCCAACCTGACAGTGTTCAAGAAGAGACTGGACAACGTCCTCAGACACACGGGGTGACCTGTGGGGTTGTCCTGTGCAGGGACAGGAGTTGGACTCCATGATCCTTGTGGGTCCCTTCCAACTCAGGACATTCTGTGATTTAGGAGATACCACCCTGAGGTATCTGTTCCTCTGTCAGTCTCTGTAAGTACCTATCCCACCCAGCCGACAGCCCAAGGACCACCTGGAACCCACGATCTTAAATTTTGTGCCTCTGAAAGATGCCTGAATTTCGCTGTTACTGTTCTACAACACTGATTTTCTCAGGTGCTTTTTGTAATACACCTGACCAGAATTTCTGAACCATCTCTTTGAAACTACCTTACCCAATATTATAGATCCTGAGACTTTTTTTATTTTTTATTTTTTTTTAAAGGCATAGGCTTTTAAGAGGTTGTTATATTCTGATTGTCCCCAGCACTATCTCCTTATATTAAAAAATAAAAGCTATAGCAGCAGTAATGTCTTGGCTAGCTGAGTTTTTTCTCCTCTGGAGAATATTCACAGCAGTTCCTTAGCTGTATTTCTGTAAGTTTCTATTTGGATTACATAAGTAATAGGGAAGTCCCATATAATTGTGCATTATTTTAAAGACAGTTGCAATCCTACAGAGAACCTGACTTCTCTAATAGGGTTATGAGACATTACGAATCATAAGGCAAATAAACTCATTAAAAGCTGTCTCATTAAGCCCTGCCTGGAAAAAATGGGTTGCTTAAAGAGCCGGGACCAACACAACCATCTATATTTGTGCCTGAGGAACTTCATATTTGGGTTGCAGCAGAAAATGGATGCCATACCAAACATAGCAGGGTTGGAGAGAAACTAGTTGAACAGTGTGTCTGAATACACTGTCTCCCATCTTTAAAAAATGACGGAGACGGAAATGTAGATGATTCTATTTGAACATAGTCTGGCACTGGAAGTGACAGCTAGAGATGAATAATGGAGGATAAAGACAGCTCTCTGCTCTGTAGACTGCACACATCCTTGAAAGATTGAGAAATATTATCCCCTTCAATAAACAGGGTCTGAGCACACAGGTCTAGTTTCTATCTTTGCCTCTTAATGAACTGCTAAAACATAATCAGGTCAAGGTTCTCATTCTCTGATCTGTGAGATGTTGTCTACGCATCCAAATCTGTATTTGCCCGCCTGACGCTCATACACTTCAATGTTGGTGTACAAAATTCATCACTTACACCCTTCTTTTCCACCTCTCTTTTTTTTTTCTTAAGGAAGTCAGTGAACACGTTTGCCAGCTAATAAAACACTACGAATAATCTCTTATAATTTGAAACATTGAAGTTTAGCAATAAATATTAAAAATGCATCCACAAGAAATTCCAAGTATTAACCAAAGAAATACGTCTGATTGAATTATTACAGACAGTTAGAACACCTGCATTGCAGTTACATTTAAAATTCAGTTCATATACTAAGCCAACATTGTGAGTCATGAATTTCATTGTTTCTCAAGTACATTTGGAACAAGACAAAGGAAGGATGGTTTAGGATCCTATCTCCTCAATAATTTTATGATGACTTTCGTTAATATTTCCTATAAAAATCAAGCCCATTGCTATCATAGATGAATGAAATGAGAAATCAACCAAAATGGCAGTGAAAGTGGATTCAAAAGCAAAAAAATAGGTAGGATGAAGAAAACTGATGTACAAATAAAAGATGTTCAGAGAAAACAAATAAAAGAATGAGAGTGGCTGAAAAGAAGCAGCTAGTTAATAAAAAGCGGATTAAAACCAGCTAAAATAACAACACAGACATTTAAAGCTAGGAAAGCACTTAAAATGGGGCAAAAATAAAGCGCAAGGATTCCTCTAAATGGCCTAGCAGGTATCATGCTTCTGGATCCTGCCTTCAGTTTCAAGAGATTAATACAAGGTGAAATATCTTTGTGATAGGCAGATGCAGAACAGCCTGTTACACACGTGAAAATTCTAACCACTCTGGTCTCTGACAATTAGAATTGGCTTAACATTCTCATTTCTAATAATTTATAGCATATTATTTTCTTGCTGTCTGGTATGAATCTATATTTGAGGTCAACTCAAACTTTCTGTTAACACCCTTTGTCCTTTTCCCGCCTTTTCTTAACCTGTTCGTGAATGCAGACTTTAGTCTGTGTGCTTTGGTTTTCTGCGGATAAAATGGGTTCGCATATCGGTGAAACCAAAAACGGCACATCCGAGCAGGTGTACAGATTGAGGAGCTCATGCAGCCACGTGGACTGTGAGGGATGGAGACGTGTGCCACAAAATGGAGATCAAACCCAACTGCTGAGAGCAGGAGTTCTCCTTGAGAACAACTGGACATTTCTCGAGCAGTACCAGATGTGTTTGGAGAAAAGCAACGTAAAATATTTTTTCCAGGAACTTTTTGGATGCTAGGATGACATTGAGTTTTACACTAATTATTTTTAAAGTCATATCCACTCCCTTGATAGAAAACCTTAAAACCTGCATGACAGAAAAATACCAATTTGAGGACATCAGCACAGTACATCAGGGGTGGTTCGAAGAGAATGTGTGTGTCCCAAAGGAGAGAAAATTTGTTACCACAAGCTTTACAAAAGAGTCTCAGCAAAGGAAGAACCATAAATAACATTACATCATTCCTGAACTTCAGTCTGTGAAAATAATATTACAAGGAATATTATATTGTATTAATTATATTATATTATACGGGATATAATAAGGAATTAATACCATCCACAAATCATAATACAATATCTGTCACAGACCTAAGTCGATTCACTGACTAAAGAAGTAAGTGTGAAAATACACAAGTTAATGTGTGTAAAATCATTAACTTCAGTACCTGAGTTCCTGCAAGAGACTACAGTAAATCTTGCATTCATAAACATTGCAGCAACAGAATATATAAAAGCATATTTGTTCTTATTAGCTCTGGTTTGCCTCATCGTATTTCATTAGAGAGTTGTTCTTTCCAAAAGCTGGAGCTGATCACTAATTACCCAGCTCAGTGATCACATTTATGTCCTGAAAAACTAGGAATTGGAAATTTGCTGTCCTTCTGCATTTGCCAGGAAGGTCATTCATCTGAAAGCTCAAGAGATATATTCAGTCACATTTATTTCCCTTAATTAAAATTGTTCACCTCTAGATAAGGAGACACTTCGCTGTCGCAAGATGAACACCAAAAATCTTGAAACATTGAGGATCATTTTAAAAAATGTCTTTTGCCTTTCCATTCATATGACCATTTAATTAATTTTGTTCAAGTCTGAAAAATATGTTTCCGTACTCAGGAATTCAGCAGCTCTACCAATCAGCTTTCCAGTCTCACCTAGTGTAGGATGGATCTCACCAACACTTAGAGATGAGGAAACATTAAGGCTGTCTTAGGTTTAGATGTAAGATGGGAGCTCCTAAGAGACCGAGACTCGAAAGTTGTCATTTCTGGGTTTCAAACCAGAAGCAACAAGGTGTGTTTATGTAATTGAATGTATGTCTAAAACCGCAGCATCTGAATTTGAGCTAACCTCCTTTTATAGTCAAGGAATCTCATACTAACATAAGCATCTAAAACAGGTTAAATGTTGGAGGTTTTTTCCCTCCCCATTAGCTTAGAGTTTAGTTTAAAGTCTAGTTTAACTGTTTCAGAGATACAGTATAAAAATTAAACATTCTCACCTTGTTAATAAGCAATACTTCCTACCTGAACAGAAAATCTAGGGAATAGTCAGAAGAGTCATGCACCAGAAAAAAATTCAAACACCAGCTATTTGTATGGTAAGGGACTATATTATTTGGATGAACAGAAGTATACAACCAGTTCCAATCCTATTCTATAGAATTTAGCTGAATAATGCTACATTTCCAATATGCAGTCAGTTCAAATCGTCTCTAAATAAGACCGAAGACCAAAGAATGCGTATTTTTGTGCGGCAAAATAAAGACAAACCCTGTATGCTGACCGCAATGTATTGTTAAAGTCACACAGTCAATACGCATGAGCAAGAAACTCAGTGAAAACTGTTAAAAGGTACTCCAGTCACATCAGTATTGTATTAAATAGTTCTTATTCAAAAAATAAAAACAAAATGTATGTCAAGAATGCCTTTAAATACCTGGCTATTAAAGTGCAGTAATGTGAGAATAGCTATATATTAAGCAATTGTAAAGCATTTGCATGGAAGTTATAGAAGGCTATTAATAAGAATAAGATAGAGGATTTAAATACTGCTGCTGTTTGTCACAGTATCCCTCTGTGCAATGTTTCTTGAAAAGTAATTAAAAGCACAGTTATGATCGACAGCCTTGCAAAAAACTGAGCTGAAATGCAAGATGAGTTTATTACAGGGATTGTATATTGTTCCCCACAGTTACAAAGTGAAAAAAACATACTTTATTCAGTGTTCTTACGGCATTTATGTGCAACTAGATACAGCCACAACGGGTAGGGGGATGATGGGCAGAAATAGAGTTACAATCCCCAGACGTGTTACAACTGAGTGATTCATAGGATGGCGTGTTACTTAGTAAATAGAGATTTGTGGTGAAAATAAACCCCTGTAACCTTCATAAGGAGTCCAAGATCTCCAGAAAAGCGGTGATAGAGTTTGAGTGGCTGTATCTTTAGAGGTTCACTCGTATGGTGTCTTGAAATTCGCCATCCGAAAGCGGTGGCATTCAAAAGCACTGGCTGAAATATCTCAAGGCTTAGGTTTTACAGGGCTGATGGGAATCTATAATTTTATCCCCTCTGCCTGGAAAAAATAATCTTAAAACAATGGAAAGACCCACTATTTTTTTTTTAACTTGATTTTTTTTTCTTTTTTTTTTTTTAAATCTTGGATACAAACGGTGAACGAATCTGCTCGAGGAATTGACTTGCCCTTCTACAGGACAAGCAGTCATCACAGTCCTATTGCATCCACAAAGGAGGTTGTAAAAGTCTTAATATAACCTATGAGGCACCATAGAAAAAGCCAGAATCTGTGTCAACAACAGAGCCTTCACTCTTAGCAAACGCTGGCCTTGAAAACATGTATTTAAATTGGTAGAATGCAAATAAAAATATCTTTCCTTACCATGGGAAGCAATACACAGGTGAAGAAGCAGATCTTCCAAATGATGTCCATGTTCTCTCTTAATTTTAAACTTCAGTCAAGTTTTGATTTTTAACACTGGTATTAGGGCTGAAGCAAACACTGTTTGCAGATCTTTTCGTTGAGGTCTTCAAATCAGGGCTCAGATCTCTGTGGTGAAAAAAGGAAAATTACTTTAAATATTGCAAATATAAACAGAATGAAAAATAAATGGACGGAAAAGAGAGAGCCCAAGATTTAACTGTGGGTTGCACATACTAGAGATCAACTATATTTGTCTCGATTGCAGCTGTTATAGATGGTCTTGCACACAATATAAAGCCAAAGAACATGTCTGAAAGACATGTATCGTAGAAACTACTGAATCAGGTTATATAGCTACAAAGACCTCAATTGTACCCAAAGGAAAAGGTAGGATGGGTTATTTTGAATGAGAAAATGGACCTGGCTGCTTCATTTCTGAAGTCATGATTTTCAGTAGTCTCTCAAAAGCACAACTGTCTGGGTGTTTTTGGAGATTATATGACATCACGATTTACTCCCAGAGATCACTTGTTCAGGTAACAAAATCCATGACCAGAGTTGTTAATAACCGACAGCTTTTCGAGAACTCTGCAATAGGGGTGCAATGCAATGAATTGTACTGTCCATCCATGACATCAGATGGGATTGAATCATATGGATGAAAGCGCCATGCCTATTTGTGACTTCCATTGCTTGGTCTCTGCCAAGGAGCTAGAGATGTGGTCAGGACATCAACAGAATTTCTGACGTGACACAAGCTAGGACTCTGCCCTAGCACCTCCTGCATGACCCAGTGTTCAAAAATTCCCATTTGGTTCAACCCATGATCATTCCTCAGACAGTTTTTCACTCAAGAGAACCTCTCTGTCTCAATCTTTGGCTGGATCCAATCCTCATTACCTTTTAAAACACCATCCTGCTTCAGATATTGATACCTCGGTGACATGGAGGTCTTGGTTCATGCCCTAGCTACATCAGCTTTTTAGCATGGAGATATACTTTCATTTTCTTTCCACAGTTGTCCATCACTTGAGACGGACGCCCTTCAGCTTATCTCTACCCCTATAGACCTGATTCTTCCCAAGATAAGCTCAGCCAGAGGTCCTCGGGTAACGACTATAGCAGTTCAGGTGCAACCTCTCTGCTTAGGAAGGCATGACAGTTTAGCCCCATAGGCATGATCTCTACCACACCAGTTTGTCTCAGAGCCAGAGAATCATCTCTCATCTGCTTTATTTCCAAATGTAAATTAAGTCTTTGTATGCCGAGACCCCTTTTAAAATCTTCTTGTCTGATCTAGGTTTCCTACACACCACCACCTACCACCTCCGAGGGCATAAACACAACTGACACATCTTCACAACTAGATAAGTGTTATAATGAATCAGGTAAGTAAATGTTTGAAAGAAGAGAGGAAAAATAGAAGAAAAAGAAAAAGAAGAAAAGGAAAAGGAAAAGAAAGGAATCATAGATAATAACAAATTAAGGATACAGGACACACAAACAATTAGAGAAAGAATAAAGCAAGGGTATATTGGAAAAACATTTAAATTATCAGAGAGAATGTGAGGAAATATAACAAAGAAGAAAACACTGAAAATACAACAGACAGGAGACAGAAAGCAAATAAAGGAATGACAAAGGTAAATGTAAAATGATTTTTTCAACCAGGGGAAACTCAATTTTTATGCTGACTGCAACACACTGTCAAAGACATCAGCATCTAAAAACGAGTCTTTCAATTAAAAATAAAAAATAAAAAAGGAGAATTAAGCTCTTTCTAAATCTTTGTCTTCTTGGTCCAGACCTTGACTAAATGGAGAACAATGATTCATAAAATTCCCTCTAAACTGATCTGCTTTCTTCCATCCTCATTCGATCAGTCATTCTTGCTCTGCTCTGGTACTGAATTTAATTACTTAACTGTATTTCTGATGGTTTATCAAATAATGAGAGACTGATAAGATCTCAGCTGAGCAGGACAGCAAACATCCATGGTGACATTCAGCACAGAGGAGTTGGAAAATCAAAGTCACTCCATTAACAGAAGCAACGGAAAACCAGACAGATGCATTAGCAGACATTGGATTTGAAATTATTTCTTGATAATTTGCACTCCTGTGTGCAGGCCTGTCCAGAAAGGCCTGAGACTGTTATGGAGATTGAATTCTGTCCTTGGATTCTGCCACTGTAATGCATCAGAAATACAATTTAAATACAACTGAAGGGTGGAAGACGGCTGAGTAAGCAGGTAGACAGGTACCCTGTGGGGAAGTGGTAACCTTTAGAATACACTCTTTCCAACATTTGAAGACTCAGTTTTATTTTAATCTAGCATTCACTAGGTTTGGGGAGCGGAGAGCAGATGTTTTCTGCTTTATCTAAGTTTCAAAGGAACTTCTAAAGAGGTGGCAAGAACATCTGCAGATCATTTCATTCCCTTTCTTTCACATTTTGCAGAGAAAGTAAAAAAATCTACTTCATTTTTGCCTTCAAGGTCGTCATGGAAACCTGCATCAAAAACTGGACTGAGGCTTTCATATTGTCCACAGAGACCCAAATATTTATCAGGTAATAAGAACTAACAGTTCTGTGAACTTATGCCCCAGACCTGCAGAAGAATCTGTATATACGGTTTAGCAGCTCCTAGCATGTATGATATACATAGGTGCAGAGTCCACCTATTACCAATAAAAGGCTAGTCATCTAACAAACAGGTACCACCAGCTATATTTTACTACAAAAATGAACATTTTGAAAATACGGGCAATGACTATAAAGCATTTCTATCTCCATTCGTACTGGGGAAAAAAAAAAATAAATCTAGGATTTGAAAGGAAGCTTGAATTATCATATTGTCTTTTGAGGTCACTGATAGCCAAACCCTGTAATTCCATTAGTAAATTAGAGATGCTGGTGCTTCACGTTATTGTTTTATCTGCATTTGCTGCTGTAATTAAAATTAATGAAGTCAGAATAGCCAACAGCATGGGGGCTGCACCCTTAAAGGAAAAAAATACTGTTCCCCAGAATAACAAAATCTTTAAATATCTCTGGTGAAACAGAAGGGATACTGAAGTGCCTGAGATCTGAAAATCAGTTGATTGTTACTAAAATGGAATGGGAGATCCTGTTAGGGCTTCTATTTCAACACATGACAAAAATAACCTTATTTTGGTCAGCTAATGACTTAAGACAGTAATTCATCAGCTCTGAAGGTGGATTTATTTGATCGTTTTCAGCACCACAGCAGACACTTTGTGCAATGTGAAGGATCATAGGTACTTCAAGGGCAGGTTGGAAAAGCTCCAGCAAAACGTGTTCTGCTGCACATGACCATTTCTTTCCCTTATCTAAAAGCTTAGCTGATATGTGGACGATGTTATGAAGACCTAAAGCCTGGTGAGGAGAATCGCACTGTAAGAAGCTCGTAAGTGCCAAGTGCACAACACGATGGCAGCAACCAACAGAAACAGATACTGAGTCCTTTCCAAGTAGGACGTGCCTACATCCAGGGAGGCATAAAAGAATCACTGCTTAAAAGATCAAACCTCATCGTATCAAGTAATGGGTGGAATTGTTATATAGCACGTCAGAGTGTACCCATGTAAGAGAAATGAGATTTTTTTAGCGACTACACAATGCAGTTATGAGCTGTTATTGAGATCTCACCCAAAAGAAACAACCTGATCTGCTGGGCTCCTTGCTATGGTCCTCTGGGATGCATGCCAGTGGTTTGAAAGGAAAGCAATAAATTTCGAAGCTGACCCTAAATGGCTTAGACCAGTGGTGATCAAATGTGAGCACTTAATTAATCGTAATTCAGTGTCTAGTCAGGGCTGCCCACCACATCCTTCTCCCGCACCATCGACCGAGATACCACACAAGTGTAGAAATCTGAAAGCTTCTGAAAACGTGTAGGATCGACTGAGCTTCTGCAGCCTGAATATGTCGCAGCAAAGTCACCCACTCCACGCACAGTTATCCCAGTACTTCCCAGTGACCTGAAGAGTATTCCCCTATAAGTAATAAACATGGAAGGAGAATGACGGGGTACAAAAGAAAAAAGACACTGAGGAAAATACTCACAGACCACTCTCCCTGCATTTCCAAGTTTTCCCCAGGAAAGGGAATTCCATAGCTGTTTATGGCACACATTTGCTAGGTGGATATCTTCAGCTTATGTAAGAACAGGTCATTATGTAATTGATGCCCTATCTCTCTTATTTAGGCTCTCAACAGAAGGTGTGAAATCCAGTGCATTTTCTTATTTCCCTCTTAAAACTTCCCAAGCGTAGTCCACCAGCTTCAGAATTTATATTAAAGGCAGGGTGAACTTTCCTCATGTCACCTGAGGCTCTCTTGCTAGAAATAAGCAGAACTGAGGAAACAACCCTTTAGTGACCTAGGACATGTCACCTAGAAGACACATACTCATAAATGAGCTCATTCTCAAGTCTCTTTTTATACAGTCAGTGGGGAGAGGCAGACATACGAAGAAAGCAATTTGTGTGACCTATTTTAACTGTTTAAACGTTCTATTTCTCTCCCACGAGTGTAAAGGAAGTCTTAACAACTAGCTCGTTTGTTGACATCTACATTGTATCTAAATTTGGACAGAATAATCCCACCCCCAGTATCTTCCGAAGTATATAGATCAACAATATAAAACCCAAAATAGTAAAGTTTGACCTACCACAAAGGCTTGAGAAGGAACTGGATTGTTTAGGGTGTCAGTAAGTTGATACTGAAATATTTAAGGTAACAGAAAAACTAAAAGAAAATAGAACTGAATACCAGACAGCAAGAGCTCTAAACGCTTCCATAGAAAGTAGTCTTTAAAGAGCAACCCTACTAAGGCAAAAAGAACAATGTCATGGCCTTTCTACTATCTTTAGGATACCACTTATTATTTCTCAGAGTTGAAATATTTTGGGTTGTTTTCTTTTACTTCATTAATCTTCCTAAATTCATTGACAGTTAAGTATCTGCATGGATCACAGAAGCTGAGAATCTGGCTTTATCTTTCCTTTAAAAAACAATAAGACATTTATTCACTTTTCTCCCCTTGTGTGCCCAACTGGAAATGTTCCTAGAGTCCTTGTTCCCACTCAGCACGCCTGTTGTCAATGACAAAACAGGATTTGAAGGGTAATTACATCAGGATACCTAGGGAGTGGATTTTCAAAAAGGATGTACTGCTACAAGGGACAAGTCAGACCTTTCCAGCTATACATAAATGTCTTGAGGGCCTTGGGTAGAAATGCTACACCTGAAAGTACACCTGAAAGAAAATGCCTGAAAGAGCCGGCAACCAGCAACCCGGATTTCATCACAGAATCATCCACAAGGAAGGATGCAGCCTGTAGGCCTTCCAGACATCTTTCTAACATGTGGACTGATGTAAGGTTCATGTGCTGCAAAATGTCCATTAATGACAGATGTCATTCCTAATATCCAGTGTTTTCACTGTTAAGGAAAATTGTTGCTTTTGACTTCAGGAAACAAAATGTTTAAAAAGAGGCGATACAATGCTAGCAGTAATTCTGCATGGAAATAGTTGAAAGAAATGTATTCAACTTGCTGCCTGGCTTAAGCATTTCAGTGTTAAAGAGTAACCAAGCCTGTCAGCAATACTCAGTAATAGTCCCTTTTCTATCTGGAGGAATCTTTTTTGGTTTTGGTTTTGTTTTGTTGGTTGGTTGGTTGGCTGATTTTTTGGTGGGTTTGTTTGGTTTGGTTTTTGGTTTTTGTTTTTTTCTTATTTTCCTTGCATAACATGCAGAAAATACCTATGGATTTTACTAAAACTCCCTTTCTAAAAATGAACATAAGGGCGTGATTACAAAAATAGGGAATGGTAAATTGCAGATGCTGTGACTTCCATATGCAAACGAGTGTCCAGGTGTTCAAATGTTTCTACGTGAATTAGGATTATCAATTTCATCGGCTTCCACAAGGACTTGGATAGGAAAGAAATCAGGTCAATGTGGTTTTGCAAGAAGAAACAATAACTGATGAGGGTGATCCAAAGAATTGGGGGTGGACAAGGTCCTCTGGAGACTGTCTAGTCCGACTCCTCTGCTCAAAGCAGGGTAGCTAGAGCAGGTAACTCGGGTTGTTAAAAACCCATTTTCAATCAGTTTTTAAATACCTCCAAGCACTGAGACTCCACAAATTCCATGGGCAACCTGTTCAAGTACTACACAGTATTCCAACAATAAAAAAGTGTTATCTTTAAGTTGAATTTCCTGTATTTTCATTTGTATTTGTTGTCTCTTGTCCTGTTGGTGGTCACCACTGAGAAAAGCCTGGCTCCCTCTCCTTTATATTGTCCCATCAGATACTTCTACACATTGACAAAATCCCCTTTGATCTTATTTTCTCTAGGCGAAGCAGCTCTGGCTCTCTCAGTCTCTTCTCATAATTCCTTAATCCTTGTGGCGTTTCACAGGACTCACTGTAGTGTGTTCATGTCTCTCTTGTACTTAGCACCGGACCCAGCACTCCAGATACTTCTCACCAGGGCTGAGAGAGAGGAATTGTCACCTTCTCTTGACATGCTACCAACACTTTTCCTCATGCATCTGATTATGCTTTCGGGCTTCTTTGCCAAGAGTACCCATTGCTTGCTCAGGATCAACTTCATCTCCACCAGGAGCCTTAGGTCCTTCTCTACAAAACTCCTTTCCAACCAGCAGATCCCCAACCTGTCCTGGTGCACAGAGTTATTCCTCTCCAGGTCCAGGCCTTTGCATTTCTCTTTCTTGAAGCTGAGGTTCCTATCTGCCCATTTCTCCAGCCCGACCAGTTCCCTCTCAATACCAGCACAACCAACCACCTGGTCTCTCAACCACTCCTCCCAAATGTTTAGAGTCTCCAAACTTTCTGAAGGTGCACTCTGCCCCATCATCCTGGTCACTAATGAAAACATTAAACAACACTGATCACATCCAAATATTAGACCTTTATAGTTCAGCCCAGTCTATCCAGGCTCTCGTTACAGACAGTGAAGAAAAGGCAAGTGTCCTCAGGGAGCAATTTCTATACCCTAATGACAGATGCCTAATTTTTGGACAAAGTGAGTTACTGCTTTGAAAAAGTCTTTTTTTTCCCCTCTGCATAATTAGTCTGATGAGGGTGAATAAAGAAAATTCCATCTCCAAAGTTAAAGACACCAAAGTGCCAACAGTAAGCAAAAGAGAACACTGATTTCTATGTCATGGCCTTTTCTTACTTTCAGTACTATGCTCCTTTTACTAACACAGCCTAATAATTTCCATGCATGTTTTACTTCAGCTGTCCCCAATTTTGGTGGAGTGTTTTTCTCTTTTCCTTTGAGTGCTTTCAATTAAATTGAAATTCTCTGATGATGTAAGAGTATTATAATTTGTCCTTACAAAGTACCCTCCTTATCATTCCTGTATAACCTGACAGCTCTTGTATTTCTTATTCCTCTAGCTTCACAGAATTTTCCTAACATTTCAAAAGTACCTCTCAAAACTCTTCTAGAACAAATTTTAAAATGTGTTGGCTAGCCAATTCAAGAAAGATATGCCAATTTACACTTTCTGAACATCTGGTTCCTTTCTTGATCATCTGCACATTTTGGTAATACCTTGTTCGCTTTCAGATTCAGATTCACTTACATCAGGTTGGGCTAGCATAGCTCCTTGTGGCACTTACTACTAATTTTCCAAAAGAATTATACACTCCTGCAGCTTTGTTTTCTCTTTGTTTAGGGCTCAGGCACACTAAAATTTGTAAAGCTTCCGAAGTTTTTATGTCTCAGCTGATACGCAGTAAATATATATGCCCCTCTTGGCTCACATCAAATTCAAGGCAGAATAATCTAGTTTTGGTTTAGTTTTGTCAGTCAACTAAGTTTCATTGTGCTGTATTCACCATAGTTAAAGAGGACACACAAGAAGTTACCACATGCCAGCGTATGTGTGGAAACCTGTTAAATTGAGGTAAATCGGTCATGTTTAAGCCACTCAGTTGTTCTGATCTCAGCTGATGTCTGCTTTCCTTCTAGTTAGAATATTTCTTCAGTAAGAACATCATCAAAAACTTTTTGAAAACCCTTATCCACTATATCCCAATCATTAATATGTGTGATCATAAACCCCAGCCTTTCTTGAGTCTTGAAATGTTATGCCCTTCTGGAACACAGTTTATAAAACTAACCAACACTTGATTTTTTTAAACAAACTCCAGTTAAAATGTCACATTTTTATAAGTAATAAAAATCTTCATGACATGACAGTTTTTCTCCTTTGTATTACACTTCTTCACCCATACAGTTATGATAAAACATTGAAGGTTATTGATATCTAAAGGATATTCTGGTTATCTGAGTATTTTGACATTATAATGACTTTGAAAGTCAGTCTGTTGGAACTGTTTCTTCAGACTCTTTGAAAATTCAGATGGAAATAAGTGGATCATTCATATAGAGGTCAAGATTTTCTATCTTATCTTTGTAAGTACAACAGCTATATACTTATGAAAGCAGAGACTATGGAATACAATTCATAACCACCTGCGAACAAAATTGCTATTCTTGGCAGATTTCCCGTATAACGTCACCCATAAAATTCATCCAGCAAATCTTGCCTTGATTCCCTGCTGTATTATCTTTCAGATTTATTATGCCCTCCCATTGTTGAATTCCCTAGACACTGGCTGAAATGGCATGGCTTCTTTAACTAAAGACCATGGATACTCAGTTGCAGGGAAATATTTATAAACTATCGTGCATTTAAGAAGCATTAGAAGGGAAAGTAAAAATGATATGAGAAATTTTCATCTTCACAGGTAGGTCAATTACCGCTTTGAAGCATCTGTGATGTATGTAGCACTTCATAGCTAGTATGCAACTAATATGGCATCATAAAGGTAATTACGTGTTGCTCCATTCCAGCAGAGCTTTAAGTACTGTTTGGCAAGGTCCTTCAAAATCATTACTCCACAACCAGTAAAATGTGTTCTCTATCTGGCACATCAAAGTTTTGCAAGAGCTACTTGATTAATTTGCTTTCCTTGACCGATGGTCTCCATTTCCTGCCCTGACTACAGTTGTAACTATTGTTTTTCAGTATTACGTAGGAGCTTGTAAGGACTCTGTTACCTATCTATTAACATTGCCATCGGTCGCTGAATCCATCTGGCTGGATAGATGGCTGCTCAACAGTGATGCTGTTGAGGATAAAAGAGAGGAAAGAGCTAGAGCAGAAAAATGAAGCTCTGGACCAGAGCCCATCATTCCCACTGTGTTTGAAGATTACCCCAAGTACTTGCCCAGTACCTTCAAACCAACTGCTTAACTCGAAATAATATATTTACTTGAGTCTGATGCCACTCTTAACACCTTTAATTAGCTCTGTTGGTGTGCTGAACTGATTATCTTGAGATAAAGCTGTCATTATTCAGCTATGGTTGTTCCCCAGACCCAAGCTACTCTCTGTGCAAGGTGCTGCATTCTCTCAGCTGTGAGGAAACATCAGGGGTATCTATAACAAGGCATTCCATTATTTAGTACAGGCTAAAATTGTAGCCCTGCAGCTGATGATGGACCCATGGGCAAAACAGTCTCTGAGCTCCAGGAACAATGCACCAACCTCATATTGTCTCTGGGAAACAAGCCTAACACCATCTGAAAGCAGAACCAAAGTAATAAAATAAGCAATAAAAGGGAGCTATCCTGTTGCTTTGGAAAGTGGTAAATACAATGAGCAATTGCGTGATGCCAGATGAATAAATATTTGATGCTGGTATGCAGAAAACAGTCTGGTATAAACTTGGAATTGACAGAAGGATGCCTGGAAGTGTGGAAAAATTGTCAAGGTGTTCAGAGAAGATGACCAAATGATCTTTCTTTGTCTTACATGTAAAATGCAAACTGCAGAACCATTCTAACAGCTTGTACTTCACTGAGCACTTTGACTTCGCAATCTATGGCGATGTCCCAGATGAATATCCATCGACCTCCTCCACACTTCAAAACAACAATATATAAAGCTTCCATAAGCCAAAGTTCGGCCCATCTTGATGAAAAAAGAACAAAAATAATACATTTCCTAATTCTTTGCTGGGTAGGAAAACGATTCCCTTACTTTTGTGATTCCTCAAGTGCACATTGTTCAGTTATCAGGGAAATGTATCTAAGAACAGGCCTGGGACTACAATCCCATCTCTTCTGTCAGGGAAACGAAAAAGCTTTTTTTTTGAACAGTTTCATTCCTACACTGAAATATAAGGTTAAATCACCACATAAGCACTAGCAAGTTGCATAATTCCTTTTTTTTTCCACCCACATTTCCTATTGTCCTCCTTTTCTATTGCACCTTGAACAGCCTACGTTCTCCCAGCTGTATCCCATCTTGTGGATAATGAACTCATTACATTTAGACAGTATTAGGACTTTCCACAGCACATGTTCTTGCAACACCAGGGACGGAATTCAAGTCACATAAATTTAGCTGTCTAAAAGTGAAACATCTATATCCAAGTTAGTTTCCCTCAGCTCCCTCTATAGTGAACAGAAGATGAGCAATTCACCTCCGCAGCACATGGGTTTGCCTTGCTCTGGGACAACATGCTACTCATCTTGGTAAACAGAGAGCTAAAAAAGCAGAAAACCAGTGTGATTAGCACAGAAGAACCTGTGTTGAGTAGAGGCAGCCCTGAGCATAATAGAAGAATAAAACAAAGGAGGAAGAAAAGCATTTGAAATTAAAGTCAGTGTTGAGACAAGACCTTAAGCTGGGATTTAAAAGAATGCTTTGGGCCATCAGCAGAGAGAGGCCCTGGAAGTGCCTTCCAGAAATAAGATGATAGTTAAAAAAAAAATGTTGCAGTTTTCAAAGGACTCCAGATAATGTGAATATTTTGTAAACCACTTTCTCTGACAAGTGGATAGATGCATTGCTACCAGACATGGATGGGTTCCCAATCACACAGCCTCTGACTCTGAGCTGACTCCCATCCAGCCAACTTTAAAGCACGGAGTGAACTCGTGTCTCAGAGAAAACTGCAATGAGAAAAGTGCAATGCGCTCTTAGCCTTTCCTGCTCCCGCTAATCTAGATGCAGTGAAGGTTGCTGAGCTGCTTCTGGTAGTGGGTGATGAGATGAGGGTGATAGTAGTTTAGACACAGCGACAGACAAGAGGCTTCTATTCACACAAAGAACAGTCCAGGTCTTTTTCCTTCAATCTGAAACAGCAGGAAATGAAACTGAGTCTAGAGAAAACGTTGTGGGATTCCTCTTTTTTTTTTTTTCTCTTCGTTATTTTGGCAGGTTACAAAGGCCTTTGCACTGTCTCACGGAGCAAGGACACATCAGATGACACAATGATGAGGATGTTGCTGGTAATCCCAACCTTTTAAGCCCTTTGCTTTAGCTTGTCTCTAGATAACTTGCCTTTCGAAAAAGCTGGAAGTCCTAATATCTGAGGTAGCATTGCAAAATTATTCCATGCTACGAAACTGATTTTACCAGCCATGGTTCAGAGCACTTGCGATGCCATAGTTGAGGACACATTTCAGAGTGCCAAGTGCCTTAAAATATGTGAATACCTACGGCTTACAGCACTGAAACTTCTTATGGGCATTGCTTTTTAAAAACTAAAATCTAAATAATGTAAATATTCAGGCTGATTCACACACCGCTGCTTCACTATCATTCTGAATAAACCAGCACTACCACTGCCCTTCCAGAAAACAAGTAAATATAAATGGAGGTGATTCATTCCCATGTAATCACCTTCTCAGCCTGTGATTAAAGTCAATGATTTCTATATTCATGATCTTCATGGTCTGCTCATGGATTTCCATGAGACAATTCTAGAAGATCAGGTGGCCCTATAGTTGCACTATAAAGTGGCAGAATATGGTTCTAATTGAATACCTGGGAAGGTTTGAACAATGCAGGATCAAACCAGTTTAATATAAACGTGTACACACATAAACATAAATGTACATGTAAATTTTTTTGTTTGAGATATGATATATTATCCGCTTTAATTAGTTGAAGAGGTGTCACAAAAAAAAAAAAATAACAACACCAAAACACAACTAGGAGAGACTGGCTGTATCCATTATACAGGGTGTTTCAAAAAGATGAACACAACTTCAAAGTAGTACAGATTTGTATTAAAAAATGGGTTAATGTGCTATATTGAATGTGTCTGTTGAGGTGAAAGCCGAAAACGCTGATTATGGATGTTAATACACGTGATGATGAAGTTTATAAATTGGCAAGATGATCATGAGATCAGATGGAACTGAACTTGGTACGATTCACATTTTCCTTTAGAAATTATCTGAAAATGGAATATTTCACGTGGTTCAGAAGACAACTAAAACGTTATTCCTTCCCATCGAATAGCTTTGACTTTTTCTAGCCATGCATACCAGTAAAATCTAGGATATAATGATGTAAATTCAATCAGGCTGAAATCCCCCTCATCTCCAAAATGCACACTGCTCAGTTTTAAATAGGTTGGTTCATGTTTTAAAGACACAGTGAAAATTCTTTTTCACCACGGGTCGTCTTTTAGCGCCTTGGGTGAGAGTCATTTTATTAAAATATATACTTCTAAAACCAAAGTAATTTCCACAGATTCTTTGTATAGTCACTGAGACATACCCAGCACAGCCAGTGGAGTTCAGAGCACAAGTTACATCAACCTAAATAATGTATTTCAAAGCATAAGATGAATTGTGCCCGATTTCGCTATATTTTCTATCAGTAAAGGGACAGGGAGGGAGTGATAGAAAGGAAGAGGGAGATTTGAGACAGACACACAGCATAAAAAATTTCAGTCCAAACAGTAAAAGTTTGCCAAAGCTACACTTAGCTGGCTAGTAGCATCTTACGCTGGGAAGAAAATTAAGGTCAAATAACATGAAATGTTCAGTAATAAAGATTTTTCTTGTTGCTCCAACTCCTCCCTTTATTTTCCTCACACTGGATCAAGTCTAAATTCTCTTCGGGGCTTCATTTGTACCCACCTTAAGTTTAATATGTAATTTAAACTCATCAGAAATTACAGTGAGGAAATGGTGGCTTGAGGAGCGGGTGGAGCAATCATGCAAGGCAAAGATTTTTTGGGTTAGTTGCTGAAAAAAAACCAAAACCAAAATCAAAACAAACAACAAACTAAAAGTGGTGGCCTTAAGGTACAGTACTGGTATAATTCTATTATGATGATCATTACCATGTGCCTTCCAAGCACTTTGGAAATGGAACTTTGACCCTTTGGAAACCCATTAGCCCAAATATTTCACATTTTCACTGTAGTGTATAATACAGCAATTCTCCATTAATTTCCTATTCCCCTATTTTCTTGTATGCTCTGTGAAGAGGATTTCTTCTAAGCTCTTAAAATAATTATAATAGCATTGCTGTAGGCAGGCACAGCTTCGCAGGTTGGTTTCTGACGGAAACACAATACCTGCCCATCCTACTCAGCGTTTGACAAAAACATTTTCGAAAGGAAAGCAACCTAAGAAAGAGAAAACATTATTGATCTCCAGCACTGGGAGACCTGCTCCAGCAGCTTCCAAAGGATGCAATTTATTAAGAGAAGAAATAAAGATGTCCCAAAGCCCTCGTTTCTCCGGGCTGCATTATTAATGACTTTTATGCCTGCAGATGGCAAAGAGCTACATGCAAGTAGCTTTCTTGGGTTTTCTCATCACCAGTGAAGTAGAGAATGAAAGGTGGACCAGAACAAACAAGTAGAGACCACCCGTGGTATATGAGAGCCAGTTAGTAAAACATAGGCCAAAGTTTAATGGTTCATCTGTGCATTGGCTTATAGCCTGGTAACCCCCGAGATATTTCTGTTTTAAAATATTAAAGCAATCTCAAGAAATAGGTACTGGTAGCACAGAGAAAGTCTGAATTACCTTTACATTTATTTTCTGGCTCAGCCCAGTCTGGTGAACTGGCAGCTCAGGGTCTTTTGTTGTTGACCCCTGGGAGCGTATTCTGCAGCAAATACCAGCATTTCATGTGAGGCACCGGGCAGAAGAACAACGTCAAAAAACAAAAACAAAACCCGATCCTCCACACGCAGTAGGAAAGGTGAGTTCTCATTTTATGCTATTTCTTTCACTGTGTCCCAGCGTTCACTTCTGTCCCTAAGAGTTTGTTGCCAGCTGGAGTAAATGAAGCATGGGATGAGTTTGTGTGTTGTTCTGAAATGTGTAACTCGCTGGGGAGACTGGGGAATGGACACGTAAGGGAAAGGAAGAGAACGATCCCTTCTCGGCAAATAAAATGCAATAAGCCTGAATTCAGAGCAGTGTGAGGCTGTTTTGGACAAGCAGCTAAATTTTGTGATGCAGTCTGGGTAGGATGGTACAGTCACTGATCAATGAGCTGGAGGACTCTCCAGGGCACAGCTTGGCTGCCATTAGACACAAAGAACTGGATATTTTGTTGAGGACTGCCTTATTCAGAAACAGCCGTGAAATGAAAACACTGTGTGAGGCAGAGAATATTTTTTCCCAATGATATTTTGCACATTTTGGGCGTGTGCGTCTCACTTACTTGGATTGAACCAAGATTTTGTGGCATGGATTTAGATATCTTTTGGATTGCTTAATTTCATCCAGCATTGCTGGGCTTTAACTGATCACAAAATCTTCCTTGATGGGCAACAATCACAGGGTTTACATAAAAAAATTCTGGCTTATCTTCTGCAAAGGAGTGGCCGTATTCTTTATTATGTTTAAGCCAGCCATGAAAATAATAATAATAAAAAAAATACAGAATTACACTAAAACAAGTCTACCAAAACAAGCAAGGACAACAACTAACACCACCAAAACCTACCAAGCAAACAAAAAAACCACAAAAAAACCCCCCAGGACATTAGGACTTACAGATCACAAATACATGGGTGAATAAACCCAAAGTATTGTAATACATTATTCAGTCTCAGTCATCCAGCTCCAATTCAAAAGGCCAGCACCTTCCTTGTCTTCTAAAATAGATCAGCATGTCTTTATAATGGAAAGTAATGTTGTATTCGGGGCTTTTTTTCTTTCCTCTGCCTTTTCACTCTGTTTTCCAAAGTAAACCAAACATCCCAGTTTGCTCACACATGTAAATACCCCCCAGAGGCAACCTTAGTCTTTCAGAATTATTTTACCTACAAAGAAATATACATTGTTTTTGAAGATATTCTCATATTTGCGCTATTACCACTCCTATTTTGCATATCAGTGAAGCCATAAGCAAATGAAAGGCCTACGTTTCTGAAGACTGAAGTAGCAACGTCTGCTCCCAGTGACTTGCCTAGAGAAATACGGGCATTCAGTACTCCATGTCTAGATAGCTTCAGTATTGCAGATACGCATAGGATTAATTTGGCTCTGAGTACCAGCTGTACCTCCTCTGATCACCAACACAGGGAATAATACAAAATACTCTTTATTATTCTTTCCCGATGTTTTCCTTTTTAAATATTTTCCAGCACCCTAATAGACGTTTCCGTTAGCTGAAAGGTGGTTGAGATTTCTTCATGAAAACATGTCAATTCTTTCCTTCTACTAACCCTTTGTAGAAATAAGATGCCCACCACGGTGGTGAAATCCTGTAGGAGTGATTGAAGAAGAGACTGGACAATGCCCTCAGACACACGGTGTGAACTGTGGGGTTGTCCTGTGCAGGGACAGGAGTTGGACTTCATGATCCTCGTGGGTCCCTTCCAACGCAGGGCATTCTATGATTCTATGAAATAACTGTCAGCTCTTGACATCAGCATTAGGCTGTGGATATCTCTCTCTACAGCCATAGCCATACTGAAAATAACATTATTCCCAGACTGTTTAGAGACACTAAACTGTGCTGTGCTGCCTCCAATCTGCTGAGTCGAGCATATGAGCATTGCCTAACCCAACATACTCCAAATAAATTGGGTTAGCTTGAATAATAAGGCTTTGCTAACCAAGGTCAGTGGGATAGAATCAGGGTTAGGGAGAGCTCTTAGAAGAAGCTCCACTGGCAGGTCCAAGAGGTGGTGACAAGACGGTGGATTTGGCTGAAGGTGATGGTGTCTTCAAACAGCTACTGGACTTCACAGCAATCGCATAGACTTCAGACTACAGAACGCATAAACCCAAGGTCTTCCTATGACACAACTGATTTTTTTTTCCCTTCTTCTTATGTGTGGTATTCCTCACTCCTAATGCTCATCATCAACTGGTAGATTAATTCCACCACTCTTGACAGAGCAGGTGTAAATGGGTCTTAGGAATGCATATATTCTAATTTGGTGAGGATAAATATTTTTCAGTGAAAAAATATGCAGCAAATTCTCCTACTATCTCATTTGCCATCTAATTGATGTATTCTTATAATGCACATTAAATGTTGCATTGTCAGTTTAATTTATAAAACTCTTATTGTGGTTCTCTTTTTTATTTCACTTACTTCCCTCCTCCCCGATACATAAACAACATATCATTTTGCATCCCATGTGGGATTTCTCTGATTTAACCTAGTAAATCTTTTAATTCCTAATTTGGTATTCTGCTCTAATACATTCACCCACGAAAGAGCCCGGAAGGTTGAAGCTAAGAAAAATCACTTCAATTTTCTTAGATACTACTGAGCGGTTTAATGTAAAAATACACATGCGGTGCACAGTTTGTGATCTCAGATTTTATCATCCATGCGTTTCAGAGCTGAGTCAGTCCTGATCAGCATTTTGATGAAAGGATAAAGATTCAGGTCTAGGCTGGAACCACTTAACAGTGGTGAGAAACTGAAAAAAGTAGTTGCATAACAGCAAGGAATAGTTCACTAGAGGGACTGAAATTTGGTTCTAAACCACTGACGAGAAATGTAGATATAAGCGCAAGTAGCCCAAAGCAGGACTTTGAGCTTAATTAACCTTGCTGCTTCATTATCAGGGATTTCTATTAAAATTAATCGTTCAAATAAGTGTGTTAAAACAGAAAACAGGCAAGCTATATTTTAATCATAAGCACTACTTCCATTTGTCATTTACCCTTTTTAGCTTTTTTTTTTTCCCCAAAGAAAGGTTGGTGGTAACTGATTTGGGACACACAGTTTGAAAATCATTTTGACAACTGGAGAAGGTATTTAAGAAAGACTTTAAGTGTGTATTTTAATTATTATTTTAAATGAATTTTGATGTATTAGACCATGCCATATGATGCATTTTGATTAACTTTATAACAATTCATAATATAATCATGAGTTACTGTTTCAGAATTGAACAGAAATTATAAAGACATTTGGAAATGCATACATACCCAATGTTCTAAGCCCCACTGCCCTGACTGCAGAAAGAAAAATAAAGTTCCTCGTGATATTGAATTTGATTTAAAATTCCATGATGTCCTGAACAAACAGAGTATCATGTAGTGTTAGTGAACTGACTATACTGCTCCTGGTCACCAGGGCTTGAAATCTCCCCAGTTAATTATTAGCATTTAAATTATAAGCAGAGATATTTTTAAATCTTTCTACTGTTAATAAAAAGGGTCAGATACCTCCATGACACGAATTATATTTTGACTTTGGTCACTTTTTGCGGATGTCTAGCTCTCTTCTTTGGTTAAAGATGAAGCCTATGCTGATTACACTCCCAATTCAGCCATGATAATAGAGTTTGCTCTTTAGTACCATCTTTCGGGTTTTACTTCTTAGGAATTCCTCCTGTCATAGATCTTAAGTCCTTTCGCTTTTTCCTTGTTTTTCCTCTGATTCACTAGCACCTTGTGACCTCTAAAAGTTCCCTCAGCTTCCAAACTGCACAATTTTGTGCCGATTTCCATCAGTCTTTGTAAAGTTAAATTCCTCTGATTGTGCTCACAGTCTTTAATTGTCAGGAGGCAGAGTGGGTGTTCATCCTACAGAGTTTCTTCAGCAAACACTAAACCAAAAAATGAGTATCATTGGTAGAGCAGTCCCACTCTGTAGCTCATTGCCTGCTTTGGTGATCAAAGGAGATAGAGCTGGTATTCAGAGCTAAATTAATCCTATGTAGCAGTCCCATTCTGTAGCTCTTTTTTTTTTTATCGAATCAGGTTCCAAAATTTGTTTTCAATATCTGATGCGTACAGTGATAAATCTGGAGGTTGCTGGCTTCTGTCAAGATTTTTTTCTTAAACAATTTTCTGCAGGTCTTTTTTCTGTTACACTTTCTTACTCCTTCCAGTTACAAGCGTGGTTTTGAGAGCTGGTGAGTACCATCTCACTGGAGTTGAGCGTGGTGCGTGTCTTCCCTACATGGCCCACAGCACTTATATTGCACAGATAACCTCCCAACACGCTACCATTTACAAGACACGTTAAGAATCCTGCAAGATCTGTTCTTTCAGCCCCTACTGTGTCTATGGGTTTAAAAATGTCAATAGCATTAAGACTGGCAGATCCTTATTATAAAGAAGAATTTGTATGTGCCAGCGTGAGCTACAAAAGAGAAAATAAAAGTATAAAAATAAAAAAAATCCCTTTCTGCAGGGAAGTGCCAGTTGCACTCTTTGACTTCTGAACACACTGAAAACATTAAAAACAGACATAAAGAAACTACTCTAAAATCGTCCTTGTTGTTGTTGTCACTAAGGAAACGACTGCCCAGGAATCTGCAAATTGAGTATACAGGCTCTTTGATGTGCAGCCAACTCTCTCTTCCAAGACACTTCTCAACTTTCTGCAGAACCAGGTCTGCCCACCAAGGGAGATCTCTCCTGCTCTACCTCACTGGGTCCTTCACATGGAGACTGAACTCAGATGCTCCAGAAAAGCCGTAGTCCAGACTTGCCACAACATGAGATATCAAAGTACAGAGTCAAACAGCCTACTGGGAATGATGTATAACCTTTGATAATCTCTGAACTGTGCTCAGGCGCTGTAAATACGAATGCTGGTTGACCTGTCTGCAAACCCACGGAACATGACATTCAAATAATTTAACATTAACTGAATAATAGTTTAATAACAGCTTAGTGACCAATTTCCAGAGGTCCAGGATGTTTTCTGGTCTTTAATTTCTCAGCATTGACACAGCTAATGTATTCCACACTCACAGAGTCCCTTATGCCCCAAAGAACCTAATAAACAATGTATTCTGTTAAAATACATTCAAGGAGGAGCACGCATGCACAGATCCCCTGTCACCAGTTGTGCTGCAGACTAAGAAGCAAATAGTTCCTAAGTTAATTGAAAAGAGACACAGATTAAAATAGGTGGCAAATAGTGAATGGAATTATTTGTTTTAATCACTGGAGACTCAGCCAGGACGTGAAAACAATGGGACAAATAGAATATGTGGAAAGACTTCACTAATATAAAATCATTTCAGGGCATTTGAGATTTGAAAATAATTTCTTATTACCAGTGACAAGTGTCCATGTCAGATCCCACTTCCTAAGGTACCTTGGCAGTGTCAGGAGGGCTTAGGTACTTTTATGTTTCTCCAAGAACCAGAACATCACCCTGGACACAAGTTTACCCCTGGTGTGTTCCCAGCTCTTTGCAGTGTCTAGTCTTCTATTTCCCTTCCCCTTTGTTTAAAAGCACAACCTGGCTCTCTGCAACTCTCCTTTGTGTGGCCTCTAGACCAAAAGCGTTTGAAAGGTCTAAAAGCAAAGCTGTTCTGTCCAAGTCAACAGCTGGACCACAGTGAATCCATCTGTCAATGGCAACAATTCAACAACCACTGAGCAATCCTCTGCTAAGATAAAAACCTATTTGTCCAGCCAGCCAGGAGTCTTTGATTTTATGTCAAATTCAACACCCACCTTTGTATCAGAAGTGTTTTGTCAGCTACTTGTTTGCGAATAAAAAGGAGCGTAAGGAAGTGAACTGAGTAGCCAATAACCAGCAATGGTGGTTTAACAACAGAGGAAGGAAAAGAAATGGACTTTAATGTTACAACCACATTGCTAAATACATCCAGTTTGGGACCCTTCCTTTGCCTTGAGGTCAAGTAATACGTCAACATTTTCACCTACTCTGATAAACTGTTTTACCACAAATCAAAATGACCTTATCCAAATTGTCTATGAGAAGTGTCTCTAAGCCATGATTTTCCTTGAGCATTTTCTGTAATTGTGGTGTAGGCCTTATTTCGTTAAATATCTTATTTATTAAATGTCGCATAGAGAGGAACTTACTTGGAAATCAGATTCTCCTGGGTTTCTACAGATTCTTCCTGTTTTTCTCCAATTACAGCAGCGTAAATGATAATCTGTTTTCCTCACCATTTCCAGTCTAATTGATATTCATGCCAGTGCTGAGTCAAGCAAATGTACCATTGCTGAACAGATCTTATTGAAAGCAGTTTCTTCCATATCAAGGAAGATTTATTTTATCTTGAAAAGACAACAGAAATTTCTGTCATTACATATCATAAAAATAAGAAGGCACATTGCAAAACCTAAGCAATTGATAAACGTTTGATGATTAGACTGTGCTTCTCTGAGAACCGAAGAACACTGAGGTTGTGAGTTTTCTACAGATCATTCCTTATTAACTACCAATTTAGGATGACAGCGATGCTTTCAAGAAATCCTTTGGGAGAAGAGGAGTAAGGATTCACTTGGAAAGTCTATAAATCTATGAAGGAAATGTTTTGATTTTTTTTTTAATTATTTTTTTTACTTTAAATCTATTAACCCTAGTATCTCATCCTTGACATGGAAGGCCTTTGTTTTGTAAATCCATGACAGGTGTTAAAAGAGTGTTTTGATAGCACCACTATATAAAACCTCAGAGAAACTGTACTCAACTGTTAGCTTTTCTTCAAATTTTATATATGTTTTTATGCAAATCAAGGTGGATTTCCTTCCAGCTACTTGAAACATACATTTTGTGGATGTTTATAGATAACCAAGTCATCCCAGACTCCCTTAATGGACAGATGGGGAAAAAAATGACATTTTGGGGAACAAGTCACCTCATTTATTTTAAATTACTGCTTCAGGAAAAAAAAAATGTATTGAACCCTGCCTTCTTAAGCTTCTTAGATGTGTCTCAGATATAGATATATTATAGAAATCTATTTCAACTGTAAGCTCTCCAGATGTCTCATGTGCAGGGTCTTGTGCTTTTGCAATGGAGCTTCATTGTTATTGGAGCAACTTGTTGAAGAAATCACCAAATGAACAAATTCGTTTCACTACAGAGATGGATTCATTTAAATGATTTGTTTTAAAAGAATTCAAAGAACATTGGTAGGATATTTGCTGAGACACATTAAGAAATGGGGGTCATCTCCTGTTGATTCAATGGTATTGTAGTAAGGCCAAGTTGCAACAAGCAGGAAGAATCTATTTCCTAAACATTTCAACATCACTGACATTAAGAATAGCGGTTCCTTCCTTTAGCTCATTGCAAAATACTGTGTAGGAGCTCTTCCAAATCTGCTCACAGGAAACTAAGAGGCAAAAACTCAAAACAGGTGGAGCAATGCATAAGTCACACTGTACTTCACCTGCTTTGTATTGTTGCTTTTGGGTCGCTAAAGACAACAGGCTATTGATATAGATGATAAAGAAAAGGTATGGGATCATATAGATCATTTCGTAAAGCCGGGTATGAAAATACAGAGCTGCCAGCCATGGATCTCATCTTAATGTTGTCTGAGGTCATGGTATTGGTAAGAAGAGCCTGAATTCCAATTGAATGAAGAGGGCACATAGCAAAAAGGGTACTGAACAAACACGGCACAGAGGGGAGAGGAAAACACTTGGAGGAGTGGGTATTTCTTTACTCTTTTGCTCATTTGATTATTAAATGGATTGGCAAATCAGTGCGGTTCACTTTGCTGAGTTTGGAGGAGTTGATATCTTTTTAGAGACTAGCTCTTTGTTGAAGGCTAAAGTCATCTTCAGATGATGTCACTACTATCAGTTCAGTCTAGAGCACATTAGATTTCTTCCTTTTCTTCATGTTCCCTTACATCAGTCATTTTTCTTAGCCTTCTTATGTTAGAGGAGAAGAAAATGCCACAAAGGTTAATATAATGTTTAGAAGTGCTGAAAGACAAGGCAGGAGGATGACGGGACAACTTTCTGATCTAAATTTCTCCACCAGCCAAGGAAGCCAGGTCTTTAGATGTATTTTGAGGAAAGACGGAGATTATCACATCTTGTGGGCATCTGCAGAGATGTGAAACAGCAAGATAGGTTCAGTCATCTTTAAAGTCTATTTTCTTCATCTTTGTCATTCCTGATACAAATGCACATTGTTTTCTGAAGCACAGGTTATGATCTCCTGTCTGATCTTTTACCTCTTGCAGGCTAAATGTAAATACTGAGGCACTAAAGCTGGTCATTTTTCACACAGAAGTAATAGCACACTCGTGTGATGCACTTTGGAAATGGCAAGGACACAGCAGAAAGTGTAGGAAATTTTGCAGGTTGGAACCAGCCCGTGAATCACAAGCTGTAATATTTTGAGCTAAAGTTCTAAAAACTGATTTAGAAAATGCAAGTTTGAACATGCTGCTAAAGTGAGTGATATGGATTAGTTTGGAAATGTTGTCAGACATGTCTGTGTATTTTGTTCAAACCGATTAGTTTAGATTAAATTGATAGATCTCATTTAACTTTTCTGGATCATCTTGTCTGGCTTACCTGGCTCTCCTACAGTATTCCCTGCCCAGTATAACCTGACAGTTAATGGAGGTAAAAAAGATGTCAAATTCATACGAATTATTTTAGAAAACTACTTTGGGGTGAAAGGATATCAAACTCCACAGCCTATAAAGACAACATATAGTAAACAGCCATTTAGTCCCACCCAGAAATGTGCAAACACAACAATTTTGTATGTTTAGAGGAAGTGTTTGTAAGAGAAGTGAAAGGGAAAAAATGTAAAACTGTATATGATTGTCTGAAAATTCGAACAACCTCTGATTTAAAGGAAAGCATTTTGAAATTTTAACATTTTGGTATACGACACACAGTATGAAATTGTATATTCATTAAGCAGAATATCAGGTAAGAGTTTCTCCAGTCATTGAAGGAATGGATGGAAAGTTAATGTTCACGTGAGCTTCCTTTTCACCTTTTAAGAAAATAGGCATGTGTTACAAATTATCTGATCTAAGCTGTGTGGTTGAGCTATCACATTGTTGCTTTCATACCTGTATTTTTAATGATATTTCACACACTAAACTTTCTGTGGCTGTGAATAGATTTGACAATGGGTCACAACCACTGTACCGCATAACGCAGTAGTGATGTACATGAAAATGCTACAAAATACACATAATCTACTTATTGAGGTTCATCTCAGAAGCTCTTCGAGAATAGTAGAGTAACTAAATTATGCCCTTGTAATTCTAATTCAGTAGAGATAGTGGGAAGGAAAGCAAGAGGTCAATTTAATGGGCTATCAGAAGAAAAAAATAAAAATCAAGATACTAGAGTCAAAAGGGAGGCCCTTAGTTTGGAGAACCTTTTATTGATTCTGATAGGTAGATGTGAGGCTTGTTTTGCCAGATCAGGAAGCTACAGATCAAATGGCTCTTGAAAAGCTAGGAAAATTTCTTTCGGGGAGATACATCAGCATTTTTCCAAACTGATGCACACAAAGCTCTGCAGAAGAACTTAGAGAAGCTTGGCCTATTGGAATAATACTAAAGCGTGGTGCTTTAAAGAGTTTTGCTTTAAATGGGTCATGTTTTACTTTGATCACCTTGGACCCAGCTCCATGTTTTCTGGAGCTAGAGAACATGCTAGGAATAAAAAAAAAAGAAAAGGCAATACAAACCTTCACCGAAGTAGGTGTGTAGCTGTCATTCATTCCAAAGAGGAGAGTTGAGAGAAACTGAGATGACCAGATAGCAAAGACAACAGCATTAAGGAGACTGGGAACTTGGATGGAAAGGTGTTTTTGCATCAAAGATGCAAAAACTTCAGGGAACCTATTTGAAGGAAGCTGAAAAAAAAAAAGAAGGCACAATGAAAAATTCCAGACTGAAGCTGCTGAATCCCAAATATTCAAAGAACCTAGAAGGAAAGAAAGCTGGGCAACAAACGACCTGGGTCTTGGACAGCCAGAAGTGTCACGGTAAAGTGAGAATATTCAGTCAGGCTGTCCTAAGGAAAGCAAAGCAAGATCATGGGTATGACCCCAGCACATCTGGGTGGATTGACCTTTTCCTCTGCTTGAAATTAAGGCAGTGATGATGCACGGATGAAGGAACAACGGCTAAGGGAACAGCACAGAGCCAGTGCGGACTAGTGAGCTGTACAAGGCAACATACTGAAGGATAACACAGAAGGTGGGAACGCTTCTCCTGCAAATGATATAGGGAGAAAAACACCTTCTTGGATTATTCAGTCACAGAATGACCAGTGGCAGCTGAATCTGCAGAAAGGTGAATTCAATCTCAAGGTTGTCTCATGGAAAACAATTCCAGGAATGATCTGGAGATAAGTAGATAAACCTACAATGTAGTAATTCGTTTGTGCCCCAGTATTTTAACTGTGATATCCCAAGACAACAGTATCAACGGGTATTTCCAAGCCCTGCATGAGAGTATATGAAAAACAACTCAACTCTTCGTGTGATAAGACACTGAGGCCAAGATTTGATCGATCTCATTCTAAACCATCAGGACGGATCAGAAATTCAGGACAGGGTTCAGACTGCAGATTAAACCACCTCAGTGGCATTTATTGAAGACTTTTAAGGCTAAAGAGTTACAGAGCTCACTCTATAGTAGATACCTGTATTTATCTACATTTACTGGGCATCGGCCTGGGGCCAGAATCAGTAGCCCAAACGCTGGTGTTTGGTGTCACCAATGCCCCAGGATATCTTACCAGCCCTCATACAGAGTGTAAAAGATGTGGTGGACATAAGCATTGTACCTACAGATCTCTAGTGGATGTTAGATATTCTGTTAGATCTCAGATGGCACTTAACACCCACATTTAGGTGACTGGACTGCGTCCTAAACCTTCTTTGACTATAACAGGAGCTTATATACTTAGATACAGGTAGGCACTTGAAAATACACACCTATCTTTAGATGCCTTAATCTGTGAGCTGAATCCCATTTCTAGTAAGCATGATGGAAACTATTTTATCAAAAGACACCTACAAGTCTTCTATACAGAGGAAAGGGAACGAGTTGAACAGCGGAGGTGAAAATCTGTCAGGTGTACGGTTGGTGGGGGAACCAAAAATACTGTGGCATTCATTTCTTCTCTTCTAAATAACATGCAGAACTTGGTAGTCTCTGAAGGCTCTTTTCTGTGACCGTCATTACTACATTCAGCTGTGGTACAAATAACAAGTCTGAATAAAAAAAAAAATCTAGAGAATATAGAGCAGTGTCCAGAGACTTGGATGCTGCAGAGTAGCAACTTCAACATGGCTAATAATGGCTTTTCACGCTGCTCTCTCCTCTGCAGTCATCAAGCACTATTATCTAATGAAGTTTGTTCCAGCTGTTCGCCCACTGTACATAATCATCTCAGCTAACTAACCCATTTACTAACACAAAAACACCATCCAAGCTGTCAAACTCCATGCAACTCAAATGAATGAGCGTGGATTGCAGAATCCAAGGCTCCAGTGACAGCTGTGACATATTCGCAGCCTTAGTCATGAGGAGCTTGAGCATCTGTGGTATTTCTGATGCTCTCTCATCTCTGCATCTTAAGTTCAAGCACAAAACTCCTGGAAGGAATCCAAAGATCCAGCTCTCTAAAGCACAGGAAATGAGTAACTTTACTAACTTTAACTTGGGCCTTTATAAAATGTACTTGTGCTGCCTTCTTTATGTAATTGGTTTCTAGACCAACTCTAAGAGAGAAAGTTCTGTTGTTTGTCCAACATCTTAGAAATGCACTAAGCCCAAGCTTATATTTGACTTTTGGTACTGGTTACGTGAATTTAATAATTTAGATACGTATATAAATATCACTAGTACAAAAATAGCTTTTTAAAAAGCAATAATTCTTACTTATCACAGGGAATGTGCCATTTATATTTTTCCTATAAATTAAAAAAAAAAAAAACCCACAAAAACAACCTTTTATAAACTTACTTGAAAAAAGTGACAGTAAGAGCAGAAACAGAAATGTTATGATTTAATAAAGCCTTACCATTCCAGGAAAAGGAATTAATAATTGAGGATATATTAGCTATTTTAAACTCCCCTTCCAAATACACTTCTTCACAGCAGAAAGAAATGGTATGTATCTCTTACTATAACAAATTTAATTCCAGCCTACATATCAATGTGTTCTGAGAGGTTCCTGGTATTTTTTCTGTCATAGTTTGGATTTCAGTAAATATTTTTAAAGGCCACAGTTAAGGAGGAAGGTGTTATTTAAATCCATGTATCAACTGACTGCGGGATTTTGTTAGCTTAGGACAGAGGGTGGATGCATTATACTAAGAAAGCATTGAGGTATTGATTTATAGAGAAAAACTGGCTTTTAGGTCACCTAATTCTAAGCATGTCAAGTGCTCCAAGCTGGCCCAAATGTATTTAGGAAGGTGCCAACCCTAAGCTAACGAGGCCTGGTCAGCATTCATCTCCATCTTCTAGCAGCTTACAGCGTAGCTTTTCACAAGTTGGGTATATCAGACGAAGCTTGGAGCGCTGCACAGCTTCTGGCTGGCTCAGAGAACACGCAGAGCAAGCTTGCATCTGCCTACAGAAAATCATGCAGCCATCCTACATGTGCCTCCTCGTTGATGTGTCCCCACCTGTTCACCAAATTACGTACAAGCTTCAGCTGGCAAATCCCTCTTAAGTAACTGGATGTATTCTGAAGACAGAAAGTGTCGATAAGCCATGGAAACTCTGAGATTTAAAATAATTGATTAAAAAAATAATAATAATAATAAACTAACAAATGTGGTGTTTCCTGAGACATGTGACATCATGACATGAATTGTCCCCCTGCAAGGGACAGGCTGAGAATGCCATTGGGTGGATAAAGAGAAGATGAGACAGGTTGAGAGAGCTGGGGGTGTTCAGCTCTGGGGAGACCTTACTGTGGCCTCTCAGTGCTTAAAATAAGCCTATGAGAAGGATGGGGACAGACTTTTTAGAAGGGTGGATAATGACAGGAAAAGGAGTAATGGTTTTAAACTAGAAGAGGAGAGATTCAGGTTAGACATGAGGAAGAAATGTTTTATAATGAGGGTGGTAAAATACTGGAACAGGCTGTCCAAAGAGGTGGTGGATGCCCCATCCCTGGAGATATCCCAGGCCAGGCTGGACGGGGCTCTGAGCAACCTGAGCTGGTGAAGATGTCCCTGCTCATGGCAGGGGTGGCACTGGATGAGCTTTGAAGGTCCCTTCCAAACCAAACTATCCTATGATTCTACGAGAAGACATGCATGAGGAAGATGTGGGGGCCACCACAGCAGGCTTGGACTTTTCAGAAAATTTAACATCTAGCATGATTTGCTATTGCTAAAAGCTAGCAAGAAATTACCAGCCTTCCCCTGAGTAAAGATGGGAGCAAGAAAGGAATTACACTTCATGGGGATATCTCTGAGATACTATGGAAGGATTCACGTCACTGATTTTGGATGTGCATCTCTGAGTCAGCTGCTGCAAGAACCTCCATAAGGTGATTCATCTGAGCCACTTCAGGGTGAGATGAACCACACTCCCCACTTATAATTTAGTGAATTGGGGTGATTAGCCGGGATGTGACCATGTAGTTTTCAGACATTTAAGTGAGAGCAGATGAACATCAGCCAGGCTGCCAAACACTTCTCCTGAGTGAGAAAGCCTTCCTCCATGTGAAATTAATGATAGTTTTGCCAGGGGATCCTTTGGGGCCAAGTTTTCCCCCTTCAGAACGAGGAAATTTTTACTTCCTTCACTCCTCAGAGATGGACCTAACGATACATCTACTCCCTGCAAAAGAACTTGATTCTGTCAAATTTCCCTTCAATAAAGCATTTTTTCTTCTGTGAATCCCCACCCAATCAGACAGAACAATACACTGTCCCTTGCAGGAAAAGAAAGTAGCGAAACTTGACTCATTCTGAGGAACTAAACAATAAAAATAAAAAATCTAGGCTATTAACCCACCCTGCAGATTAAAAGGGCTTTTCCTGCCCTAACCCTCAGCTCCATTTAGCAAGCCCAACAAATCATAGATAACGGACTATAATTATCCTTCCATTTGCAGCTCCTGAGCAATAGTGACCCAATCATTTTTAATGGAGTGCAAAAGCCACTGTGATGGAGGCTTTTTGTGAAATGCCTCAACACTGGACAGACAAACCCGCAAACATATGTGGTAGAAGCTTCATGTTGTATGTCAAATAAGAAGCTCTTAGACTCTGATATTCCAAACATGTTAAAAAAGAAATCATTATTATTGCTATTGCCATAGCTATTATTAAGAAAAAGAATAATTAGACCACATAAATACGTATCCCCTTTTCTGCAAGTGCTAGAGTGAATTATGAGTTACGCTAACAAAAATTAGAATTATTGCTTTAATTTCTTGGGGGAGGGCGTTAAACAGTGGTATTAAGCAGAAGTTTTAATATATATATATGTATTTTTTTTAATAAAGAATCTGTCAAATAAATAGATCAGAGCAGTTGCAGAACATAGTCCTACCTTGAGCCATCCAAGAGTAAAATGTGACACCTGAATGAGCAGGAACGAGACTGTCAGGATGTCTCCAGGGTAGATAGACTCTAATGTCAAATGCAAATCAGCTCATTTCATGAGATGATTATATCAGAAGAAAATGTATTCAACAGTAGCATAGAATCAGAACCACAGACAGGAGTCCCTGCAACTGCGGATGGATATTTCCGCAGGAATTTTTCCAAGAGAATATTCCTCAGCACAACAGCCATGTTACTTTGAAATGCTCTGTGTGATGATGCTTTTACTTTTTCTTTGGGAGATTGAATGATTTAGTGCCTCTTAAGAAGTTCTACCTTGAAATTATTAACCTGGCTACTCTACAGACGAACCCATCAGCTTGCATGTGGATACAATCAGTGAATTACAGGGAATTACATAAGACTCGAACAATCTGGTTTTACACAAGTTCTTTATCTTGTGTAGACAAAAGTTCAAACCTAAGAAGACAGATCAAGAAATTGAGAGAGCAAAAGGTGGTCAGAGAATAAAACGCAAGCAAAGCGATGAGGTGAGGACTGGACATTATCATGATGCATTCTGCAAAAATTCTGCCTTTCTTCCCTTATATTTGTGCCCACTCAATTACAATCCAAACAGCGTTTCAACAGCCACCACAGAGACGTGAATTCTAGTGCTTGTTAGCGTAGTGGAAAACTACCAAATACTTTTCTGTATGCAAAGCATTTCTTAAGAACACTACAAGTTTAGCACAGAGGGAACTGGAAAAGTATCTCGTCAAGGAATGCTGTATATATAAAGTAGCAGGAGGACTCAGAGTGGTGTTACAGCTATCCCTGATGATATCTTATCAGCAAAGATGACTTTAATACGGCAAATAGGAAAAAAGAGGGAGTTCCACACCGTTTACATCTCTTTCAGTAGAGTTGTTCTACTTTTGCACCGATGTGGAAGATTCATTCCAAAATCCTGTCGACTGCAGTGTCTAACAAATCCCACCCCTGCTGTCTTCACAGGTGGTATGGGATAGCTGGATGTGAAAGGAAGACAGGGAATGGAAGCAAAGGAACATGAGCCAATGCAAAAATACACTTCGCTGACTTAAAGATTGAGCCCGTGGTCTATGGGCCAAGTAGCGGAGTGAAGTAAAATTCAGTATCCCCGCTGGCTTCTATGTCCTGATATCAGTTTACCTCTCCTGAAAACCGTGGCAAATCAATAACTCCTTTCTTAAGTCAGGAGTAACTGTAAGACCTGATATTTCTGCAGGTCTTGCCATCAAATACGAGTTGCAGCACGATCCTGTCCTGAGTTCACTTTTTCTCAATGCTTCTTAACTCAAATATTCCGCTTTCATTAAAAGATAATCCGAGCTAATTTAGGAATTAGACTGTTTGTACTAAGTGTGCTCAGAAGGAAGGAAAGGAAAACAAAATCTGCTACACTGAAATGAATCAGCTTGGGGACATGGGTCTCAACTTATCAAAGGTGTAGGCACATATGGAACTCAATCCCAGAAAAAATATCTCCATGCTGGCTCAGCCAGCCAAATGAAGAGAGATGTGATAAGCAAAGGTCTGAACGTGATCAACAGTGCAACCCACAATCTCAGAAATCTCCGTTTTTCTCTCCCTGGTAACATACCACAACAAAGCTTCTGCCTTTGTGTTTATGAGCTTCATATATACACCGACAACAGCAGATCTAGAGAGCTCCATGTGGCTGTGGCACCACCAAGCAAACAGCAGACATCTTAAATCTACAGGGAAGAAGGAGCCCTCGTTTTCTCCTAGGGACCCCAATGAATGATGAAACACCGAAGCGAAGGAGCAATCGCAAAACTCATTCCCTATTTAAAGGTAAATATAAAGCCTCCCATGACCTTGGAGTCTGTTCAGTGCCAATGGTTATCCCTCCAGTCACTGCACACATGCCTTCGGTAGGAGAAAACAAAATAACAGAAGCCTTCCGCTTCGTGATGTCCGGGGTAAATTGCCAGTACAATAACAGATCAATCGTAGCTGTCCTGAATGAGCAGCAACCATTGCCCTCGGCACATAGAAACAGGGAAAAAAGAGGTAGAAGACCATAACCCAGAACTGCAACCAAGACTCAAGCAGAGATATCAACTTGAATCTAAACTCCCGTTATGGCACTGAATAGCATTCCTTAATTATTCATCAAAATGGAGCAGTGTCGCCTTACCCATCCTATAGGACAACTTCTTTCAAGACGGCTCCAGTGTGTTTTGCATTAGCCCGGTAGAGACGCTTGTATAACACATTTTTTTCTCTGTAGCTGTACCAACACTACTTTAAGGAGTTTGCCTTCGTGCTATCATTGTAACCTTAAGTAATCATACATTCCCGTTGATTAGCATGTGTTATCTACAGAAACGTTTCCCTGCTGTACCTGACCAGTGTTGCACACACTGCCTAGAGAAGTGAGACGGCTGTGTGCCCAGATAACATCAAATGAAAATCCATTTGTCTGTTTTTTGACTCCAACAGATTTCAAATAAACAAATGCTACTTCAGCTACATTGCATATTGCCGTATCAGTCCAACACTCGCACTATAATTAAGATAGAAAAGATGGATAGCAATCCATAATACCCTAGGAAAGAATCAGGTCACTTTACTGCCTTATTCACTTTGATTAAAATTTTTTTAATCATTATTATCATTACCTCCAGTGCTACCCCAATATATCCTTCAAGCTAAAGGCCAGATTCTGTTCACCAGCAGATCAGATGCAGAGGAAAGCCACTGACTTCCAGGGAGTTCTTCCAGACCTGCTTCTGTGGAAGCAGGATGATCATCTAGTCATAAACACCAGCAGTCACCAAACAAATCTATCTCCTTTTTTTTTTTTCCCCCATGCATTTTCCAGTCCTGAACAGCATGCTGCATTATCTTGCTCTCTCTGGCTGTAAACTCTTCAGATTCCAATACATAACCGAACTGTTCACATGTTATATTCACAGCAAAGTGTTAAAGCGTCTGTCCTGTATGCTGTCCCTCTGCCTTAAGATGTGCTTTGCACAAAGATGGTATTATTAGAACCAGCTGTTCAACTACTGATAAGGAGAAGTGCACAGAAGCATGCGAGCAGAGGTCAAAGGCACATTAACAGCAATTTTTACTACTACCCCACAGTAAAAATAGAGGAGTCCTGATGCACTGCTCGAAGGGTGAATCAGAGTTTCTGCGGCAGGTGAAGATGCAGAGCTGCAAAGGGAGCCTGGAGCTCGAAAATGCTAAACAGCAGCAGCGGGTCTGTTAGCAATCAGGTTTTATTTACCAGCCATATTACGTTAAAAAACAGACGTGATTCCCATACCGAGCACGTTAACCTGTCACCACTTGCAAAGGGAGATTTATTTGTTCGAAAAGAATCAAACCCATCTCGCGCACTCATCCTCAGAGCCTGCAGTTCTGAGAATGAAGGCAAAAAGCCTGCATGCAATCCCTCCCAAAAGAAGTATTCCCAGGACCCGGGGAAGATGAGGGAAGAGCCGGTAAATCAATGTCACTCTAAGACAAGCCGGAGGGTTTTTTTTCCTCCCTCGCCGGCTGCAATAACGGCGCTTCGGCATCTCCGGGATGCGGCCGAACGGGGCAGAGCCCGGCGGGGGAACCGGAGCGGAGCCACCCCGGGGGGTGAAGGTTGAGGGAGAGACCGGAGGAAAGGACTTACCATTGCAGCAAGGATCCGTCCCGGTGCTGGAGATGCTGCATCCCCGTTGTGCCGGGGCGGGGCGGGTACCGGTGGGGTCGGAGCCAGCGGCGGGGGGGACAGTGAGCGGTTCCCCGGCAGAACCTGCCCAGCCCCGGCTGCCCGCGGTGGGAGGGAGCGCTCGGAGCCCGGTTCCCCCCCGCCTCGCTCGTACCGGGCGGAGGAGGGGTCGGTGCCTCCGAAGGGAATCCAAATTCCTCCTCCCTCGCCTGCCGGTCATGTCCAGGCTGCCTTTGCTCAGGGGATGGGCCAGGTTCTGGCCGTGAAGGAATTTGCCATCGCTAAATTAAAAAATAAAATAAATAAATCAAATAAATAAAAATAAAAAAGCAAGACCAAAACCTCCCAGAATAAAAAGGGAAGCAGGTTATTTACAAACTTTTTTTTTTCCCCCCTGCTTTTTATTATTATTATTATTATTATTCCTAGAGGGGATTACTCGTGCTTGGGAAGTAAGGGGTGGTGTGGGGGAGGAGAAGAGTATTCAGGCTGGATCAGATGCTCTGTCTGCGAGTCGAGGCTCTGGTGTGCTCGCCCCTGTATTTCTGTGCGTGTGATTCTCATACCCAGACAATGCTCTGCAAAGCGAGCTGGTCCTGCGGAGAAATGCAAACACCTCCTCCCCCAAGTGCCTGAGGAAAGGAAAAGGGACATGGAACCAATAGCTTTTCCTTGGCTAGTCTCATTAATATGGAGAAAGCGAAGGAAACCAATGAGGACGAGCGGGAGGAGGGGTTTATTCAAATTAAGTTTCTTAAATCAAGCACTTTGCACTTTTTTTTTTTTTCCTCCTCTTTTTCTTTCCTCCTCCTACCTCCCCCAAATCCTCCTTCTCCCTGTCACCTAAGCGCCGTTTCTGCTGTCCAGGAGATTTTATTTCTTTTTTTTAATTAGTGTGACAGGGTCAGCAAAACACGGTGATGGGAGGGAGGATGGCATTGCTGCTGGAAGGGAGAGGCGATATGTGGAAGGGAGGATGAAAGGATATAATTTCTCCCTGAGCTGCAGAAGAGTTGATTGCGAAGAAAAGCAATAAAGTAGCTGGAGTTGGCAGGGAGGGGAACTGAAGCGGAAATTTCACCTAGAAACAGCATGTTGCAGGTGGTATTTGCAGCTGGCCTGTGTCCAGGATGAGCCCCCTGAGCTTGGGGAAAGGATCTGCTCTCCCACAACAGACACAGACACCCAGGAAGGGATGTGACTGCATAGGAACATCAGAATCTGCACTCTCCTGCATTGCCCCAGAGCTACACAGCAACAGGATCCCTGCAACAGCCGTGCAGGAGCGGAACCTGTTGCTGGAAAACTGTAGAGAGGGCTGAGATGGTCGGAGAGGAGGGAAGGGATGTCCAGCTCATTCCTGTGACTTATATTTGGAAAAGAGCCTGGCGGCACATGTGTGCTGCAAGATAAGTGCACAAAAGCATCCAGTTGCTGGTCCCTTCTGCAGAGAGTAGCACTCAAAGGAAAGCTCTCAAGACCCAGAAAATGATTGCTCGAAGAGTCTGAACATCTATAGCAGGCCTAGAAGAGCCGTCTGCCAGAGCACCCCATGGAGACACTTGGTACCACACTGCTTTTGGTGCTGCCAGTCACGCTACTCTCAGGCCCCACAGATCCATGTCAAGAATGTGAGTTCCTGAATGCCCACATCCTTAACCAAATTTTCTGACACCTGTGCTGTAAGGACAGCTGCCTGCTGATGAGGTTCTTCTAATTACCCTGAAATCTCACAACACCTGGGATACTAATAATTTTGCCCTTCCCATTGTGGAAGCCCCTTCCTCTGCTGATCTTTTACCACTTCCCCTTCATTTTCTGCATCTCACACCTTCCATTTCTCTTAATACATAAATTCATTTCAAATCCCTCTTGCCTTTACTCTGCTCCCAGATCAAACAAGGGAGGAAAAATGGTAATTTGGTAATAAAAGAAGATAAATCTATTGAATGTCCTGTGTGAAAATTCCTGGCCCAATTATTTTCTCTAGCCATACCTCACAGCTTCAAGTAACCTCACTAAATACAAGGGGCAAAAAAGAAAACAAACAAAAGATGTACATGTTTACACTGCACAGCTGAGCTAATCAGCCTATGCACTCTATGTAGACATTAACAAGAGAGAGGCAATGTTAGGATGTCATCCATTGCACCTACTTTATATGTCTACATAGCATAAAAGCCCTGACTATTTTCCTAAAGGGAGCCAAGACTAACAACTAAATCAGATGTAGACATCTATTTGTTAGTCAGGTGTATCTCGGCGCGACTTATTTTTCTGCATCCTAAAGGGTAAGATGTAGGACAAAAAAAACCTCCACAGCAAAATGTTTGTTCTTCCCATGAAAAAGCATATATATTCACTCTGCAGACTTAAAGCACCTTTTCCCTCCAAAAAAACCCAACCCACAGAAAACAAAAAATACCCCAGCTGTGTCTCCTCAAAAATTCCAGAATCTATGGCAGTCCTACCTCAAAAACCAGAAGCCCCACTATAAAATGTTGTCTTGGTTTGGTAAGCATGGAAGAAGACTCCCAGCTGTTCATTTACTATATATTGCTCCAACATCTGCTCTCTTATCTTTCCCAGGAGAAGGGCAAGGGGCCAAGAGAATCATCTAGTGGCCCACATCCAGCCACAGTTGGACTGCCTTAGATGATCTCAGCTGGTATTCATATCAGGTTTCCTATTGAAGTAATCAGGAGAGTCTATTTAAGAACTTTGTTCTCCGAATAAGACAATTTTCTTTAGGAGAAAACAACCAAGCCATTTTCAGGCAAACGGTGCTTTATTGTTATCCTCATGAGCAGTCTATTAAATTCTATTAAATAGCACTTCATTATTTAAGTGTGTGTAAAGCATAATAGCCGTTATCTTGGCTAGCATGAGAGACCGACAGGGCAGGAGAAGACTTCCTGAGAGAAAACTGTGAGTTGCTGCTAAATCACTTAGAGAGCCACCCATTTGTCTTCCTACATAGGGGCAAGACACTGGCAAGCTGGCTGCAAGAGTGTTTGTTGAGACTGGATTAAAGGTATCTTGTTGGAAGGTCCCTGTATTCTTCTTTTATTTTTACACCTTAGGTATGATTTAGTTGACCAAATACCCAGGTATGAGCTGGCCAACCATCTCTCCCTTCATATTAAGGTCAGATCTTATGGGTGTAGTCACTGGAATACAAAACATGATCCATCTCAGCCCAAGGAGATATTGAAAACAGCCTGGAGGAGCTGTGTCCTAAATGTGCCTGTTTCTCTCCACTGATGTTAGACACTCTGGGAACACTAGCCCAGCTTGTCAACACCGCCACAAAGTAGACCTCTAAGGTTTAATGAGATTAATTAATTAATTACTGGGGAGGAATAACCCCAGATACCAGTACAGTTAGGGGCAGACCTGCTGGAAAGCTCTGCAGAGAAGGATTTGGGAGTTCTGGTCAACAACAGGTTGACCATGAGTCAAGAATGTGCCCTGGTGGCCAAGAAGCCGATGGTACCTAAGGTGCATTAGGAGTGTGACCAGCAGGTCAAGGGAGGTTGTTCCTCCCCCTCTACTCTGTCCTGGTGAGGCCGCATCTGGAATTGTGTCCAGTTCCGGGCTCCCCAGTTTAAGAAGGACAAGGAATTACTGGAGGGAGTCCAGCTGAGGCTACAAAGATGATGAGGGGTCTGGAGCATCTTTCTTATGAGGAAAGACTGAGAGAGCTGGGGCTGTTCAGCCTGGAGAAGAGAAGCTGAGAGGGGATCTTATCAGTGCTTATTAATATCTCAAGGGTGGATATCAAGAGGATGAGACCAAGCTTCTTTCAGTGGTGCCCAGTGACAGGATGAGGGGCAACGGGCACAGACTGAAACACAGGAGGTTCCATCTGAATATGAGGAGAAACTTCTTTCCTTTGAGGTGCCAGAGCCTGGCCCAGGCTGCCCAGAGAGGTTGTGGAGTCTCCTTCTCTGCAGACATTCAAACCCGCCTGGACACCTTCCTGTGTGATCTGCTCTGGTGACCCTGCTTTAGCAGCTGGGTTGGACTGGATGATCTCCAGAGGTCCCTTCCAACCCCAACCATCCCATGATTCTGTGAATTCCTCTTTCAGTATCAGGTTTGACAAGCCTGAAATACTGAGACTCAGTTGGCTTGCTCCCTTCTGTCAGGACAAGAACTACCCCCAGGTAGTGCCATAGCCTCCCACCCACATTAAAATCATGTCTGCCAGAACCTATCAGTGTGCAGAACCTCTGATGTGATGATCAGCTGTGCTGGGGATCAAAAAAGAGACCCAGAGGAAAGGAAAGCTCTCCTGTGCTGCAGCTGAGATGCCAGATGGGTCTGCACATACCTCAGTCACTTCCTACCAACCAGTAGATTTCTAACAGTCAGAAAGAGACATCCCGTGGTTCCTGAGGACAAGATCTGGTGGAGGTAGATGGTGGGATAAATCAGCTATTTATACAGACAACAACACCCATTTTGCTCCCTTTCTAGCTGTGTAGATGAGCTGTACTGTTTTAAGAGATTTCTATTAGTAGAACCGTGTCCACAGCCAGGGAGAAGGCAGAATGCTAAATGCTGCACCTGCTGCAATTAACTGGGACACACTTGGTGTGTACGCAAAGGTTTATATCACTATGTTAAAAGGTGGTAACTCAAGTTGTGAACTTAAAGAGCAGCAGATACCCTGGTTTGTGTCTACTCTCACCTTTTAGTAAATATAAGGCATCTTAACCCACAGGGATGTGTACCTCAGGATGCTGGGAGGTAGAATCATAGAATGTCCTGAGTTGGAAGGGACCCACAAGGATCATGGAGTCCAACTCCTGTCCCTGCACAGGACAACCCACAGTTCACACCGTGTGCCTGAGGGTGTTGTCCAGTCTCTTTTTGAACACTGTCAGGATTGGGGCACAGCAGCCATCAGTGGGAAGCTGAGGTGCTGTAAATTCACTCCCAGCTGACTGGACGAGAGGCTGTTGATCTGACAGTCCTCAAAGGGAGTTTAATTGAATCAAAGACCTTGATTTGTGTATCTACCCTTTCTTCGCCTCCCCCAGCACTGTAATAAGGTTTATTGGAGAACAACTGTACCTTCCCTCACCACCTCCCCTCTCTTCCCTCACACATATTCTGCTCCAGAAGACTGTAGTTGACTACTCTGAAAAATGAAGGAAGCGAGGACACACATTAACTTGGTTTGCCGTGCACGGGGGTAGTGCTAACCTGCCTCTGACTCAGAGTTCTACAAATGCAGAAATCACCACCAGAAGTTGGCCATGACTGGAAGGCAGGGTCTGCCAGCCAGCTTGCAGGCCAGCTAAAAAGAAGGCCGCGCTTATCCAAATGGTGGTAGCCATACCTTACCTTGACCGGCCTTCACAGATTGCCACCTAGTAAGGTATAACAGCCCAGGGACAAAGGATGTGAGTCCCTTTGCAGATTGACAGATGAATGCAAGTGGTATGTGAGGTGGTGTGCTCCCACTATAACCAACAGAGATCTGGTCTTACAGTCCGTGAAGACCAAGTATATGCTGAGCTAATCCTACTATAGATACTGAACAGCTCCTTGGACTCTGGTCTTTTAATATCTTCATCTTAGGTAACTATTAGGTTACAAACAATTGCCTAGAAAGAAGTATCCAGTGCCTTTTGAGATGCCCTAGAGGACCTTTTCTTGCAACAACTGCTGCTTCAGGAAACCACGGGTCTTCTGCGGCTCTTGTATTTTATCTGCTAGTCTCAACGGAATGTTTTAGATACACTTGGTTTACTAAAAAAGTGTATAGTTCAGGTGACCAGTGCAAGGCTCCAGTATCCTACATTTCTTGAAGTCATGAGTACAGTTACCAATAAACTCAGTCCTATTTTCTCTATCTGACTTACCTCCTCTTTCTGGAGCCCCAGCCCCACTTGGCAGGAGGGCAGAATTTGTTCTTTCCTCTTCTCAGGTAAATAAGCCCTCTGACAAACTCTCGTGATTCATGATCAGCTGTTTAAAGAAATAACATTGTGTGAATCATCTTTCCAGTGAAAGTTGCATCCCCACTGAAGGGAGTGAACAGAAGGGAATGCGAGTTTCTGTGATAGAGAGAAAATGGGCAAAGCAGAAATGGAAAAGACACAGCAGGAGGTCATCAAGGGGATTAAATGTATAGGGTGAATGACTTATAAAAACTGGCTAGATCAGGATTCTTCAGCTTTCCATAGACACTACTGAGAAGGAAAATAGTGGAGGTATATAAAAAATGGCACTGAGAAAGTGAATAAGAAAAAAATGTCCACTGTCATTCCTAATGCAAGAATGAAAAGGTGCCAAACAAAAATCAGGGAGGCCTGGTCCAAAACAATACAAAATCTTAACCTAAAACGTTATATGACCTGGCAGATGCTAGAAGCTCCCAAGAACTCAAAGCAAACCCATGGAGGAAAAGTCCATAAAGACAGTTATATACCACAAGACCACTTCTGGCTCAGAAAGAGAATTCTGGGAGATAATTTAAGGCACCTTAATGCCTTAAGGCACCTTAATACCTTAATGCTTCTAGGGACTTGCAAGGCTACATGCTGATTTCTGGTCTAACTCAGTGAGATGTTCTAACATTTTATGTTGTTGTATGCAAAACTACGATACACGCAGCTCACACAGCTACACTGGCATCTGAGATGCTCAGACATCCTTGTTTCTGCCAACCCTCTTTGGAGAAAAGTTACTTCTAACAGAAGATTCAGGTGCACATTCACAAAGCAGTAACATCTCACCACTCCTGAGTATGAATTGCTAGAAACTACCAAGTGATGGTTTAGGGATTAGACATCTCTGTTTTTAGAGATTTAGATACCTAAGCAAAGGTTTCATTTAACATCTTTCAGAAATAGATAATGTTATTGATGTTCTCACCTCAGTGTACCTCAACATTCAACTTTTCCACCCTAAGGTCTGTAATCAGAACAACAAATAATTGGGATAAACCAGGAAAAAAATTATTTTAGAAAAAAAAGCAGTTTTAACAAAGTAAGGTGTTGTGTAATCTGGATGTACTTGATGAATAAGGAAAAAAAAAGAAATAGGTTTCATTTCAGTACTTGCTAAATGAAATGCTTTGACAGTTTGGTCTCCATTTTGACATGTTTAACAAAATGCTTGAATCTATCTAGAATTTTTTTACTTTTTTCAGACTGTGTGGGCAAAAATATGCTTTAGATATATGAAATGATAAATAGATAAATCTATAAATATGTGTTATATAATTTATTATATAAATTACTATTCTGATCTGAACTAAAAGCTCCAGATTTCTTGCAGTTCTACTTATAACCTCTCTATTGCCATGTGGACAAGATCCATCCTACTGCAATTTAGACACTTAATTACTTTTCTAGGACCTTCCATGCTCTGTAATCTCTGTTTCTGGAGACAGACTCCTCCTGTAACTGGCAGGGTACTTCTGAAAAACCCCTCACAGTGTTTATACTCTAAATTACATTAAAGTGATTTGGGTTCTAAAGGAGAAATGTATAATGTGATTATCACAGATGCAACTCAAGTAGTACTTTCAGATATAAGAATTACTGTTGAGGAGAAAATTATCTGCAGAGGTGACATCTGTAAAAAAAAGGTCTCACTTGTTATTAGGTTTTAAAAAATAACTTGCAAGCAATACTTTTACTGGTGGGGTTTCTTGTAGGTGAGCTATTCTCTTCTCAGATACCTCTCTCTAAAGTGTTTTTTTCCTGTCCATTTTTCTAATTATGATCTCTAAAGCATTCCTGTGAGTGGAAAGTACTCAGATGTCTATGCTCAGTCAATAAACTTTCTTAAGAAAACTTGGTTTGATTTTCAGTTGAATTTTGCAACAATTCTGTTCCTTGATTGGATAAATAAATGGCAGTGTGTGTGGATTTAAGGTTCAATATCCATACTAAACTTCAAATCAGTCTTGGAAACTTGCCCATCCAAGTTCTGCAGAAAATTTGCCAAAAACCAGTATAATTTGTTTGAGTTTGGAGCTTCTAATTAAAAAAAAAATGCAAGTTCTCTAAATAAATTAGTTGTTAATTATTATAGTGAGTATTCCTTAATTTCAACCCCACCTCATCCTTTTCCTTAATACTGGGGTGTTTGGGTTTTTTTCTGTTTTTCTGAATGAGGAGCGAAGCAACAAGTAGCATAAATAAAAACAACTAGAAGTGGATGCATCTTTGTTTTAAATGATGTCATGTCTAGTCATGCAGATGCAACCACAGCATGCTGACCAGGGAAGAAACAAGAAACACTACATCAGATTATGCTAAAGTGGGGGACAGATGTCAAAATGAACAGACTCAGGAGATAATATCCACTTTCTACCATTCAGATCCAAACTGCTGTACAGGAGGAAGCTTTCCCATGTCCTTAATGAAACATCGAGGAGTTTGTTTCCTTCCCAAATCTAGACAAACTGGGAAACAGAAGAGAAACCACCAATGGTCACGCTGCATCTGCATACCTGGTACTCACTGAGGGAAATAGATATCATGTTCTGACAGCACCATTTTCTTTATCAGAGGGCAGGAGGAATAGATATGCAATGCCTTAAAGAGCACAGGACACAAGAAGCTGCACTACTCTTTACAGGAAGCAAAGCTGCTGATGTTTAAGGAGGAACACGCCCAATACAAGAGTGTGGAAAGAGACTGTTGTTCAGTCTTCACTTTAAGGCCAGGTTGGGGCTCCTGATTTTGTCATCATGAGCCTATCAACCTGCTGGTGTCACATTTGAAGTCAGACTGAAGTTTCACATAGACAGCAGCTGATATTACCACTGCCCAGTTGAGTTGAGAGCCAGTCTACTGGTTTCTCTTCGTTTTCTTAGTTCCTGGAAGCCTGAGTCTCCGACTATTTGCATCCAAAAACAAATAATCATAGATGAATTAAATCTTCTGCCTTCTAGGAAGGTGGGGAAGAAGCTTCACTGGCTCTGGTCAGAAATGGAAAGCAGCAATGAAGTGCTGAGAAACACTTAGGGGCAACCTCTGAGCTGTGACTCATGTCCTGCTCAAGCACATTACAGAGAAAATAAAGCAGGCAGTGCTGGGTGGAGGCAGGGAAGGGCTCTCAAGGCTGTTGTTAGGGTCACAGTCCTGAGAACACTTATTCTTGTCCTTCACTTTGCTATCATGAGCTCTCCCACCGATTTAGTTAGTTTGCTCAGAGCTCCGGACAATCCATAAGTGTCAGCAGGATGTTTAGAAGAGAAAATTGCAGTTTTCAAGGAAATATTCTTGTCTTCCTCTTGGCTTGTTTTGTTTGTTGGGGAGGGACAGTGGTTGCAGGAGTGGTGAGATAGTCTGACGAGATGGTTGACTTAAAGTAGCACCAGAAGTAAATGATTTTGACTATCTGTATAAAGAATTGGAAAAAGCAGCATTAACATAGCAAGGCACATACACCTATGTCTTCTTTCGTAATCCACAAATCAGCACCTAATTGTTTGCAGGAAGATTCATTGATAAATCTCTCTGAATTTCTACCTACAAATATAAAGAAGCTCAATATATATAAAGCTTTCATGAATAGCATTTCTGTAAGAATTTGTGATTGTTTCAAAAGAGATCACGGAACCAGAAATAAATACAGGCGTAGAGAGTATTCCTTATCATTATTTATCTTAGAATAGTGGATATCATAGTGAGATAAAGAGCCTAAGACAAAAATCTCAGAAGAAATAACTGCCTTCTGCATGAAGAAAACTGTAGTTTCTACTTGCCAATAGGTGTGGAGAGAGCCCTCCACAATCATACAAACCTCCATGGACATTTATCAGAATGTGATTGATAAGTAGATGCCTCCTTTCAGGGGTTCTTATTCTATACAAAGAGTGTAGATACCTATCAGAATTTCTAAAATCTTTTCTTAAAAGCAAAGCCACCTGCAAAAATTTTCACTTTGAACTTCTAACCTAAAAGGCGATGGAAGGTGAGTCCACAAGAGAATTTTTGCCTTACAGGTTGATGGCTTGAGGATTTGTGGCCTAAGCCTTGACCCAGACAACTTCTCCTTAATTATCACGTAATAAAGACAATAGTGAAGCAGATCTGAGGAAGAAATCACTGATCTATCCAGCTTTCATCTCCAATTGATGCACACCTTGCTTCATCTTTCAGACTGAGTCTTCTTTTGCAGCAGCTGAAAGATGCATTACATCCTCCTTAGACAGCTCTTACTAGAGTTATGAATGACCAGCTTGTGGCTTAATTCAAAGGTCACACTTCCCATCTGAATTATCTTGATTTATAAGCTGGTTTTGCCACTTTGGATGACTCTGCCTACCTTCATCTCCAGGCATAGACAGATGGCTCCCCTAACCCTGCAGTCAAATGGTTTTCTTCTAATTTCTCTGACAGGATGTCTTGAGTTAATTTCCTTATTGCACTCCTCTTTGTGAGGTGAGGATCATCCAACTGTGGTCATTGTCCGGCTCTGGCACTCAAAATTACTTAAGTCTAATATCTGGTGTTCTCTTCTGGCATGAGATACCTTTCAAAGGAGATTCTCTCAGCTATAGAAGACAAAGGGCAAAGCTCTTTTCCTTCAAAAGAGGAGAAGATGGAAGGAAATAACACTCTAGTGTGGGCTGCGGAAGGTGTATGATTACCCTGAGTATCAAATCTGTGTTAGTCAAGCCATAATGAAAAGATTTTAACGGAAGGAGCTTATTGCTGCTTCTGCAAATGCCACTCATGGAGTTTTCTCATGTGGGACTGGTGCCCGGTGGCTGTTTTACCTGATGCAATTCTTTACATGGAACGTGGAAATCATCTTTTATCTAGAGAATGAAATTTGGCTTGATTATATTTCTTTCAGAACTTCTTCACTACCTCAATTTCTTGCTCCTTTTATTACACAGATTTGTTTTTCTTAATACACTGTCTTGGCTCCCAGGTGCTACATAGCATTTATTATGTGAAATAGTACCTTCCAATATGAGTCATTAGCGGCGAACAAAGCTGGGACTTTAACCATCACAAAATATCTCCTACTTGCATTTGCATCAAAGGAAGAGCTGAGACTGTTCCTAGTAGTAGTTTGTCATCATTTACTGAGGCAGACTCTAATAATGAATATGCTTTGTCATTAGAACATAACTGGCAATTACATTCAGGTATGTTCTTTTTTTTCTCTGCCTTTTCCCTGTATATGTATTTTTTTCTTTTCTGTTTAAATTGCCTTCCTCTACTTTTGGCTGAAAGCCAATTTTCTTAAATCAAACATGAAAAAGCTAAAAATCTTTTTCCTTTGACTTCTAGTAGGTATCTCTTCTGCTGTTCCCATGTTTCATGAGACTCTTTATAGTCTAGCGTATATCGGTATGAAATCCAATCTCCTACAAGAGACAGTAGCATCCCTGACAATCCCTTTCCCTTCTCTGAGCATGAAAATACTATGCAAAGAATCAAAGGCAGATTCATTCAAAATTTCTCTCTTCATCTCCTGCAACACGAACATGTGAAAACATTAAATTAGATTAAATATTAACAACAAGAATACACTTGCTTCTTAGAGTCTATCAAACCTAGCAGAGAAAAGAAAAGACGAAAAGCTAGTGACTGGAAGCAAAAGCCAGACAAATGTATTTCAGAAATGAAAAATGCTTTCTTAAATAAGCAGGATAATTAACCACTGGAATAATGTACCAGAGGAGCAGGAAGGTTCTTAATCTCTAAGGGATTCATCTAATCAAAGGTTTGGTCTACCTGCAATGTAGGTGCCTGTAGCTGAGCTAATCCCTGTTTCCCTTCCTAGTCAAAAGAAATCTAGTTCATACAGTCACCAGAAATCAGCGCATGAATCACCTCAACCTAAGAGATGCATGTAAGATAAATGAGAAAAAACACATCCTAAAAGTGTTATTTGTCTCTACTAACTTTAAAGGAACCTTGGTCAGAAAAAGGTACCTATGTAGCCAACATCTAAAGATGGGTGAGATCAATCCCAGTCTAGATGTCTCCAAGAAAAGTCCATTTGTCACTTTAAGTAGATGCTTTATCCAAACATACATCATTGGCTTCAATAACGGAATAAAATTCAGTAGCTTATGAAGGTCAGAGGAATGAAAAGGTGAGGCACTCAAACCTGATAAAAGGAAATATTTTGTAAGACAAGATTTTAGTGGTGGAACATATTTCTGTAAAGAAAAAAAAAATAGAGAAAAAGAATACCATTCAGAATGGAAGGAACTGGAAAACAAGAAAAATGCCAGGATTATCCAGAGGAAACATTAATAATGATGAAAGAAATGTATGTTGAAGCTATTGCTTGAAAGCTTTAATCGGACTCAAATTGCTGAAGGCCAAGACAAGAATAACACAGAGAAAGTATTGCCCTAGGCATTAGATTCTTCCACTTTCATCTAACGTACCTTGTCTTGGGTAAACGGAAGACTGGGTTAGACGGGTAAAGGATATGATGGAATTAGGAGATTCCTATATTCTCAAAAATTCCTGGGAAAGAAAGCCTGTTAATCTTATATTCTGGTGTAAATAATAATAATAAAGGAACTAAACGAACAAACAAACAAACCAACCCTCCACCCCCTGTTCATATCTCTATCTGTTTTCTATTCAGTGCTGGGATATACCACTTTACTTCTTGAAGTTCTTATCATTTCTTTACATAAGGTAAGGGTTTTTTGAATTTCTCAGTTCTCTTTCAACAGTAATAAGGAATGCTATTAGAGTTACACAGAGAAATACAACGTTGCAGAAAGCAAAACAGAAAGTGAGTTACGTAATTACTAAAAATAAATTTTACGTAGAACAAAAGACCTCATACTTCATACACTAGCATGGTAGAAACATGACACGGTAGAGTGTCACTTCAGATAAAAGCTCCCAAAAACGATTCATTAGCACTCTCTTCTATCTTTGAACTGCCTAACTTCCATTTTTATTAATATTTTGTGCTTGTTTTACATAATCCCACAATAAACAGTGCATAAAGTCAACAGATTTAATATAACTTCTGTTGTATTTTTGTCACAGCAATATTATCTCAGAATTTAGCTTAGCTCTAGATGCATTCTACATTTGAAACAAAGGGTTCCTCTCATATTGCTTATTTTAAATACCAGCTTTGTTTCTGCTCTCCAGTCAAGGCAGTCTGATCCTCGCAGGTTGACACAACGTAAGGTGGATATAACACATTCTCATCTGAAAAAATCGGTGGTTTATGAGGGATTTTTGCCCTGCAATAGCAAGATTAGCAAGAATCAAATGCTACCTGTGTCCAGGGCAAATAACTACTTTTCTTTTTCTTTTTTTATCAACATACCATTAATTCACTAAATGTCTGCCTTACAGCCTAATTCCTTTCTTATTAATTTTAGTCTAAAACCTTGTACAAAGGTTACAGGATCCTCTCTTCAATCAGCTCTGATCTTTGCACTTTATCCAATTGTAGCTGGTTTTCTCTCTCTTCTATTTTTCATTCCTCTGGCTTCTGTCCACCTGTGCTGCTGCTTTAAAGATGCAGGTTTCATCTGCCTGTGTACTGTATTTCACTTCCTTCTGTCATCTCCTCATTCTTCTATGGGCATTTCCAAAGCAGAGGCTCTGTCAGATGTTCCTGTGATGCATTTACATTATTTCAGAAGCTTCTGCAGTGCCATATCTGAGCGTCTCACAACCTTCAGGAGTAACTTTGCCATCATCCTCATGAGAAGTGGTGAATGAAAGGTTTTAGAAATACTGGCATAAATAAAAATCTAGGATTCAACCCATTTCCTCTTAGAGAAGGGATTCTTAAAATAGTTTATCTCTGCTGAAAATAAGTATATAAGATATGTTTGTTCCATTAAGTGATGATGACTACAGTATAAGTGTTTACATGTATAAATGTGGAGGGACTATCACTACAGCTTCCTCTTCCATATGTACACATACTCAGTTCAATTAAGGTCAATAATTTCTATAATACACATTGCTCATGCTGCTTTTAAGTGCATTTAACAGCCAGAGATAAAATACATCCCTCAGATGTCTCCCATGATATCCTCGGCTTTTTGCCAACTATACGCACACTTAATACTATTAGATCTGTATACAGTATAAATTTACCTATTACAAAATTGCTATAGGATCATTTAATCTTCCAAAACAATTTCTCCATGTATATGCCACTTTTAAGTCAAAAATACACATCCTGCAAATGCATTAACAACCAAAACAAGGTTATTATTTTTCTGAAGTGATGTCTACGCTTGATGGATCAAAGACCTGAGTTGAAGTTGCGACAGCGGCCTGAGTTATTATATTGTCTTATTTCAAGAATCACAGAATAGTTTGGGTCGGAAGGGACCTTCGAAGCTCACCCAGTGCCCCCCCTGCCATGACAGGGACATCTTCACCAGCTCAGGTTGCTCAGAGCCCCGTCCAGCCTGGCCTGGGATGTCTCCAGGGATGGTTCATCCACCACCTCTCTGGCCAACCTGGGCCAGGCTCTCACCACCCTCAGGGTAAAAAATTTGTTCCTTATATCCCCCCATTTAGTTTAAAACCATTACCCCTTGTCTTACCCTTTCTCCTTCACTTCCTCAGTTTCCCCATTTAAAAAAATGGTCTGGTCTCCCCTGGAAAACACCAACAAAGTAGCTGAAATATGGAGTATATTTTATCCATCTCACGGAAACGCATTATCACACACAAACAATTTATAACTTCACAACTGGCAGACACAGGTGCTTTCTCAGGGACTAGAAACCAGCACTTCACCTGTGATAACCCATATCCCATTAAGGTTTTGCCATCAGCATTGAAAGCCCAAAATGAAAGTCGATTGTCTATATATTTGTGAATATCACAGATAATTTTGAAGCACCTATTTTGCTGATAAATATTTCAATGAACCATGGAGGCAATAACATTGTAACATTAAGCGGTTTTCTGCAATAAGCTTGAAATCACACTCCAGCTGCAGTGCCTCTAAACACTAAATGTTCCCTTTATTCATTTCTAGTTCTTTCTTACAAGGAATAAAGCACATCATTCTATCAACTCTGCTCTTTTGCACTTAGAACTGTAATGAAATGCTCTGAATGAACACAGATTGGAAATCTAGAAAAAAAAGGCCCCAAAATGTCATCACTAGCAATAAAGACTTCATAAGCTGTGGAACTGCAATTTTTGCGGACATTTCTTTCAGGTTTTTTTCAAAGAGCTTCCCAAATCATGATAGGCAAGCAGACTGGCTTAACACAATCATTTCACATTGCACAGAATTGTCTCCAAGTAAAATCACCAGTGACCGTTCTCATTTGAAGTGCTCCACAGCATCTACAAGAGAATCATAGGCAGAAATTTGCAATACAAATCAGAATTAGCTCTATGGGGGAACCAACCAGCTCTGGGGCTCCTGAATAAAAGAAAAAATAAAGTGTTGGTGAAATAATAATTATGCCCTGTGCTTGCAACATGGCTCATCACAGAGCCCTGCAATGCCCTCAGGCCATCAATACAGGGTTAGTGTTCTGTGTCCCTGAAAAGCAGCACAGTACCTGCTAACAGCACCTGAACTCCCGGATAAGTCAGTGTTACACACGGGTTAGATGTTCACAGTGATGTTTAGAAAGCCTTAGGCTTTTTTTTGATATTTAGATTATTTCCAAACATAAATTACTTTTCCTGCACAGGTGAGCATAAATGTCAAAATGGTAAAGAAAAAAACACAAAACAAACAGAAGGGGAGTATTTTATATAACATATTTGAGATTCCTGACAATCAGATGAAGATTTTAAAAGCATTTAGGTAGGTAGCAATTCCTACAGAGAGCTACCTAAGTTGCCTGTGCAGACTTATCATCTTCAGCGAGGCCAGAAAATGAAAGCAAGCTGTTTGCCAATTTTCTTGTCTTCTTCAGTGTAAATCTAAAGCAGTGATTTTCAATACCTCCTCATCTGTGAACTCCTGAACCCATTTTGTTTGTGTGGTTTTTTTGTTTGTTTGTTTTCTGTTTGTTTGTTCGCTTTCCCATCAGTGCTATATAGCGAGTTTAAGCTTACAAACATCTCAGCTGTGTTAGTTACCACAAGCCACTAGGGAAAATGGTTCAAATGTCATTCTAGAATAATCCAAAATTATTACTTTCCAAGCCACTGAAAAACTGAATAGAAAGAAAGAGTGCAATGACACCTTCAGGCCAGGAAGGCTTTGGGCGTCAGTGAAGCAGAGATGGATTTAATCCTGTTGAAAAATAAAGTCACATTTTGGATGGAACTGGGTAACTGTATATTCTGTGTAACAGGACAGCACAGAGAGTGGAAAGAGTAGCTTAATAAGTGGAAAATTTGGAAGAGATGAAAACTAAACCAGAAAATGATGGTGTCAGCCCCTGAGCCAGCCCCTTTCTCTTCATCAGTAAAACAGCTGCTTCCAATCACATTTTGTTACAGCCTCTTCTTTCTGAGATCTGGTTAACACTTTCAGTATGTCTAGAACACCTCTGAACTCAAAGGAACGTCAATTAAATAGGCTTAACTTCCTAGCATGTAAATAAACTTCGTCTCACTCTGGCAGGTGTCTTTCCAATGAGCAGGTCTTCGTTTCTTAGCCAAGGTCTTCCAGTCATGACCTGAGAATCTGTCCTTCTTCCCAGTAAGATTTTATTTTACAGAATCTCTCATTATACCCAGCTGTGTCTTGCCAGGCAATAATTACTCATTCACAAATAAACCTAGCATGAGGTGGGTACTGGTGAGACTGAAGTCAAGGTCACACACATGTACTTGCATCTGCTCCAGGACAAAACAAAAAATATCCATTTGTCCTTTATGAGCCTTGTAATGTGCCTTGTATCATGAGAGTTTCTTTTACCTTAGGCAGTGGATGGCTCAGGAAAGAATCATAGAATGGTTTGGGGTGGAAGGGACCTTCAAAGCTCATCCAGTGCCCCCCCTGCCATGACAGGGACATCTTCACCAGCTCAGGTTGCTCAGAGCCCTGTCCAGCCTGGCCTGGGATGTCTCCAGGGATGGTTCATCCACCACCTCTCTGGCCACCCCGGGCCAGGCTTTCACCACCATCACCATAAAAATTTCTTCCCTAGAATCAGGGAATAATCCCTGTGATCACTCTGGAATATCAAAGAGTTATGACACACAGCAAATTAAAGCTGGACTGCCCTTGAGCGCCTTGGATTTCTTACACAGTGCTTTACTTGTCTAGTTTCTGGCAGGTTTATAGCTGGGCTTGTTATCTCTGCCTTGCTGTGTCCATGAGCTGCATATCATGTGCCTGTGCAGAGAAACACCGGGAAGAGCAGAGCGATGATGGTACAAAAGTGCTGCCTTTGGTCCCCAAGCCCAGGGATGGTTCAGTTTAGTTTTGTATTTTTGTTTTTGGTTTTGGTTTTTTTTGTTTTTTTGTTTGTTTTGGGTTTTTGTTGTTGTTGTTGTTGTTTTTTATAACATCACATGCCACTCACAAGCAGTAGCAGCCTTTACTTGCTGTGTGCAGTGGTTCAGTGATGTAAGGGCAAGGTCTGGAAGGCATCAAAGATGTCATTCCCATTAAAGCAAAATAAGGAGGCTTTTCTTTTTTTAAAAATTGTATTTACAACAAAGAGTAATACTAAAATATTGTGCCTGTCTATCTTAACTGGCAACAGACAGTCTTAAAAATCTATTAAAGGAGATTAAAGATGTGGAAAGCATTGTAGTTCATAAGCCAATATAAGAGCTTTAAGAAGGAAGGTTGGAAGCTGACTGTAAGATTCCTATCCAGCTCACTGATGATAAATGTAAATGCAATTTCACGCAATGCAGAAGCACCTTTTCAGTCTCACAGCAAGGCATTGATCAGGGAGGGAGCTCGACCGTAGTAAAAAGTGCAGACTCTTCACTTGTAAACAGAACTGTTTTCAGATGGCCACATCTTCTTTTAATCACCACTAAAGCTATCGCATGAGCCAGCAGTTCTGGGCCTCTTTTTCCTTGCAGATAATGAGGCTAATTGACAACTGCAGCATCCTGATAAGGCCTAGATGCAAGATGAAATGTAGGCCCAGGGATAGATAGGGAAAGATAGCGCTAATAGCCAGCATTAACAAGCATGATGACCATTATTAAATCTGTGCTTTCACGGAAACAAGAAGAAGTTACCTCTGTATGTGGTTTATTCTGCAGCAAATAATGTAATGGCAGCAAATAAGGCACTTAAATGGAAGAGGACCACTGCATTGATTTCTGGTGATTTGGAGAGTCAGGCACCTGAAAATTAGGAATGAAAGACACAACAGGGGGTGTGTTTTGACAAGCAGTTATTTCAAAAAGGTTTCAGGGGAAGAGAAGATAAGATTCACTGTGATCCTCTTTGTCTGTCTATGCAAAAAAAAGAGTGGAAGCAGTTATTGAATGTATGAAGAGAACAATAACGTGTCATTTTTGCTTTCCGTGCTGTTTCTGTGGAATTCATCCAGGAAAACTGTATGCCCTTGTTCACTGCGGCTGAAAAAAAATGACTAAAGCTTATAGAAAATGTTTGACTTTGACACTATTTATCTGCAAAACAGACATTTGCTGCTGAGCAGGTCATACCAGGCTTGTTTTATAGTCAGCGAGAAAAAAATAGGCACTTTTGAGGTGTGAGTAATATAGCATATTTCAGAAAATTAATTTTATGGTGACATAAATTGTGTCCCAATTTCCACTGACTGTTTTCACTGGCTATTCAGTGACTGCCAAGAGTCGAGAGGGAATAACTCCAATGGAGATATTTCTATTGAAAAAAAAAAAAAGTATAAATCACAGACTGAAAGGCAGAGGGAAAAAAAAGTCTGTTGTGGTTATCATAAAGTTGACTTAGAGATGACTGATAATAGTATAATATGAATATCCCATATGAGAAGAAAATAAGGCCTGATAATCTCTTTAACCTAATGGTAAAAAGCACCAGAGGAGTGACTGGATGTTAAAGTCTTATTACTTCATATTACAAATAAAGCACATTTTTAGTAATTAAAATAGTGACGAACTCTAAGTCAAACGATAAATTCTTCCTTTCTGATGTCTTCAAATCAAAGGTAACGTCTTTCTCTCTAGGAGATGCTTTAGACAGACAGAAATTGTTAAACACAGGCACAGCATGAATTGAATTTCATAGAATCACTTAGGTTGGAAACTACCCTTAAGGTAATTGTCTCCAACCATTAACCAAATACTGCCAAGACCACCAATAAACCATGTCCCTAGGTGCCACATCTTTTAAATACCTCCAGAGATGGTAACTTCTGTGCTGTAATGTTTGACAACCCTTTCCATGAAGAAATTTTTCCTAATATCCAACCTCCCCTGGCGCAACTTGAGGCCATTTCCTCAACTACGATCCTTTTCAGTTTTTCTTGTAATGTTATTAATAAAGACACAGCGTACCTGGCCTATCAACCATGTATGAATGCTACTAGTATATAAGGTGGGCTTTGGTATGCAAGGCATCATTATTAGATCATGAAAAATCATGTTACATTACGATGTTTTACCTTAAACTCTATGAGTTTAATAACTCTTGATGAAAGTCCTACATTGCCCTGCCCCATAGAGCAGCATAATCACCATGATCCACTGCCATCCTTGCTCTCCTGTAGTCAAGGTTAAAAATCAGTGTTATATTTGCTATTTAGTTAATATCTAACTTTGTAAAATACTGTCATCTGAAATAAGGACAATGGATTCTTTCTTTCTTACTTCTGTCTTATTCTGCTTCTCTCCTTCGTAACATAGTGCAACAGAAGTAGGTCCATTCATTTTGCTTGTTCATATAAAATATTTTTTTCCTGATTTACAAGAAGTTGCCCTGAATAGTTGTTCTGGTTTTAGTTTTGTTGGTTTGTTATTTGTTTGTTTGTTTTAATATATATGTTAAACTATGATGTGTAACAGTACTCAGAAGTAATTAAAACCAAAGAAAATACTTTATAGTGTAGGTTTAGAGAGAACTCAATCTCCTTCAGCAGGCTCTTGTTCTCTATATGATTCAGAGACTCAAGCATTTTGAAAGGATCATACACAATACGAACGTAAAATGTCGTGTATTTGCCAGATACGGTGATAACCACAAATTTTGTTAAAACTTCAGAGATTGCTGCTCTGATTACGACCAACAACTTCACTGAACATTTAGCCAGTGCGGACTGGCCTGTACAGAACAGCCGTGTCCCTTTTCTCTACAAACTACACAAGATCCCACCTAGATCTGCTTGTACTTCAAGGCAAGGTTCTGATACAGAAACCTGCAGCTTTTACGTTTCAGATGGTCAAGCAACATAATAAAATCTCAGCAGATGGATCCATCATAGAACTCTTAAAATAACAATGGGCTACTGATTAAGAAATCTTCCCAGGACTGATGGATCCAAATTCTCCCCACTCAAGAGAGACCAAAGAACCAAATCCTTCCTTGCTAGTGGGGTAGCGAAGCTGCCAAATTCATGTATACTGTGATTAAGTTATAAAAGACATACCCATCATTAACCATTTGACATAATAAATGCTTTCTGATCACCTGCAAAACAAGGGGATATTTTTCAAGTTTTAGATCCTTCTACATGACAAGAGGGAGACAGAAGATTAAGTGATACATTGTCTAGAAAAAGAGTGCTTAGCTTATATTTAACTGATAACCAATAGATGTATTGTAAGTAAGAAACTAAACAATTCTAACGAATATCATCAATGATTTCTTAGTATAGATGTATGTCAACATTTTCAAAAAATTTAATGCATATGTAACAATTATGTGAATATAAGCAACGCAAGAGCATCCAGTCTTTTGAGCACTTATGGAGGGTGATCCCCAGTGTTCCTCAGCACTGATATAATAAAGAATGATTCTTAACAGGATAATTGGCTCTGCTGTTAAGTTTATTTCTCCACTTCAGTAGTATGACCACATCGCTACTATATGAAAAGAAGGAAGATAGTAGAGGAGCTCTGCTCAATTTGACATTTTCCCTCAGAAGATTTACAAGCTTAAGTTTGGAGAAGAAGCTCATATTCAATGTCTTCCCTGAGGAAAAGTACAGAGATACTGCACATAAAATTGCATAAAGAGATTCGTAAAGTATTTTAGACTAATTAAACCATCCTATTTGGGTCAGACATCTTCTTCTCAGGTATGTCTCAACATCTCAGCTAAACATCTAGGGTCCGCAGCCTGGCTTCTGCCTTCTGTCACTACCCAGTGTTATTAGATCTCCTATCACCTGCTACATCTGAATTTTGATCACTGACTTATGAATTATTTATAGCAAAGGATCTTGGCTGTGATCTAAACAGGGGATTATAATTATGTTATAAATCATTAATTAGGAAAACAACCTCAAGTTTGACAAGACTGTTTTTGCCATTATGTCAAACACATTAACCTTCTTAGAGGTATGTGCTTGTTTCACCCCATTATCCACCAAACGACTGCAACATCAGTATACAAAAAAGTTGTCTGTCTTTTCCCTGCAGAAATATATTTTACTTTTTTATTATTATTATTTTGCTGATGATTGCTGAACCTTTCCTAAAAGCCCCTTAGCAAACACATACACAAGGGAAGAACTTGCTGTAGGTCAAATGATGCTGTTTACAACCATAAAGGCAACTTGATCTTCCTAGGCAGGCACACCTTGAATTGAGTGGCCCATTAACACCGCTGATGTCAGGTCAATCTCTTGCTTTTGCCTAAAAATGGCCTTGCAGTTTCTACTTCTATGCAGCTGAATAGTCACCACTGTCATATCAATGAGTACTGAGATTGACCTGATGGTTGATCTTTCAGCAGCATTAGGTCCCAAGTCTTGGCAGGCAGGAACTCTTGCATACATTTGTAACTGCTTTTCTACCCCTGGAAGCAAAACATCTGACAGGGAGAGAAAATAGTAATGGGAGAAAAAAAAGGCCCACAGGTACACAGTGAAACAAATGAGCTGCAACAGCTTGTTAAAAGGAAATGGCTTCTTCTGTGGTTTTCTTACCTCCTTTGTTCTATAAAATGCCAATAATTTGACAGCACAGTGCTTAGTTATGGTCGGTACTATAGACACCTCTGTGCTCTGTAAATAATATTTATATTGCCAAATTTTTCACATGCACAGAAAGTTTTTTATTGTCTTCATAATTCCCTTGTGTGTCATCTCTACCTTCTGGCAGGTTGTCGTTTTTATTGCTTTCCCTTGAAGAATTTCCTCTTAGTTCTCTCTTCTTTTCAAACTGAAGTCCTGTTCTGGAGGAAAACATCATTTTCAGAAGGTCTGGAGAGTACACACAGACCTTAGTCACATCATCTTTGATTTTAGTTTTCCAGTCTTAGTTTCGATTTTTAAGTTTTCCATAATGTTAGTTTTTACTGACCTTTTACTTAATCTCTTCCAATAGTGCTCACAATTAGGCAATCAATCAGAACAATCTTTGCTAAAAGTTTAATCCATGGCATTCAGTTTTCAGAGCTTTGTTCCTAATACAAGCTTCTAATGTTTTTTTCAGCTATCTTAGGTTACACGGGATATCCACATGGGACTGGCAGATACCACACAGCATCTACAGGAGACCAATACTTTCAAGATCAACAGTCAGAGGACAGTAGAATACTCCTTGGGACACTAAGAAGACATTAAGGGGAGAATTACCCTGTTTTCCCCAAAACACGACAGAGTCTTATATTAATTTTTGCTCCAAAACTTATTATTTTTTTACATGTATAGCTGCCTGGACACTATTTAAATTGACTTTTTTTAATGAACTGTAACTAGGGCTTATTTTTGGAGTAGGCTTACATTTTGAGCATCCTCAAAAATCCTGAAAAAATCATGCTAGGGCTTATTTTCAGGGTAGGTCTTATTTTTGGAGAAACAAGGTAGTTGCTTAAAAAATTACATAAGTGTTCTCCTTCTTGGCCCTCACCTACCAGAACATAAAGGTACAGGTTTCCTACAGGTCCTACAGCAAGAGCAACTTTACTACAGAAGTATATTAGTTGTTTACAATGATGACATTTAGGTAACTCTCTCCTCGTCCCTGATGTCTTATGGCTAACTGTCCAGCCTCAAGCAAACCACTTTAAATTCCCTTCCCGCTTCACAGAGCATGATAGTCTTTCTAAAGGGATGTTCATGTAGCCTGTTTAGATACAGCACAACACAAACTTGCGTGAGCAGTGGTGACATAACATAGTGCAGAACAACTAGCCGACATCAAAGACTAAATTTTACAGCAGCAGCCTGGAGTTAGACCAGCGTGATGTGACTGTGAAACTGCAGCCTCGTTGAGAGCTGCAACTCTCAGCTGAGATGGGAAAAAAGGTAACTTCTTACACAACTGTCTCTTCAAACACTGCCTAGCCATGCTCTTCAGGTCCTATTCACCACTATTAATGGTCTACCTTAAGAATAATTAAAAAAAAAAATAAATTAAAAAAACCAAACATGGCCCTTCTTGAAATAACTGCAGTGAAGATAAGCTGCCAAATTCATGTCTACTGTGATTAAAAGATATACCCATCATTAACCAATTGACATGATAAATGCTTTCTGACCACCTGCAAAACGAGGGGATATTTTTCAAGTTTTAGATCCTTCTACATGACAAGAGGGAGACAGAAGATTAAGTGATACATTGTTTAGAAGCAGAGTGCTTAGTTTATACTTAACTAATAATTAATAGATGTATTGTAAGGAACTAAACAATTATAACTAACATTATTTCTTAGTATAGATGTATGTCAAAATTTTCAAAAATTGTAATGCATATGTAATAATTATGTGAATATAAGCAATGCAAGAGCATCCAGCTATTGAAGCACTTATGGAGGATGATTCCCAGTAAAATGGAGGATGATCCCCTGATAAAATAAAGAATGTCGCTTAACTCTGCTGTTAAGTTTATTTCTCCATTTCAGCTGGAAAAAAAAAAAAAGAATGACAATCTGGCCATTGCCTGGTAAAATATAGAAGATTCTCAAGCAAAGAGTGAATTTCATCATTGTTTCTGTTTGTTTTGTTGCTTATTGGGGATAGCTTTATCTAAACTGCTAGGAAGGTCATCATCCTGGTCATCCTGGAGCAACCAGGACAGACCACTCAGCCATCCTGGATCAGTCCTGACCATCCTGACTTCCCACAGTGCCTTGAGACCTCCTTTTTACCTATGTGCATGATTGGGCTTCCATCCAAAAGGAGCCAAGGTTCATAATGGGATATTTTTGTCCTGGAATATAGTTGTGGGGCATTAATGTGCATCTCCACATCACATCTGCAACTTCTGGCACAGCGAGGGTGGTGGGAAGGCTCCAGTCACATAATGAGACCCCTAGGAACAAAATTAATACAGATAAATCCACTACACTGTATGCAGTGATTCTCTACCAAAATACTGTATAGCTCTTACTCTTTCTACAGAGGTGTTGTTTTAATTAATTGTTTAATTTAATCTTGTGAGATTATCCTAAAGTGTTCACTAAGGTACATAGTTTCTGTATTTTAACGTGTGGCTTGTGGGGTTGTTTAATGAGATACATTGAATATCTCATTTGCATGAGAAGGACATAATTCAGTGTGATGGGGTGATTTGACGACATGAAGTGATGACCTAGAAAGGTAAACAAACAAGTAATTCCTCCTTTCTCCTATTTTTTGGGGAAAAAAAGAATGTTTCCAGGAAGGAAAAGGAAACTCATTAGAATTATAGCTCTGACTATTTGTTCACCAAAACCAAATTTTAAAATGCATTCCATTATTTGGATGAGAAAGGCTTTTCACTAGAAAAATAAAATTACCAGCACTTCCAACATATTAATCACATTTATCATTGTTAAAATTTCAGCTTGTTTCCATGTCATTTAGAGAACCCTTTGAGCATGGAATAAAATAACATCTTAATCAAGGAGCAATTATTTCTTTTTTCCACTCTGACAAAACAGGAATCTTATTCTAACCATGTAGGGACCAATAAAGACAGAGACAGGAATGGGAATGAATTAGCTCACATGGGTAAGACTTAAAATGCCAGACTTCAGGGAGAGATTCATTTACCTCCATGGAAGTGCCCGTTGGCATTGGGGATGCTCTCATGTTGAGGGTACCAGACATCCACACAGGCCTGGCAAACATGGCAGGATGTATAGGATGTTTGTGCCCTTCTGGATCACAACCGTGAAGCCAGCAGGACATCAGCAAGCAATTTTGTTTAGGAATCAGAATCCTACCCTATATCTCCATTGACTATAAAGGGAGCAGTTGATGTCCACCTCAGAGTTAAATGTCTGTAATGTCAGTGTCTACTTTTAGTGGACTGGATCCTACTCATCCTCTCCTTACAGTTATATATAGCATCATTTTAGAAACATGGAATTATTTCACTTGGAAGAGACCCCCTGGATAATCGAGTCCAACCATAACCTAAGCTAAATCTAGCACTAAACCATGTCCCTAAGAACCTCATCTAAATGCCTTTTAACACCTCCAGGGATGGTGACTCCACCATTTCCCTGGGCAGCCTGTTCCAATGGCTGACAACCCCTTCCACGAAGAATTTTTTCCTAATATCCAATCTAAACCTCTCCTGATGCAACCTGAGGTCATTTCCTCTTGTCCTATCCCTTGCTACTTAGGAGAAGAGACCAACCCCCTCCATGCTCCAACCTCCTTTCAGGTAGTTGTAGACAAAATTGGAAATAACAGACCAGATTATTTTTTAGCTTTGGCCCTTTCAATCTGTAGCATTGGCACAAAGAGGCCTAAACTGAAGAAGGCCAGTTATATGTGAATTCTTCACTGCAGGGAACATTTGTGTGACATAAAATAAATGTGCTGTGCTCCCGTGTGTCTCTGTCCCCCCATCTCAGGCAAAAGTTGTTACTTTCTCAAGCCAGAAAGGGTGAGATTTCAGCCCAAAATGCACTTTATGGCTTTACTTGGATCTCAAATAGACTTTGAGGGCTTATAGGCCAGATAGGAGAAGAAATAACATGCTGGGGAAACACTCTAATTTTCATTGACAACTGTATGCACAACCCATGCTGGTTCCAAGCAAACATTTGGACCACGGAAGGTGGACTAAACAAGATCTCGTGTTGACAGACAAAGGCGCTTCTCACCGTAAGCCACTTTCTGCCAAGCACAGGTTCTGCTGCTCGGTAGGGACTAAACAGAGAAATAAAATCAGCTTCTGTTGTGCTATGTGCAATGTCAATCCATTTTACATGCCCCACTGTGGTGACCTGAAATAAACGTATGATTTGCTGCACACAATTTTTCTTCCATCTGGCTGGTTTTAAGATTGGGACGGGAGAATGGGTGGAAGGAGAGGAGTGAATACACGCAGCCCTAAGTGTTTTCAATAGAGCACTAATTGAAATGTTGTAGATACCGTTTGCCTCAGCTGTGGCTGTTCATAATAATTAGGCTGATGGATTCAGAGAGGAACAAAAAAAACCAAAAACCTGTCTTCTGAGAGAAATTCAGGCACCAAGTTGGGGATTTGGGAATCTAGTAAACTCATGAACCCGGTAAATTGGACCGGTACAAGTCCTGGAGGCAGATGGGATGTATCCAGCAGGGAACTGGCTGAAAAAATGCTGCCACTCTCCATCCTCTTTGAAAGTCTGCAGTGATTAAGAGAGATTCCCAATGTTAAAAAATGAAATTTAAAAAAAAAAAGCTATGTTAATCACTACAAAAACACAAGGAGGAGGGTACAGAGAGCCACATACCAATTACCTTATCTCAGTCCCTAGGAATGAAGCAAACCCCCATGCAAGACATTTTTAAGGCACATGGAGAAGTTCAGTTGAATTCGCCACGGGCTATCAAAATGCAAAAGTTCATCCTTTGTTAGTCTAGCGGAAAAAGAGATCTTGAAGACAGAAAAACATATGTTTTAACTGTTTGACTAACAGGAATGAGGATCTGGTCCCCAGGACAGATATTGTGGAACCTGGGTTCCTCAGCATTGCTTGGTATGGATGATTTGTTGCCATCCTTCTTTTAGCACAGCTCAGACTACAAAGGAGAACGAATTATACCTGGTGCACAATGTAAGATCTGATACCCAACACGAAGGACAGAAAGCTGCATTTTTCAGGGTACTTTCAAGACATTATGCATTATGCACAAGTCAACATACAGGCATTTAAAAAACACCAGCTGCCAGTTTTGAGGATATTTAGATCTCAGACTGTGGCATCTGAGGTTGTCTCTAACTAGTTACTAATTGTGACCTCTAGGAATAGGATTTTAAAGAGTAATGTAGAAATGCGATGGATTTACATGGCTGGGCACAGGGGAAGGAAAATCCCTAAATTGGCTAAAATTCCTTGCAAGGGTTGTTTCTTTTGACATCGTAGGAAACCAATATGACTATACCTCTAAATGATGTACTTCCAAAGTCATAATGAAATGAGGCCACACACCTAACTCCCACAGAAATTAAAAAAAAAAAAAAATTAAAATCAGAAAACAAATTAATATGTGATTTAGATGTCTACTGATCTTGAAAAATATTCTCTCAAGCTCTCTTGTTGGCAGCTGTAATAAAGGCAGGGATCTCTTCTGTGAACTTGCTTCTGTGTTATTTTACATGGATCCTAACAGCAGGTAGACAGGGAACCAAGATGAGATTCATACTTTGAACGATCTCTCCAGCTCCACAGCCATCACAAGCTTTCCACTTCTGTTCTGCTTAGTACTCTTTTTCCATAATACTCTTCAGCATAGAGTTTATTGGTAGGAAAAGCAAAGCATGGAAATGAGAAATAGCAGCAGGGAGGGAGTGTTACAGCTGAGTCAGATAAATATTTAATCTTGTCCTTAGTTGAAAATTTTAAATTCCTACCTTATCTAGATCTAAGTATTTTTTTAAGACTGCAAGAGTGGAGTCCTTCCATTTCCAGGAGTTGCAGAGTCTCAGAAATGCTGTTGTTGCCTGTGCAAATGTATTCATAAAATTCTTGCTGCAGAAGTGCGTGCAGTTTTGGATTACGGGTATTTCTCTGGATGAACAGCAGCAAAAAGCACAGAACTTCTTTCCATTCACTATTTCCTTATGGTGAACATGCATGGAGATTTTCCACAGCATTTTCATCCAGTCCTGTTTCTCTAAACCAGCAGATGTTACCAGCATCAGGAAGACTCGCTGCTCTGAAATCTCCAAATCTGCCACCTCAATGAGGTCTGTGTCCATCTAGTTTAACTCTTTACTCCTGGGAAACACTTGTTACTGTGAGTTTCCTCTCTTAAAACATGCATAGGCTGCTAAGTCCATATCATTTGTGATCAAAGGAGACACAGTCTGCTCACCTGATCTGTGCTTTCTTACACTGGACATTCCCACCACTGATTGGACCTGTTTCTCAGTGTTTTCCATTTATTTTTCCTTGACTTCACTATATTGAAGCTTTTGAGTGTTTGTGTATTGACTACACCTTGCCTTCCTTCTATCAGACTTTCTAAAGCAACTCAGGAGGAGCGTGGGATTCCCAAAGGTCTTTTACCCTCTCTGTCAAGCTCATTAAGTTATCTTGGTAATAATATGGATGGCAAGTGTAGGAACTGAGAAATGAGCACATCCCATTCTGGGGAGTGTCTGAGATATGGTCTCTGTTCACATACCCACCCAAAATCTGGGCTGATGAGCTACCCCTTAACAGCTGAGATATGACTATGGGCAATGTGTATACCCCTAATTTCTGGCAACTGAAAGTAAAAGAGGACCTCTTCAGTCTTGACATGACTGATTCGTACTGCAGGCCAATGGAGTAACAATAAGCACATAGTCAGCTGTGACACTGTTGCAAAAAAACATAGTAACAACTCTAAACACAGTCCCTCGTGGTCCTCTGGCTGTGCCTTAAAGCAGCTCTTTCACTCGAGGATTTACAGCTTGTAAAGACGTGCAATTTCATCTTGGGCAAATCTCCAGGAAAGCTGTATCTCAGCAGTTGTTTATTTAATTTACTAATGCCATGACCACGAGTATACAAGAACAGATAGTTTCTTTCCCTGGCAAAATACGTGACCACTATGACCTTTACCTGATGTATCACTTGCTTCTGCAGCCAGGTCACCGTGCTGTCTGCTGGAGAGGAAATTGCTCTGACAAATTGCAGTTGAAACAGTGTCTGGGTCATAAGTAGGGTTTCCTCCAGTGACATCAGAGGTAAGGTCCATAATCCGCCACAGATGTGGGAGGTGTCCATCCAGCTGCACCACCAAATTCCCTGTGCTATCTGGAGCTGATCAGTCAGAACTACTGTAATATGGGCACTTCAGTCATGCATTTGGAGTCTGAATACCATCAGTACTTCTGTTCTAACTCAGATGCTTGAACATTGTAGAAATCACAGAATGTCCTGAGTTGGAAGGGACCCACAAAGATCATGGAGTCCAACTCCTGTCCCTGCACAGGACACCCCACAGGTCACACCGTGTGTCTGAGGACGTTGTCCAGTCTCTTCTTGAACACTGTCAGGTTGGGGCNCTCCAGGCTGAACAAACCAAGTGACTTTAGCTGTTCCTCATACGGCTTCCTCTCCAAACCCTTCACCAACTTCGTAGCCTCTTCTGGACACTCTCCAGTAGCTTTATCTCCTTTTATCCTGTGTCGCCCAGACCTGCACACAGTGAATGCTCCAGGTGAGGCCATGTTGGTATGAAATGCCTAACAGGTGGTCAGTGGTCCCTTTTGGCCACCTGGGTCTCTCAGATTGACTTGTGAGGTCTGGAGGTAATGGCTCCAACACCACTTGATCCAGAGAACTGCCAGTCAATGTCTCAATGCTCCGCCTTGCAGCCTTGTGAGGTTTCACTGTAAAATGTGACCTGGATTGAGAGCCGCCGCTTTCCATGGAAGGGATGCTTACTTAGCAATTGCACCAAAAGATCTTGAAGGGACAACAACCTGTTACAGGGACACCTCCACACAAAGGCACCACTGCAATAAATGTGTTGGGTTTGCATGGCAAGGTTTTGATAGCAGGGGGGCTACAAGGATGGCTTCTGTGAGAAGCTGTTAGAAGTTTCCCCTGTGTCTGACAGAGCCAATGACAGTTGGCTCCAAGACAGATCCACCACTGGCCAAGACCAAGGCCATCAGTGACAGTGGTAGTGCCTCTGGGATAACATATGTAAGAAGGCAGAATAAAACCCCCCAAACTGTGCAATCGCAGCCAAAGAGTTAAGTGAGAATATGTGAAAGAAACAACAAAAATGTGGAGTTTCATTTAAATTTAGTCTCTCGTCTTACAGGCTAATTTTATATTAAATACAAGATGTATACACTGGAGATGCCATTCTTTTTTAACCGTCCACAGAGCGAGCTGACACAGGTATTCTGGATGCTTTTATATACCTAAGGTGAAAAAAATTTCACCCTCCTTTCTAAGACGTAAAATAAATATCATGACAGTTGGGAACTCTGGTTCCTTCATACATGGCAAGTATTATTTTTTCCTTCATTGTCATTTCGGTGAAATGTTAGAATGGTATTTTTTCCTTTCCCGGCTAATGAATGTTAGGCACCAACTTTAAAGGTTACCCCTTCCTGACCATAGCAGAAAATAAACTGTTTTTAAACAATTCCATATTGATGATAGATTAGATAGATAGATAGATCGATAGATAGATAGATAGATAGATGGTAGATCTTTAGGGTTTTTGCTCATTTAAGCAACAAGTTCAGATATAATTTTCAAGTTAATATTTTGGGATTCAAAATCTTTTTTTTTCAGTGTCTAGTGAATTAATGATTTTTAGTAGGAAGGATATGTAAGAAAAGGGCTATGTGCTCAAGCTGACATTGGAGTCACATCTTTTGAATAAAACAGGACAGGGGATGCTCAAAATCTCTGAAAAGAGCAGACAGTACCTCTGCTGCTGCAGTCATGTATCTGCTTCTGCTGGTTATTTTTCGACTGAAATAACAACCTTTTGTTTGAGAATCCCCATTAGTTGCTGTGGAGATAATTATGAGTCCAGGGAAAAAAAAAAAAAAAAAAAGAAGGAAATTCTAGGTGAGGATATGAAAACAGGAAGAAGAGAAATTCCAGGAGCAGCAGAGATGTTGTGTACAGTTTTCTTAATTAAAAAAAAGAAAAAAAAAAAAGAAATAAGAAGCAAATAGAAGGCTCTGGACTAAAACGCTGTCTCTAGGCATCAGTGTGAAAGAGAAAGACAAGATGGAGAGGAAAGGGAAGGAAAAGGGAAATGATTTATCTTAGTATTCATAAGCACCTGCAAAGTAGTCATTTCTGCTTGAGCTAGTCCCCCGGGGCTCCTTCAGGAGATCTAATCAATGCAGTCAATGGACAGTAAGCTTCAATTCCTTTCATCCTCAACTAAACACCTCATGTAAGCGAAATGAGCCATGGTGCACAACTACCTATTTTTGTCCATTGATGCTCAGGGTGTCCTTGGGGGAAGCAGCTCACATCCACATCTCCATTGCACACATCCACATCTCCATTGCACACATCTGACGAGAGGAGCAGGAAATACCACCCAAGAGAGGGGCAGCAGAGCCAGTAAATCCAACACCTCACATGTGAGGGTTCTCTGACACCTTCTCTCCTTATGCCTCATCTTTCCTCACCATGTGTCTGTGCTGGTTGCAATGTACACACTGGCCATGCAGCAGGGATGTAATTCTCCTGCATTTGCTACTTGGCAGGCTCAGCTGCTAAGCTACCAGTGAAATAAAAAAATTGATATCAAACATCCCTGCAAAGGCAATAGACTGTGGTGCTGTAGGGCTCTGTGTTGACAGGAGCCATCTAAAAAGCACAGCAGTGTTACACCCTCACGTAATCCAGTTTATGCATTAATTCAGGTAGAAACCGAGCAGCGTGGCCAAAGGTTGCAGAAGGGCCACCCTCATGACCAGCCATCTGGGAACTGAGCTGAGGGGTGCGTAAATTAAAACCACAAACAATAATACACCATCACCTGCAAAATCAAACCCCTCCAGCAAGGGAGTAGAACAACTCTTATCTCCTCTAAACTGACCAGAGGGAGATGGATGACCTGCATCTACATGTCTTATAAATAACTGATGAAAATGTATTATACATTTGATTGCATCTGCATAACAGAAACATAGACCCCGGCCAATAAAAGCATGGTGGAATTCACATCTTGGGGGATAACTTATATACAGAAATACATCTTGAGGTATAGCTTGTATGAAGGAAAAAAATACCCCTGCACAGCCATCTGAGGATTTGAGAATGACCAGAAAAATATGCTGTCATACAACTGACTAATTTTGAACATTGCTGCTACACACAGAAATTGGTCCAAGGAAATAATTGTTTTGTTCCGGTGCCTTTGGTCTATAGGCTGCAAAATACTAGAGCAGTCCTCAGATCTATGAAAGGAAAGAAGAAGAAGAAAGGAAAGAAGAAGAAGAAAGGAAAGAAGAACTATTCCACCTCAAGACAGGACTATCTCCTTCCCTCCTTCGCCCCCTCCAGAAAAGATCCTTTGACATTTTCTTCTTGAGTCAGGCTTTGTGACAGATCCATCTTTGATTTATTTTCACATTCTACCAGATTCTCCTCTAGAAATTTATCTTCCTTGTAAAAACAAAATTAAAAAGAGTCACTGGGGTAGATTATACATAGATTAGCAAATGGTTCTGCACATTCCTGACTCTTTATCAGCTTAGCTGCCCTTTGCAGTTTAAGTGGGAGCTGAGGAGGAGAAGGACAATATATAGATAAGAGTGTTGCTGGAAAAAGGTCAAGACTTGCTTGGACAGTTGAAATTGTGCTGTGTTTTGTCAGCTTCAGGTTTTCTCGTACTTCTGTATGAAATATATGTTTCTAAGCATTACAGCACATACCAAGCTGATCAGATGGGGTACAACTATGGACTGTTATGATCTTTCAATTTTCGAGAGTGTGTTCTTGTTTTTACCAGCCATTGGGAATTTAGTTGATATGTATTAGCTGAATTCTTCTAAAGTCCTTAGTTTTTTTTCGCAAATTCCAATGAGCAATTTGTAGCTCTCTAAAGTCATTCCTTGGTGGCCTCAGTCAAGCCTGAACACTTACATCCTTATAGCTGAAAACAACAGTGTTTAATAAGCAGTAAAAGAACATATTTAATTAAAAAAAAAAAAAAAAGCCAACTCAACAAGAGACTACAAACTGCTACAGTAGAAAGAAGAAAACAGTGCAGGCCCAGTTCCCAAATATAGTAAATTAGCTTGATTCCAGTCAAATCAATGGTACTGGGTCAAATGGTACTAGTTGTGCATCTGGACCCAAGAAGATAGATACATGATAGCACTACCAAATCAGAGACAGATGAAAACATTGCTAAACTGAACTAAATATTCCCATGTCTCTTCAGAATAAAGAAGAAAAGGGAAAGCAAGTCATGTCTCTGCTGTCTTCCCACAGCTTCCAAAATAATCACGGTTTACTGCTAATACAGATTGCTGTATTTTGGCACTGCGTACTGCTGTATTTACGCACACACATGCACACAGAAGCGTTTTTATCCACATTTTCCTTTCTTTCCATTATCACAAATTAAATTATAGCCTTGATGACTCTGGATAATGCACAATGAAAATACTCTCCTTGCGCTATGATTCTAAATCCCCAAATGTATTTGTACAAATGAAATGCTGAGGTATGGTTCCTCTGTCATTTGATATATCAAAAATTAGAATATATTTTTTCCTGTGTGCTCCTCTGAAGCAGGAAATCATTTTCCTTTTCCTTAGCTGTGCCACAATCAAAGCTTGTAGGCATCCTTTCAGTAGTTTAGCTTAATCATACTTATGCAATTATTGTCAGACTATGACATTTTCCTTTCACCTTCACTATTCCCTAGAGATTAAGCTATCAACCCTTCAAGATCATTACAGTTGTTTACATGCAGGTAGCAAAAGGAGCCTCAAACAGCTAAAAATCTTTATCTCTGGCTGTAGCAGGAACCAAACTCTCTGTACTTTGGGGATTTTTTTATTTTGTGGCATGGAAGCTGTATCCATACCAGAGGAACAGAATAACTAGAGGAAAATAAATGTTTATCTCTAAGGAGTTTAAATGAGTAATACAGAAAATTTAATGGAAGGATACTTAGAAAGACATTCAATTTCCTACATACGTGGTAGTAACACACATGTTGAATTTAAGGCCAGGAGGTACAGTTATGGTCATTTATTATGGAAAACACAACCACCAAAATTTCATTTTGTGGTTCCATCATACAGCTCACAGTGGGCCATATTCTCCACTAATCTGTTCTTCGGGTCATGATTTATTTCCCATTAATGAAAAATAAATGGGTTTTAAAGGTCAGAATGGAGCATGGCCAGAATGGTGAGAGTTGTGGATGGTAAGGAGAGCAAATGCCAGAACACACCCCCAGAGTTACAAACCCATTTTCATTTAATTCAATTGGCAATGGCAATTTTGCAATGGAAAGAACATGGAACTCAGCATAGACGGGAGATCTTAAGTTGTTCACGTATGCTGCACCAGAATAGACAACAACTATATTTCATAATTCCTTGAACGTTGGCCCACCATATTGCAGCCAAACATTTGGCAATCATGAGACAACCTTAACAAGCCAGAAGGTTTCCAAAACGTTGAAAGGGCTTCAGTGAAATAAGATTGAACAAATATACCCACCTTCCCAGACCACCTCTTGTCTCCAGTTACATGTCACATGTAGTTGGGGGACCATCTGATTCCTCATTTTTACCATGTGTTCCTGATTCATTAGGTAGCCCCTCAAAGCTAAGGGTAACTTTCCATGTTCCCTTTTGCACACAAGAGGAGGAGATGGGAAGGGAAGATCGAAAGAAAAAAACCCAGGTCTTCAATAGCTCTCCAATTTAGTAGTCAGCAGAGGCACAATAGTATCTCCAGAGGGAGCTTTTCTCACTGAATATGTGTTTAAGATGAAAATGAGTATTCTGGATATATACTTCACTCTCCTTGAACTATAGAAGCCAAAACAACCAGAATAAACTCAATAACCCTGTTTTAAAGTGTAGCCCACCCCTTCCTCTCTCCCCTCCCGACCCCCCGTTAAATTTTTGCAAAGATCATAAACCACCCTTATCAAGACAGGAAAGATGAAAATGTGGATTTTTTTTCATAGCAAACAAGAAGTTGTGTAGGAGGCAGGCAAAGCTATAGGGAAGCAATCTCTGTGGAACAGAACTATCTGTTCTTGTTGGCTGTTAATCCAGATACTAATCTGGAGTAATGTCACAACTTTTGAGCAGAATTTGGTTTTGAACAGAATTTTATTCCTTCAATACCTAATCCTCTTGAAGTTACCATCCCAGTTCTGCATCAGAACAGACTGGAAGTTTCTTAAGACTAAATCAAGAACCTTTTGGAACAGCTACAGTGAGAGCAAGGTAAAAACTGTTTGATCCTGAAGTAATGTCACGTCATACACACGCATATTAGAGATAAAACCTCCCTTTCTGATCTTAAAAATACAAGACAGCCACAGTATTTGGATGTCGTCACCACTGCATGAACATATTAAAGTATCTGAGATGAAGTGATGTTTTGTGTGATTTGGCTTTAGGCAATTTTTCTTCCTGCTTCTCTAACATCAGTTTAAGATAGCAGAGACATCAGTAAACTGATTTTCACTCCATTCATCTTAAGATCATCTGTCTCAATTAGGAAGGTAAATATAAAATGCAAATGCAAAAGATTTATTCTTTTCCTTTGTTCTCCTGGAAGCTTCAGTGCTATCATATGAAAGTATAGCAGCATGAAACACACCTGAATCTAGCCTGCAACATATCAAATTAAGTTTAGGAAAAAAAAAAGAAAAATCAGTATAATGTTGATCCGTGCCATATAATCACTTCCAGCCTAAAGTATCCTTGTGCCGTTACACCACCAAGAAATATTGTTCCACAAACATCCCAGGATGCGTGTTTACCTGCTAAAAGAATGGGAGGCAACAGGATATCAGATAATACCTTAAAACTTTCTTCCCCCTTTAGGCTGGCACGCTTAAGTTGCCAAGGTTGTTGCACTGAGAGAAATCTTTGCAGAGGCAACGAGTAGCTGAGGAAGAAGAAGGAACAGCAGATGAAGCTGACAGGTTTTGATTCTCCACTTGTGTTTTTACGCCAATTAAATGGAATGTTCTGCAGGTGTTTCTGCCCCTGGGGAGGATGGGCAGAGCAGTTGCTCCAAGATCGACCAGCACGGAGGCTGTGTGGGGTTCCAAAATGTCAGGTTTTGAAAACAGCAGCTGCTTTTGCAAAGCTCGCATGGCTGAAAAGAGTTGGCAGAGCCTTAGAAAATCTGCCTTGTTTCTCAGCTGTCCCCTCACTTGGCCTTTAGAAAGCAGTTATTGCTCAGGTGAGATATTCTTGCAGACACACACACACTCTAGCAAGTCCCTGGACTTCCACGTTTGTATCTGCCTACAAGGAGAGCCACAGATTAGCCTAATTATACACATCTCTTAATTGTCATAACAAATATGCTTTCACTTCCATTTCGTCCTGCCAAACACGGCTAACTTGCAAAATGCAAGATGCAAAAAGAAGTCTTCATCATTTTCAAATTGGTTTCCTATGAAAAGGAAGCTGCTGCGATGCTGCTGTATATCTGCCAGTCCCCACTATGCATTAAATATGTTGGCCAGTTTCAACCATCATTAAACAAGAGGTATATGTTTCAGGGATAGTCCATCTGGTAACGACTTTCAGGAAGAAAGAGGAGAGGGATTACACCTGGTGTTGAAACTCTAAGAATTGGATGTTCGGGATCTCAATCATAATATTTGACACCAGAAAATCTGCAGAATGGAAAAGAAACCAGGTTTTGTGAAGCCTCCTGACAATGGAGGTCCTTATTTTCCTTTCTAAATCCCTTTGGCAACTAGCACAGTCTGGTGAACATATATATAGTCAACCTTAAGTGCTGTTCTTCGTGCTGTAAAAACACGAAGATTATTTGTTTAATCACTCTACTCCCTCCAGTTGTTAAAACTACATCAAGATACTCTTTATTTCTCAGTATATGCCATTCTGTATTTCATTAAACTGAGGAAGTTATTTAATGTTTGCAATATTCACATTCATGTCTTGATCTTCAGGTGAGGTAAAATTACCCCGACATAGGAATAAAAACTAGAATGACTTGAAGACCTCACCCTAGTTCTATCACTATATAGTCTTCCCTTTACAATGTAGCAGAAAGTCTTCTATTAGTGTTATGGAATATTTAAAACCCATTCAAAAAGCTGTCAAGCTTGTTTTTAAAGACATTTGGAATGAAAATCATTAAGAAAGTCATTTTAAGAAATGTCATGAACACTGTTTCTTCCTTGAATCCATATATTAGTTTGAAAGGTAATAGCATGCTCATGCAAGTAAAATATACCAGAAATTTAATGAACTGCAGTGCTTAACGTAATAGAAAAGCTACCTGTTAAACAAGGGATTTCTTCATTTAAAAAGAGAGAAGATGATAGAACATTTTTTAACTGATCTTTCCAGTGACAAGAACACAGCAAACATTTCACTTGGCTGAATCCAGAAGTGAAATGATGAAGGCATTGCTTTCTACCTGTGATTCAGCAGACTACCACAACCTGCGTGCAGCTTCAAGCATATGCATAACTAGAATTCAAGCATATGCTCAACCAATTTTTTTGAACTAGAGCCACATATTCTCTTCTGTGCAGTTTTCAACCTCTTCTAGCAGCTGAACTTCAAGCACAACACAATCCCCACTTAGAAATCCAACTAGATAATTAGTGTCTTGCAGGCTTTCATTAAGAAATCCTTTATATATCAATGGTGGATAGGGTTTCAAGATCTGATATTTCACACATGCAGATACAAGAGGTTAATGGACAAAATAATCCTTTCCAAGCTCAAATTAATAGCTGTTCTAACTGAGATGCATAACAAATAAGTGTAGCAGCCATTTGTTCACTCTCTGATTAAAACAGGTTCACCATGTCAAAGAACAGGGAGACAGACACAGAAAACAACGCTCTGTTAGTATTCACCATGAACTGTCATATTAAATCCATGTGATTCTTCAGGTTCTTTGCAGAAACATTACTTATTCTCTTTGCTTGCAAGGACTATAATGTTCAGGTTGCATTTCTCCCCTTGCTGTGCAATACTATGTAGAGATGGAAGATATCCACTGTCATCATTAAAATGACATGAATATCAACGACATTCCTAGCATAAGCACTTCATTTAAGGGTCTTTAATTAAAGGAAGGAATCAGGACCTACCTGTCTTATAAACTTCCAGGAGTGTCGTACTCTCGGTCTCAGAAATCATAAGAGCTCTTGCAATACTCAAGAGATGAATCTTTGGGCTTAATTTTTAGACTCTTAATTCTTAAAAATCTTAGGTAAAAGCATTCTAAATAAGTGTACTCATTTCCTGTTTAATTGCTGCTTTTTTTTTGGCTTCTGGCTCTGTACGATAATAGGTTAAAGAATTTGTCCTGAGGACCAAGAACTGTTTTAAAAAGAGATTAACAAGCATGGGCAGAATGATCATGAGCAATGTGTTCAGTGGATTCAGTCCAGTTCCCAAAGGACTGTAACACTACATTAGGCAAAATATTTGTACAACTCACAAAGCACTGAGCAGAAACAGAAATAACATGAACTTCCTTTGATCTTTCCTAAGGGCAAAGATAAAAGGATACATATAAAGGTATGGGAAATTTCACCTTACTGTTGCCAATACCTTTTGAGTCACAGGTTGTAGGTCCAGTTTTCATGCCAGACCTCGTCCTGTGTATTTCCTGAGCACTCATTTGTAATAGATTTTCTCAATATATATTTTTTTTTTTTTCTTAAAATACAGCTAACAGGAAACAGATGGTATCTAAGTAATTCCTCCTCCAAAGTAAAAAAGGACAAATATCGAACCAGAATAATGACTCAATGATTTGCCTAGATCAAGTCATTTAAGGTTGCTACACTGGTATTAATTGCTACTTAAATTACAATAAGTCTAGTTTGTAAATGAGACCCTACAGTGTGATTCAGAAAAACATCGAGTCTGCTCTTGGTTCTACCTTTAACTTCCCGTGTTATATACATCAAGTCATCTGATCTCAGTGTCCCACACTTCAGCTACAAAGTGGCTAACACTCTGCATCCCTTAATTAATATTCTGTGTATATATTTGTCTGCTTCTGTGCCTCAGACCTGGCACCATCCACATCTTAGAATAACAAGGGATGGGATTCATCTGCGCAAATGCAGGTATCTACCTTTGATCTAGTGACTCCTGGGTCCCTCTGTAATTGAAGGAAAGCAAAAGGCAGTTTGGGGATACATAAATCCTATAGTAGGGCATACGAATTATTCCCTCAAAGTGCATCTGTTGGTTAGAAGGAGAGCCTGGGATATCTGGTACATGAATGTCTATGAGTTAGGTATCAAGAGCTATGTGACTCGAATCCCATCTAAGCTAATAAAAATGTTTTACTTTCACAACTGTAAGACACTGATTTGACGTGTAACTACTTTGAACACCTAGTGAAAGCAAAAAAACTGAAGAGTACTTACGTGTTTAAAAATATATATGCACACATACACAAATAGAGGCAGAACACTCTCATTTATGTCCATATATATTAAAGTATACCTTACATATACTGTCAGGATATGTTAAAGAGTTTGTATTCACACCATAATTAGTAACTGAGAGACTGGCAGGAAAAATAGTAGATATTCTATTGTAGGTGGCACCCACATATGAGAGCTGTTGAGGTTATCTCCCAAACATCATCAGACTCAAAATCCTCAGTCTTGTGTTATCTTCGCAAACTGTCCAGTATGTACAGCCTGACTCTTCCATTCAGTGCAAACTGATAATGTAAGAATTGAGCAACTTTATTCAAGTTACACAGAGAGTAAAGTTACTTTCCTAAAATCCCATAAAGTAGAATCAATAGCTGAATTCATTTGAACAGGCACAATCTAATTTTATGCAACAAGAGCAATCTTTCCAAGCATCAGAGCTGAAGTGGTTTATCCACATTACTTATTTGCAGGTACATTGTACTCAGCTGGGCTGTAAATTATCCTTTCACATCCTTAGGTAAAATTGTAGAAGTCCTTGCTACAAAAATATGCAAGCAGGCACAAATGTGATGGGTATTTTGGGCTGAAATAACCTCCCGTGCCTAGTTCTTGAAAATGAACAGCTAGGCTGTCAGCAATTATCTCTAATTACAGTTGGTACAAAAAGGTTTTCCTAATGCACTTTCGTATAATGTGCAACATTGAAATGTGGTCCCAAGGGTGAAAATTTTGTTCCCTTTTTCCATTAAGTGCACTTTAAAAAATAATAATTAGAGGATAATTCAGGAGGAAAGATAACACTCTGACATGGTCACTTAATAAATACATAAGACTTATTATTTCCCTCTCAAGAGGCCTGATCCTGTCCCAAGGATTTAATATTAATCATCATATAACCATTTCATTATCAGAGCTGAAAGAAGAGACAGAAGTATCATTAAACCAATTTTCCAGATAAGGAAGCTGCCACAAAAAGTTCTTTGCAGATGTTCAGCATCAAAGCTAAGAAACTTGCTAGTCTGCAAACTCCCAGCCCCAGGGCGATCTGTAAGAGCCCCATAACTTTGAATTTGTCAAAAAAACCCCTCTGTCCATATATCAGCCTCAATTTCAGGGTTTTTTTATTATTTTTTCAGCTTTGGATTTTGTCCTGTTCACATTGTGGTGATTAACTGTAAAGCAAAGAGATCAAGACCTCTTGATAAGAAAGCAAAAGGATAATCTTCCTTCATAGGAACATAATATTAGGTTGGTCTTGTCAAACAGATAAAAATACAAGACCTTGCCAGATGCTTAAAATTTTGTCAATTCTTTAATCATTCCAACCAGAACTTTCTTTCTTGGACTGCTTTATCAAGGTGAGCTCTCTTGGTAAATAATTGTTTCTGAGAAAACTTTGGGATTAAAATTCTCGCTTTTCTTAAACACTGTTGATAGGGGTCATAAAGAGAGCTGAGGTGAAGATTCAAAATAAGCCCTTATTTATGTTCTGGGTAAAAACTGAATTCTTTAGTGCCTGTCTCCTCAAATGCTCCTAATGTTACCATAGGTACCATGAAACCCTCAGTATTTACTGGATTATAACATTTACCTGACCCACTGCATTTACTGTGTTTAGAACGACAACTGCTTTGAATACTCTGCTAAATGTAATTACTGGGAACAGCAAATATCAAGATTTTAACGGCACTCCCTGCATCTCTTAGTTCTTAGAAATTAGTGCAAATGTCCATTTGATCAGCCAAAAAAAAAAGAGAAATAGAAAAATAAAAATGTTACTTGTCTATAAGTTCTCTCATCTCAGGGTTCTGTCTAAGTAGTTTCTGAATAGTAAAACTCATGAAAATCCCTCTGAAGCAAATGAGCTTCAGCATATCAGTCTTCAACAGCTACATAATTTGAAGGGTCTGATTCTGTGGAGGGTTGGTTGTGTTTTCTTGTCTGCAAATCGAAAGAAATTGGTGTCCCTTGAGACATTATGTTAATTAGTCTCATAAATAGCACTGAAACAAAATAGAAAAAAATTGTATGTGCAAAAGGTCTTGAGATCTGCAGATGAAAGTGCCTATACTATCCTCCCCCATTTTACAAACAGGAAAGAAAGTGACTTATTCAAAATAATCTAGGAATAAACCCAGAAGTCAATCTTTCAAGTCTCAGTTCAGTGCTCTAGGCATAGCTGGGCAACTTTATTTCAAAGCACCATTCCCTAATCAGGAGAAGATATGCTCTCTGCTGTAGTTTTTAAGTTGACGTGTTAATTATTTTACAGCAAACCGTGCTGTAAAAAACCACAACATCAGCCATTAGGACTAAAAGGGTGTTTAAAATTAATTTGATTATTCATGTGAGTACAAAACTACATCATGCAAGACCGAGCTCAAGGAGAATACCTTGAAGCAACACTTGAAAAAGTGGCCAACTGAACATGACAATTGCAGGAAATAGGTTATCTAGGTAACCCCAGAGAGCTATTATAGCTGTATGAAAGAGCATGCTGTTTGCTTTCATATTCATTGTCACATTTTCAAACCAACGAGCACTAGAATATGTCAGGTCTGATCCTCAGGTTTTGCCAGGTGCTGCTCTGGGACTGCAGGTAGGCTGAATCTGGACAGTTTGCCAAGTTCTATGGACAAAAACACTGAGTAAGAAACAATTAAAAAAAACCCACTTTTTTTTTTTTTTAAATGGAAAATCTTGTGGAACAGGAGGAGGTGTGCGCTTCATGTCTTGCCTCAGAATCAGATATGTTGCCCTAGAAACACAGCAAAGAATATACCTTACAAAAGCAGCCTCTCTGCCGTACAAAAAGATTAGCTGTCTCCATCATGGTCCTACTTGGTGTAGTGACCATTCCAACAAATTTCAGGAGTCTGCATTCATCTCAGGTTGGGAAGCTTAGAAATGTTCAAATATGTGCTTTTCAAGCACATCAGGGATCATTTCTGCTGAAGACTGGAGGAGGCGCAGTCTATCTCTGGGACCACGATCCTCAGAAAGGACCATGGTATCCCCAAACAGATGGTCAGAAGATGTATTTGTGCAAGTGGTTGTGGCATCAGTAGATAAGATACTGGTGGCCAGAATGTTGCTATCTCTGTGCTGACTCTTTCAAGAACCAGCTCTAAGGAGAAGTCTTGGAAGCTGCGATTCATGGCAGCATCTCCTAGCTACTTTTCAACTTTACAAATGAAAGTTGGAGGAGTCATTGGTCAGGCAGCTGCTATGATCACCGGTTTGTAAGGAAAATTGGAATTTCCACCAGCTGTGGTTAAAGAATATTAAGGAAGAAACTCTTCTCACTGGGCTGGAGAGAGTGAGTTTTGCAAGCTCTCTTTTTTCAAAATAACAAGTGTAATTTTACAAATGTACTGTCACCAATGGAAGTTAACTGGGTTGACAGGAAGACTGTACGTCACAATGTTCTGAAGTTGCCCAAATAGGGGACATAACCCTAATAGAAATTCCCTAAATCAGGTACCAACTATTATCCTGGTTCCTGATGAATAGGATTCTTCTTTTTTTCCCCCACATTCCTTGGGTCTAGCCAGGTTGGAGGACAGCAATGATGCACCCTTCTTTCTCCACGGAACAAGGGCTCCTCTCTCTCAAATCTGCCTCTCTGCCACAAGCCTATGAAGCTCCACCTTATCTCTGAGCTCCATCCCCAAAAGCTCAGTGGGAGATACAGAAGGGTTGTATGCTCAGAGGACTTCACACTTGATTCCAAGATGAATTACTTGCAATTAAGTAGCATAATAAATAAATTAGTTTTTCCAGAAACAGGCATTTTGCTGCCTTAGATTCCTCACCAGCATGAACAGTTCTTCAAGAAACTTTCAATCTGTTTTCTCCTCTGAAACAGCTTTCCTCTTATTCTCTCCCTTCTCTCTTTCCCTGCTTCAAGTATTTTTTTTTCCTGCTTGCCTTAAAAAAAACCCCCTATTTTAAGGCCCTTTTCTGCTGTAGAGTGACTGACAAGAAACTTTTCCTTTTATAATGTCCAATCATACCCTCAGGTGACTCCTTGATCAGCCACCTTAGGTGGTCAAAGTGCCCTTTTAATTATGCGTTGCTAAGTTACCAAAGGTGGGATCTAGCAACACAGTCTCCTAAAAGGCAGGTATCTAATTTGGAGCTGATCATTCTTGTCACCCCTTTAACTGATAAAAGGAGTTATTCAAGATATCTAAAAGTCTAGTGGTGTCTATCTTAGATTCTTAGGTTAGCATGACCTGAATTATTCTCTGTTGGTGATTATTTAACTGTAAGACGAGCCTATCATACTAACTCAAATGTTTAGCTTTATTACAAGGTTATAATAATCCTACCCCAGTGTTATGACTCAGAGTTGGGAGAATGTATCCCCAGGAGATGAGCCCATGCTGTGTTTTAAGTCTTTCAGTGCTATAAGTTTGATTATCATTTCTAGAACCAGTATCGGAAAAAAAATAATAGGGAAAGGTTACTAAAGATTAATTCACACTACACTTTAATTAGAAATTCTGAAAGAACAAAGTGTCTGTTGAATCACAGTGATAACGCTAATACATGTATAATGAAAATAACTGTGTTTCTATGATAACCAACTACTGACAGGCTTAGTTGTTAACTTATTTTGCAGGGACAGTTTAAGGACAAAGACAAAGGGAAATTACATTCTCTTCTCTGAAAATGCATTTTCAGAGTATACACATGGGAGGGTCACTTAGCCTCTGAACCGCAGAATTCAAACAATACATAATTGCTTTCCTTCGATAAAAGGACATACCAACCTCCCTAAACATCTGACTGTCAGAAGGCAGAAGAAGAGGCCAAGACAAAGACAAGGTTATATTTGCCCTGTTTCTTTTAAACTTTGTCAGGCACAATGTTGAGTTAGGCAGAGCTTCCATCTGACCAGAGCAAATATTGTTACAGTGCCCCAAATAATCCATTAAACACAGCTGTTGTGGACTTAGGATGAGATATGACTAACGTGGTGGTCAAAAACTCTGGCAAAGTCTTCACTTATACATTTTCTACCTATACAGATTTTTCACTCCCCTCTTCTGAGGCCATTACAGAGAAACATTATTGCTAAGAGTTAAGGGTATACACAAGGGACTGATAACTGCTTTATGGAATCTTTAAATATCACATATCAATAGAATAGAAAAGAAGAGAAGAAGAGAAGAGAATATACATAATTAATATAATATGTTATAATATGTTATAATATGTTATAATATATGTTATAATATGTTATAATATGTTATAATGTTATAATATCATATCATATCATATATCATAAACCATATCATATCCATAATTGATATAATATAATATCATATAATGTAATGTAATACAACATAGAAGAGTTTTCATAGCGAGTTAAGTTTGGTGATCTGAAAGTGTAGCTCTCTGGTTAGTAACAAAGTAACAATATATATCCCTCTGTAATCTTTTTTTTTAATGTTTTAATAGACAAAATGGACAAAGGTCTGAAGTAAGAATGTACCATGTCATTATTTGCCAGTGCTTCAAAATTTTACCAAACATTATTTTTTATTCAAAAATGGTCTTTTTTATTTTCACCTGTGGTGACATTCTGCTGGCAGTAAATGCCCTGAGAAATACAGTGGGATTCCAATTCTTCTTGTGCAGTTGTTTTTCAGAACCACGCAAAAACCAAGGAAAAAAAAAAAAAGCTTTCAGCACCAGATGTTCAAAGGTCAAAAAGCATTTCTCATGGACTTGACAGGTTGCAGACATCTATTATATTTTTGCAGAAAGTGAATCTCCTTCAGTCACAACCATAAGAATGACAGATGCTAAAGAGGAAAACCAACCCTCAAGCAGCCAGTGGCATTTGGTCAGCTGAACCACTCTCTAGACTCTTCTAATCAAGGTGTAGATTTACTTACTCATACGGTCAAGCAACAGCTTTTGAGATTAGGACAGGTGAGATATCCACACAGAGCTGGCAGATATGTCACCATATGGAAGATCTGTGTCCTCTTGAAACTAAAGTGCAGGTCAAGCAAGAAAACCCACGGTATTGCAAACAGACACAGAGGGGTGGGCAACTAAACCAGATCTCTGCTCAGCACAGAGGGAACTGGAACACACACCTCCTATGTGAATACCTGACTGTTTAGTTAAATTTAGTTGTTTTAATCTTTGGCTGAATCCCACGCCGTCTGTTGTACATGTAGGTAGAGCCAAGCAGGCAGATCCAAGCATAACAGACACTATAGATCCCAAGGCTGGATTTTTTTTTTAAATAGATTCACTTCATTATTTCAGTAACAAGCACGGCAAATAAGAAGGGCAATACTTGTGCCTCCCAAAGAAGCCCCTGTGAATACCGCCTCTTTTCTACAGCATTGCTAACAGACATTCATCCGTTGTGGAAGTGGCTATGTATGGTGGCTGGGGTAAACAAAACAACCCAAACACACACAAAAACAGTCCCTGCCTTGCAGCAGAGGGGCGACACGGACAGAATTGCAATCAAACAGAGCAGCTGTAGTAGAGATCTTACCACAGAAAACCCAGCAAAGCCACAGGGAGGGTGGTAGAGCAAAGTTAATCCTATTATAAATTAGCTTGTGTTTCCTGCTCTGAATGCTTGGACTACCCTCTTTGTTTCTAGAAAACACGGTTTTGGAAGCTTAGCCTGCACAAACAACTCAGTCAACAAGTCCTGTGGCTGCAGGAAACAAGACAGCTCTGGTTTGTACTGATTCATGGCCGTTTATTCAAGGTTTAAAGGTATGGTCATAGCTCACCAGAATCTAAATTCTTCTTTGAAAGACAAACATCGAATGAATAGGTTGATTAAGTTGTTCCTCTTTAACATATGTCAGTGAATAGTGGCTTAGTAGGTTAGCTATATGTAAAACATACAGCAGAACCACAGACTGCAGTCTAATAAGAAAATGGGTCCTGATGCTCATAGATCTTACTCATACCTATTATCTGGTTAAAAGATTCATCCAACCACCTAACTTGTAGCAAAAGCAAATAAACCCTAAAAAATAGGTGAGGATAGTTAATCACGTATGGGATTGGCTAGACTCAAAACACAATTACGGTGCAAAGTCTACATACTATTTGTGCTGATGACTACATATGCTGGTTTTTTTGTGGCTATTTCTGTTGTTTTTCAGAGGTGTATTTACTTGAACTTCCTGGCATATGCATCTGATTTTAAAAAAATAATACATCTGCCTGTTTCACAGAAATTTCAGGGCACTTAATAGACATCAATGAAATTCTGAAATACTTAGATCAAACGTCTTGCCTACATACATATAGCTGTCTAAATACTATATATGGTCTTAGATAATAAAGAGATAGACTATGGTTTTACTCAAATGCAACAGACACATGTGTCTAATCCTGATTTAGAGAACAGACAGTATTAGGTTTCAAAACAAATGCAAATGTACTTGTTAAAGTAGAACACAGTGGCAACTGCCAGGAAACCTAAAACAGGAGGGAAAGATATATGAGCACCCTACTAACCCTAGTGCTTTTTTTTTTGCCTATAGATCATCTGGCATAAAGCCCTCAATGCAGAGGATGAATTCTGGTTATCACTTGAGTGTGTGATGCCTCAAAGATACTTACGGTCTTCGGTATCTCTTACCTTTCATAGTAGGCACTGATCATCCAGGCATAAATGACTGGACATTTATTAGATATTGCTCGGCTGCTTTACTACATTTCCCTCCAATTCCATGGAAACTTACTGGCACAGCCTGCAGGGTGATTTGAAGGTACAAAGACATCAGGTATTGATCTGGATCAGCAGAGGAGAAATGGTGGTCAGCTTTATTTTTGACTGATCCCCTACACTACCTCCTATATTTGGAGTTTGTCTCATCAAATGCAAATTGCATTTGAGATAATTTGTCCTCTTCAGGTGGTTACTAGGAAAATTCTTGGTTGCTGTCTATGCTCCTCATATCAGTGGAAAATCCTTCCAGAGAGGAACTTTTGAATTATTCAAAGGGCAAAGATTTGGTCACTTCTTTGTCTCTGAATGGTGGTGGATGTGTTTCTATCCTATGGCTGGAAGCTCACACACCATGCACACTGTGTAATTGGGTAGGGAGAGATACTGAGATCACTGTAGTTAGCCTCAGCATTAATAAATACATGTCACATGCATTTTCTTAAGAAAACGCAAGCTAAATTATAATAGCTAAAGACTGGTTGCTTTGTACATGTCTGACAATTCTATTCTTCCCTTACAAAGTTGTGAAAGTTTGAAAGAAAAAAAGTCTTTGGTGTTCAGCATAGCTTCAATAAGACAGTTTTACATTAGGTGAATATTAAGTAATTGTTAAATAAGACCTTCAGGCATGATAAGCAAATAAGAGCTTAATCTACTTGCTGTATAATTATCTGAAAATCATACATGTAGCAATATGTAATTAAAACTATTCTTACAGTACAAAAATAGGAATTCAAACATGAGAGACACAGCTATCCTTAGAAAAAAATCATTCACCATTAACATGTTTTATATATTCATTTCTACAAACTTTAACGAGTTTAAGTGAATGCTTAAACACTGAACAAGAAAAAGAAATATTTCTGAGTCTTGACCTCAAATGTACTGGGGAAAAATCCCTAGAGCCAGATTTTAGAAACCTAAATGAATCACTGAATTAAGTCAACTGTAGACACTTACACCCCTACTAACTTGGGGTACACTCTACACCCAAAAGATAGAGAAATATTTCTCCTGAAGTGATTCAGTGTAACTATTTGGGTACCTAACCCACACTGTAGTACCAAAGCACCCATGTAAATAATGTAAATACATGTAATGTATAATGTAAAAAATGTAAATACAATGTAAATAATTAACATCAACAACTCTTTTCAATGTCCAGTATTGGCTGGAGTACCTGTAGGCCTAACTGACCATCTACTGACTGCAAAGATTTAAGGAAGCCACACTTAAAAGTGCCATCTGCAAATATCTGAGTATCTGAGGTGGACATTTTAATTCTGGAGAGGCTTAGTATTTTTTGAATTGTATTCTAAAAGCATGACTGAATTCAGAAGAGGAATTTCTAGATCATAACCTCTAGATCTGAAAGCAAAAACATTCAAATACGCACAAGGACCTGCCAGCATTAATTGTTTGTTTGTTTGTTAATTTTCTGACAAAATATCTCTCATTTCTAAAAAATACCTGTGATCTCTTTTGCATTATGTTCTAGATGTGATTCATGAGTTTTATTGACATATGCATCAGGATTTCATGCTCCAGGTCTGCACTGGTTTCGAACAATTAGAAGTGATCAGAAAAGTATCTCAAAGAAAAACAACAGATATTACTTTTTGTCTACACTCTATAAAAATGGCATTACAACAATTTTTTTTTTTAATGAAGTGTGAAATATATCAGATTCAGCTGATTTCTTCATGTAGCAACCAGACTGGCAATCCAGAGAATGACCCAGTATGGTTAAAGTTGTCAGGGACTTCTGAAGAACATCCAGTCCTACCCATCCGCTCAGAGAAAGGACAACTACAGGTTGCCCAAAATTTCGTCCAGTTGGATTTTTAATATTTCCAAGGATGGAGACTATAAAACCTCTCTGGGCAACCTGTTCCAGTGCTTGAACACTCTGAGAGTAAATATGTTATGAAAAAAAAAAGTTAAAATGGGATTTCCTCTACTTCAGATTGCACCCACTACCTCTTGTCCTTTCACTTGGTGCCTTGTGAGTACCCTGGATGTTTTATTTGCCCCCCACCCCCAAGTCAGGTATTTATACACATTGATAAAATCTCCCTCAAATCTTACTTTCCTCACGCTGAATTGTCCCAGCTCTCTCAGCCTCACCTTGTGAGAGAGGTGCTTTAATAATCTTTGTGGCACTGCTGTGGACTCACTCCAGTATGTCCATGTCTCTCTTGCACTGGATAGTCCAGCACTGGACACATCCCTCCAGACACATCTCAGTGGGGCTGAGTAGAGAGGAAGGATCACCTCCTTCACCCTGCTGCTGATGCTCCTCATAATGCAGCCCAACACAGTTGTTTCATGGGCAATTTAGTGTCCACTAGGACCCTTTGGGGTCTTCTCTGCAAAGCTGCTTTCCACCCTAACAGTCCCCAGCCTGTACTGTCCTGTTTCCTCGAAAATAAGAGAGGGTCTTACTTAATTTTTGCTCCAAAAGATGCTTATTTTTTTACATGTATAGCTGCCTGGACACTATTTAAATTGATCTTTTTTTATGAACTGTAACTAGGGCTTATTTTTGGAGTAGGGCTTATATTTCAAGCATCCTCAAAAATCCGGAAAAATCATGCTAGGTCTTATTTTCGGGGAAACAGGGTACTGCACTGGGTTATTTCTTCCCAGGTGCAGGATTAGCATTGCCCTTTGTCGACCCTCATGAGATTCCTCTCTGCCCATTTTCCCAAACCAACAGGGTCCTTCTGAATGAAAGAACAACCACCTGGTCCACCACTCCTCCAGAACTTTTACTGTCTCCAAACTTGCAGAGGGTGCACTCTGTCTCATCACCTATGTAATTAATAAAAATACTACACGATATTGGTCCCAATAGCAGCACCTGTGATACAGCATTATTGGCTTAACCTTCTGCTGAACTTTTCCTCCTGATGATCACAATCCTTTGATCTCAGCAATTCAGCCAATGTTCAATGCATTTATCTCATGTTCATATGATCATACCCCTTGCATCATTTCCTGATTCACTTGTGGACCTGCTGTACTGCCCCAATATTTACATATAGAGAAAATACATTAATCCAGACTTTGCAGTGCTGAAGATGAACACAGTGATCCCACGGCCAGAAATACACTGGCTCGTGTTGAGCATTTAAAGTACCACGGCAAGCCGTGACTTACTCTGAGTCAGTCTGCCAGTCACAGTCATGCAGCTGATGCTAGGATTCATCTAATTTAATTTTAGCTGCCAAAAAGTTAGCTGTCTGTTCTAAGCCAGTCTTTTAGGCTGACTGTGTTGTCAACACACAAAGACAAGTACCCCCAGAGGGCGATTCATCCAACCTCTCTCTTTGCATCGACTCCAGAGAGAACTTAATGAATGGCTTAGATTAGATGCCTAATTATTAGATGGTGAAGGTTAGGGAAGATGAATCCCATCAGAAAAAAATGTGTTGTAGGAAACATTATGCATGCTCTGAGCCAGCTAAAGACACCTCTGTGCAGTGACACTTGGCAACATTCCAGCTCCTTTTCTCTTCCAAGTTGTGTGCAAGGGAAGAAGCAGGAGGTGGGAACAACTTGATAACTTGATTTCTATATTCCTGGAGCAGTGTTTTTCTTTTTTCTTTTTATTTTTTTTCTTTTTTTCTGCTTGTCCCTATGTTGAGTTGAGAAGAAAGAAACACTCTTTTGAAATGGCATAGAGTGAGTAAGCTGGGGTCAGTGTGCCCAGGCTTATTTGCTCTTCCCCATGCGGCTATTTTCTTGCATTGCTTGTTCTGCTATTATATTTTCTTGCATGGAGACGGATTGCATTCTCCTGCTTTAATACTAACATGGCATTTGTGGTGTTGAAATAATATGCAGAGGATATCCACAGAGCGAACTGAATGAAAATCAACTTTCTGTACAAACAACACAAGCAGGCTGACTTAGGTTTCCAAGGTAAATAAAGCCTAAATCTCCTGGTATGTCCATGCTCTGCTAACACACAAGCAATCAGAGCACCGAGCCATTGAGATCGATATTTGAAATACGGTCTATGCCATGATTACTATGGAAGCAGATCCTTTCTGTTAACTTTGGTTTCATTCTCCAAAATAAAGCCTTTTAGTTTTGTTTCCATATCCACAACTGTTCTTCGTGATGTCCAAAGTGAAGAAGTGATTCAATTCCTTTTTTCAGCATAGTATCTTAGTGTTTGTATGATCTGTTTATTTACTTCTTTTGCTTCATTGTAACAATGATAATACAAAAAGAAATTCCTACTGCAGCTACTATTGTAAAGCAGAGAAATTTAGCTAAGGGATGAAAACTCAGAGTAGAGTAGGGGCAGAAACACTTGATGCTCTAGCATGCCCTGAAGATATGTCAGGTTTTGTCACCAGTTGTCCATCAATCTTCTCTCTGTTGCACACAGTAAGACCAGCTTTCACACAGCTAGTAAGAAATTATAGGAAAAAAAATAATAATCGCATTTTAAAGAATCACAGGAAGTGCTGAGTTGGAAGGGACCCACAAGGATCATTGAGTCCAACTCCTGTTCCTGCAGTGATCTATCGTTAGAGCCAAAACCCACTGAGTCAGAGATCAAGGCATGGACAAATCCTCAGAGCAAGAGATCAAGAAAGCCATCCTTGGAGCTTCCATCTTCCCTTCCAAATATGGAAGAATTTTTTCATTTTGCCTGGGTCCATCTTCTCTGTAGCCTCCAGTCTGCAGCTGTAGACAGCAATAATTCCCTCCAAAGTCTTCTCTCTTCCAGGCTCCAGTTTCCTTTAGGAAACTCTAGAATGAGGGACTGCTGAGGGGCAACGTGGTCTTCTGTGCTGAGGAACTTTCCTGCTTACTATTTGTGGGGAAAAATGTGATGTTCAGAAACCATTTCTGTTGATCTTTCTTAATCCATCTGTATGGTTACTGGATGGATGTGTTGAATAACTTAAAATACCACTATCTACTACTCAACTCTTGGAGGGTCAAGGAAAAATGCTGTTTTGCAGTGATAATAATTCTGCCTGAAACTGTAGCATAATAACATATAATAATATAAGTTTTCATATTTGAAACTGTCTCCTAGCCAAATTAATGTAGACATTAACAATAATCCTTCTTTTTCCACACTCTACAATGAGTATTTAAACCTTACTTAAGTTTCATGTGAAAACGAACTGCCATAAACATTGTGAATGAAACAACCTTTCCTGCTTTGCTTAAGAGCTCCTTTAGCAGTTGAAAAGGAACAAAAATTCCCAAGATCCCTATAAAACCATTAATGAATACATCAAAATTGTTCCAGAAGCAGTAATGCTCACTCCATAGCTCTTTCGCCAGTAGACTGATCATCAGCCTAGTCTCAGCTGGTTATACAAAAACATCTGTGTTCATAGCATAAATAAGAAATCAACAGTGATTTAAAAATATTTAGTAATATTTATATGTATTTTCGTCTAGCGCTGGCATCATTGCCCTATACTCTGCTATGACTGCATGGAAAGTCTAATTGTTCGAACCACCCAAGAGAAGACAACACCCTCCTGAGCTTGCTCTCAGTTTTACAAGTCAGAATTGAGGAATGGGAGAGTCACACATAAGTTTAGGTGCTAGTTTAGGTGCTGTAGCTGCCTGACATCTGACTGCCACTGTAGAAGTTTGTGGCTATGCCCTGAATCCTCTGAAGTGAGCTGACCAACCATCTGAAGGATTCCTGTCTTTGATGCCTGTAAACGATGGACCATTTAAGAAATAGATGAGCAATTTTTGGATATCTAAAATGAGACAAATTCAACTTCTAGAGCAATTCAGTTAAATTCAACAGTGCAGGAAACAGGCCTTAGGGTTACATCCGTGACCATTTTGGGGCTCTTTAATGGAGAAGAAAATCTCTAATAATAACCTTTTGGAGTGCGCCAGCTTAAGTGAGCACTTCAAATGGTGGCCAAATATGCATTAAAAGCCATGTTACATGAGACCTATGAAAGTGCAAGAAAAAGATTCGTGCTATTGATAACCACACAAAAATCTATGATAAAACAATTCATTAGTGAGCATGCCATTAATGTGCTTTTAAAGTCATACCAATGTGACTGTAAGCAGCAACACTAATAGCTTCTTGTCAAGTGATTCTTATCTGGTCATATGAACATATGTGCCAGAAGAGTGACTATATGCAAATATGTACTAATTTTATTTTATGATCTAAATACAGTAGAAACCCAAGCCTCCAGCTTCCTTATGCATTGTTTCCTTTGAAAGGCATAGGTCATTAACTACCTCAAATAAATTGATTTGCTTGTGTTTACTGTTTGTGCTAAAAACCAATTCAGCGGCTTGACTTAAACTGGTGTTTAATGAGTTGTAAAGCAGAACTGTGTAAAAAGGTCAAAACTGGATGTTATTCTTAGTTACTCAGACTCGCTGTACACTTATCAATAAAAACAAAACCAAAACAAAGTACCTACAAAAGGTAACGCATTTCATACTTCGCTATCTAGCTAAATCATTTTAGATGAGTGAACAATTGTAGATGTCTATTTCTCTGTATGGGCCAAGACTATCTGATGGTAGCTAAAGTAGAAATGTAAATACAGGTGTCCAAAGCTAAGATATTCCAATTTTAACAGATCTACATAAGGTCTCACAGACTCAGAGGAGCTTATGACCATCATAACTTCCCCCTGAAAGATGGAAGAATTACACTGAGGAAGGGTTCGGCTACAAATGTAAGTCCAAGTTTAGGTTCACAGATCTGGCACCCCTCTGGAAAGATCCCTGGCCCAGCTCCGTGATCAACATCAGCAACGTGGCATCACGGCAAGGACTGAGAGAGGACCTTGAGGGCAGAGCAGTCTGGACTGTCACCACTTGAGGTGGGAGGTATGTGTACGAGACAGAAACTTCTCCTCTTCCATGACATTTTTTGGACATGCTCCAGCACCCCAGTTTCTTTCTTGTAGTGAGGGGCTCAAAACTGAACCCAGGATTTGAGGTGCGGCCTCATCAGTGCTGAATACGGGGGTCAGCAGGAGCTCTGAAGGCTTAAGCCTTAAGGCTCAATTGGCAACCTAAATATGATTGCTGAAGATGACTACCTGGAGGACATTGATATTCAAGTACACTTTTTTCCCTTGGTGTTTTTTTGTTTGTTTTTTATTTTTGTGTGTTTTTTAAAAATTTGTTTACTGTTTGTTTATTTGTTTGTTTCTGGTCATAAATCTCTGAGTGACTATTCAGTTGCACTGGGAAACTGAGGCAGAAGCACATATGAGTAACTGACAGTAATTCTGAGGTTCTCCATCCCTGTTTTCTGTTTCTAAACCTTCCTGCATGCCCCACACAGACCAGAATCTACTCTGACATTCCTCAAAAAGCTTTTGTCAGTACAGCTCACTCCCAATTTTTTTCTTCTTTCCTTGCAGTTTCTCAGCATCCCTGGAGGCAGGGATAAAGCAAGTGAAGGGATAAGATATGAGTAAGAAAATACCATAGGAACCCTTGACAATTATCTTAGTAGGAATCAAATTTTGGAAAGCCAACAAGAAGACTGTTAACTCGTAAGAGTCATTATGTTAAAGAGCTAGCATAGCAGCAAACAACATCAACCACAGAATGGCTGGACTGATTACTTTAGGAGATAAATTGTAATTTTTCCAGATTTTCATACATAAACCCTTGTCCCCAAGCTTAATTAATCCCGAACCTACTTTACCTTTCTTCAGCTGGGTCATAATCAGTCTTTGGCTTGCTGTCTAGCTGAGGGACACATGTATTTGTCCATTTATCCCAACTCCTCTGCAATAAACATGTGTGCTGCTAGGTCTTCTTTCACAGCACATTGAGCAGCTAACTGGGCAGCTAGTGAGTTTATAGTGAAGCATTTAGAGAGTGATTTTGTTGATCAGTTTTCTAATTCTACACTAAGATGAGAAAAACTGTACCCTAGAAATCCCTGATGACTCTGATCAGTCCTTTATTGACTGTGAAGGAACCCACTGTGTAGATATCTGGGAGAGGGACATCTACATCCCACCAGGTGAATACCAGTCTTGATGTGGTCCCATGGAAGCAATGAATAATCTGTATCTTCAGCAATGAACACTGGTACAGGCACCTGGAGAAGGCTTTTAGCAGACACATGATGGAAAGCTGGAACATGGTTCGAAATATCATGGATGGTACCCAGTCTTGTGAAGATGTGAAAAGCAGCAGTGTCCTCAGCACATTTGAAAAATAAAACTGACATTCTACAGGCTCAAAAACAATATTATGGGTAGCTGTATTCTCAAGTTTGATGTCATACATTTCCCTGGTCTTGTTCGCACATCCTTTGGGCACGGTTCTTAGCTTTAAGAGCATGGCAGTGTTTAGTCAGATATCAGATGGGCAGTCCTTTCACTCAGAAGCTCCATTTATTTAGAGAGCCTCTTCATCTGCTTATTTGTGTCACATGCAAAGTAGATAAAACTATGGCTGCCTTCGGTCTGAGAAAAGCGGATGAACAAAAGGAATCTCCATTGCCTGCCAAGTAGAGCTTAAGCAAAAAAGCTGCTCATCCACAGGCTGATCTTGTTCCATGTGCCTTTCCTGAAGGATTCAGACATGACCAGCAAGGAAAAATAACACCATAGCTGATTTATTAAGGATTATTAAATTGTTTACTACAGCCTTCTTTTATAGTCTTTGGAAAAAATAGTTACCTCTAGAGCTGACTTTTTGATTTCTCCAAAATTACCTGCATTAGAAGAGAAATTAACCTCTAAAAAATATATCTATTTGCTTCTCTGACTCTAAAGTGAGCTCAAAATTTGACATTTACCTTTTAAGTTCCTAAATTCAGGACAAACTGACTCCACCCTACATGTCCCATATTCAGCACAGTGAGCTCAAGGGTTGTGACAACTTCCAGACAGCTTCTAAGTGAAAAAGGGACATAGTAGGTGGTATAACACAACGTGGAATTTTCAATTAACAAAGTAATTGACTTTCTTCCACCGGGTAGTCAGGCAGGGAGTCATTAGTCAGTGCCTAGAAAGCCATTGACTAATTCAGCCCAACATCAACAGGCACCTTGCAGAGGCAGAAGCGTGAACAACAACAGTGAGAGGGGCCACGTTATAAGGCTGAGTTCAAGATTTTGCCTTTCACAGGGTTTCAGATGAATATGGTTCACCTCTCTGCTGGTTTGACTCATCAGCCTAGTGGCAGCGTCTCAAGGTAAAAAGAGACATTTTGGTGATGTCACCAGAGACCTGAAGCTGCCCACATTGACTGCTAATAAATAAGTTCTGCCTACTACTATGACAAATGCTTTGGAAGAAGCAGAGGACAGATGTCCATTCATCAGATGACTGAAATGTTAATTCTGCTTTAAGTATAGCATTACCTCAAAAAAAGTTAATTTCTTGCAGATATATCTCCTCTCTGAGACCTACTTTATAAAAATTTTTCACAGAAATCCCTGTCCCAGAGTCAGTCTCAGTCTTATCCACCTCATCATGTGCAGATGAGGTTCTTAGGGACATGGTTTAGAGCTGGAATTGACAGTGTTGAATTAATGGTTGCACTTGATGATCTTGAAGTTCCTTTCCAACCAAACTGATTCTATGATTCTGTTATTCTATGATTCTATGATTTGGCAAACAAATAAGGATCTAAACCCTAGTGCTAACCACCTATTCCAGTAAGAAAAAGAAGTTTCTAGCAGAACTTAAAACACTTTTAGACTGATCTATTAACTGCAAGTCCATGCAGAGTTGATTATTTCTTGCCTTGACACTCAGCAATGAAAGGAACATGAAGTCAAACAAAGAAAGGGGACTGAATCTGATTCCTTTACTAGTTGTTCATGATGAACATGAGCAATAGAAATAATGTCAATAATTGCCTCTCCTGGTTGTGGAAGCAAAGGTTGAAAACAAGGAAGTCTGATGCTCATTTAGTGCATATGGCGGAGATTCTAAAGCCCACTAAGGGAGATCGACACAGAGACCAGCAGTGCAGCATCATCATGCTTCAAAACCCAAAAAAGATAATGTTCAGAATCAACATTTTGGATTATTAGAAATAAAACCTGTAATTTTCAGGCCCTGGTCCTGAAATTACATTCCCACAGCTAAGAGAAGATGACTTCTCTTCCCATCTCTTTAGGAGGATGTAGCATGCAAGGCATTGTGATTTAGTACTTTTGTATAAATCCCATTACCTTCCTGCTGAACACAGTGAGTACTCTTGAAAAAGGTGAAAGGAAAAAACATCTTTGTGTGCATTTTTCATCAAGTACACTGACGGAGGAAAATTCTTTAATTACTGCTCCTCTGTGTGATTCTTTTCAGACCAGTAAAGATTCTCCTTAAATGAAGACTCACATGAAAAAGTAAGGAAATCTACAGTAGCAAAACAGCAATAACTTAAAAAATCCTCCCTGGCAACTGTATTTTGGGGTGGGTATTATTGTGGTGTTAGCACAATCTTGTGTTTGGCAGCAAACTCTGCTTCAGAGGAATAACAACCTCTGTCTCAAGATCAGTTTAAACATTCAGTTGCAGCCTGCAGGCACTCAGAAAAAACTCTTTTTTCTCTACTGTTCCCGTGTTTGCTGGTTTTCCAGTTGGCAGCTGCAACCTATAAATAGCTGGAAAGACGATTAGTCTGAACGATGAGACTAAATGATTCACAAATGAAATAATTACACTGCATCTGTGCAGAGCTCTGCAGTCGAACTCTTAAAACTCACTGGGCTTGGGGAAGAACCGAAGATACGATAAAGACCTGTTTTACACCACTGTTCCTAGCATGTTAAAGAAGTCGTTTGTATTCCATGGTTACCATTTTTAAGGATCTGATCCAAAGCCCATTGTCTTCTAAAATGCTCTGGGCTTAGTTCTGCATTCCCCTACCAGCACGTCTTTTTCATGTGTGTTTGCAGAAATTCAGCTGCAGGCAGCAACGGCGCAATTTGGTTTCATTAGGTGGAAAATCCAATCTCTTCATGCAGCGTTCATACAGCATCCTGTCTTTCAAATAATATTATCGTTGGCCTTGCTTAGATAGCTGAGTCAGAAAAAAAAATGTTGTTGGTTTTTCACACTGGCTCTTGTTGTATTGATTTCTCTCCTGTGGTTTGTAAAACATGTTCCTTTTCATGGGTTCCTAGGATTACTTCACTGCAGGAAGCAATGCCCTATTGCAAAGGACTCTGTGTTGCTGTAGAATGCCACCACTTGGCATCGTCTTTTCAATATCTTTTCTCTCTGCTTTCTGAAGTTACATGACAAGTTTTCATTTCAGTTACACATCCACAAAGTTCTCTTACAGAAAAAAAAAAAAAAAAAGAAAAAAAGGAAAAAGATTTTACAAGATCAAGATCACTTTGCTTGAAAGCTAGTAAGAGCCAAGTGTGCACTGAAGTGTATTTATTTGGCTGCCTTATAAATAAAGACAGAGAAGCTCTGGTGTTGTGAGATGAGATGAGCTTCATCAAACTCAGAATCATTCAGAATTGCCACTAGAAGTTATTAAATTCCTCCACACGCTATCAAATGCCACTACCCCTCTATGTGGCCTTACCTCAGTGAATTTGTGGAGGTTTCTAGCACACCTAAATTCAAGACAAACTCACAATTCAGCCACAGCAGAAGTATCAAGTCGCAACATGTGAAAATCTGTATCACTGTGCTCCTTTCTTTCTCACATCTCTTACTGGTACTATAAACAAGCTGTGGATCCATGAAAGGCCAAGTATTCATGCGTATCAGTCCTTTGGACAGATGCTGACAAAATTCTCCATTTTTAAAATATGTGCCAGAAGAATAAAAAAGACAATTACAAACTCCCGCAGCATTATTTGCCATCTCATTCTTCTTCAAGACTGTTGGGGAAAAATGTAGAAAAAAACATTAATCATTTATACAGATGGCATAGGAAACGTATATCATGAAACAGGGCCTTTATTTCACAGTACTTTAACATGTGGAAGTGTGAGTTGTTTCCATAATAAGGAGCCTTCTCTCAGGAAAAAATGACTGTATCACATGTGAAATTATTCTGCTGTATGGCATCTACCTCTAATGATTAGTGATTTCCAAGCAGAAAGGAAAAGGCAGTGGGGGAGCCCTTCAGAGGAAGGTGCACCAGGAGCTGAGGGTGACAGAAAGGCAGGTAAGGCATTGTCCTCACCAACAAGGGCACAGACCTTTGTTGTCCGAGCAAGGAGAGCAAAACACATCCAACGACAGCAGCCATCATCATCCAAGAACCCTGATGAGCAGGGAAATTTGTAGCGATGCGGCAGAGCCAAGATCAAGCCAGGAAGATGTCAGCAAGGCAAGGTCAGGATCAGCAGGGCACAAGGCTGGGCACAAACTTACTTAGGCAAGGACACAGGACAAGGACCTGACCTTAAATGCAGCTCCTATACATACCCAGGGAGGCTTCTCATAAACATATATATATATTGTTTTTGGGTAACGCCGTGACTGCCTCTTTCCAAAGGGCAAATCACACTTTCCAAGACAAAGTGCCTTAAGAGAAAGGAAATTGGATGCTGAAGCATATCAGGTCGGATTTATCAGTGGATTGTTACAGTGTGTTAAAAGGAAACCTAAAATTGATCTTGCCTTCTGACTAAATCTGTTAGAGAAATCCATCAGGCTTGTGTCATGCTCATTCAGCAAAGTGAGAATTGCAGATCTGCAGATACGTAGAATTGCAGACCTGCAGAATTGTCAGGTGCGGTCATGGAGCTGGAAGAAATTATCATCACCCAAGGCATTACTTTTCACTTAAGACTCTATCTGGGCTTGTCAGACAGATGTAGTGAGCTGACCTTATTGTGGGGAAAATACAAACGTGATAGTCACGGATGAGAAAAATCTCAAACAGCCTGTTGCTGTGGAATGACACTAAGGCAGCTACAGAGTAGAAAACAAAACCAACAACAAACAATTAGGCAGACAAGCAAACAAACAAAAAAAAAAAACAAAACCAAAAAACCCCCAGCAGAGTGAAGTCAAAAATTCAAAACAAGAAATGTGACTGACAAAAAGCAGTGTTGATTAACAATATACATTGAAAATTAAGAGTGAGATCAGTGAAACGCTAGACAACACACAGAGCATGGGCAGATGTATTTGCAAGAAATTAGTGCAGAATTGAAGCAGATCTACGATATTACTATGGAGGAAGCAATGCAGCTAACGAATTTGAAGAAAAAGGAACAAAGGAAATTGGAGTTGATAAAGCTTGTCTGGGAGTGTGGGACATCAGCTAGTGACATCAAAAGATGTCAGAGGGGCACACTGAAGAATAATTGAGCGAATAATGACTTAGTTCAGTGGAAACACCGCCTAAGTAAGACAGTGCTACTCAAGCTAAAACCTCTCATGCGTGTCTGTAAAGCAGGTATTACCATAAAAAGGCAGCATATTGTAAAGCCCAGCTCTGTACCATAGGGCAGCTGTCACAAATGTCAGGAGAAAAGAACAAATGAGTTAGTGATGGAAAACTGTTTGCTCATACCGCATCTTCTGCAGTATGAGCAGTATGCAGTATTCTGCTCATATGCATCTTCTTGTAGTCATCAAGTCAGGGAATTTGTTGAGCATGTTGGCAGACATTTCAACACAATCGGGAATTACTGAATAGCAATTAAATACCACAGCCAGAGCAAATAAAATGCGACAGAGAGGGGATCATCTTTAACAGGCAGGTAGGATGGTCCTCACTTCTCTGCAGACAAAGCACATGCAACCAAATGCACCTGAGAAAGATGATGTCTCATTCTCCCAGCACCAGGAAGCACAACAACCAATTTAAGACCAACAAAGATTGTTTCAAGACATGTCCCTTGAGTCAAACTGGTTTCTAATGCCATTTACAATACACAGGAAGGTGTGTGCTTTCAGTAGCAAGAGTCATCTGGAGATCCTCCAGTCAAACACATAATGTAAGCCTCTATTTGGAGTGGCATGGAAAAAAAATGAAGGCAGAGGAACAAAGAATCTAGAACTTAGCACAGAGGGAAAGATCCCCATAAAAATGAAATAAATTAAGTTAGAAACTAACTAATGTTTTTGTATGTTCCTGAAGTTTTCTGCTTGTTGCCCACACAGTATAGGGTCAAAGAGATAAAGGAAGGAATCAAGTCTTGCAACTAAATGCCAGGCCTCACAGTTGAAGCAAAATAATGGGTCCATGAGAAAATGCACAAGTCTTCCAATGCTATTAGGCATGCTAATAGCTTAATAGAACTTTAGAGAAAAAATGGAGCACAAACTTTTTAATTTGTCAAGGAGATACTTATCCTCATGATCTCATTTGTTCATGCTCTGAGTCACCACCAAAATCATATTTGTTTACACGTGTACCTTTTGGATAATTCATCCCTAGTTAAAGCCTAATTCATAATTTCCAAAGGCACATGCATACTAAATCACTACGGAATTCTCTCCTGACAAATTGCTGACATACGAAACCAACACATAAGCTTAATGTTTAATTTACTGTCTGAGACTACATTGCATATTTACAGAAAGCTCTCACATGAGTGGCCACATTATGCCAGATAAGTCATCAGCAGCATCAGTCTCAGCTGAAGACTCAACGCTGACAGTAGTAACCATGAGAAGTAAAGCCCATCCAAGCACTGCATTAAGCAAGAAGGCACAAGCCTCATGAGAAATTTCTCCAGCTAAATTGAAAGTCAACAGATGTTAATAATTCACTGAGCCACTTTCAAGAACAGGTTGAAAATGGAGAACAAATATCAGCACACCACAGCAGCCTGCATTTTATCTTATTGAAAAGTCATTCAGCACTAAATGTTAGTGTGTAGTCTTGCCTATTACAGTGCCTATGACAAACTCATGCCAACACTCAGGCTAATGGTCCTTGACTAGTAAGCAAGGCTGTTAAGTTTACCAAGCAATTCTGCAGCCTGGATTTTCACTGGGAAAAAAAAAAAAAAAAAAGGTATTTTGCTGAAGCCTGAAGCATGAAAGGAATAGCAACCTCTGGGGACATTCATCTATTGAAAAATGTAGCATTATTTTGGAGTCTTGAAAAGAAATCAAGACATTTTCATGACTTCCTCCGTCAGAGCACACAACTACCAACAGGCAGTGTTCTGATTAACATTTGCATCTTTACTTTCCGAAAAACAAAACCTGCCAGGCAAATTCTGACTCCCATTCAACTCATAAAATGAGTGTGCAGTCTGGTGCACCAGCAAATGCAAACTTGGGGATTATAAAGCTGATTACCTGTGCAAGATGTCAGTGTGTGATAGCAAGTAGTCAATGTACCTTCTGTCTCTGCAAATTCATTCTGTGGGACTGCAGATATATTATTTAAAATGAGATACACATTGTACAAAGTACACTACAGTGCTTAAATATTAAGTGCAGAATCAATAACATACTCAGAGAATCGCAAAATAGTTGAGATTGACAGGGTCCCCTGATAATCATCTAGTCCAACCACCCTGCTCAAGCAGGTGTCCCAGGACTGTGTCCAGTAAGGTTCTGAATATCTCTAAGGATGGGGACTCCACAACAGTCCCCATTTTTCTTACTGTTACAGTCTTAGACCACCTTCATAGCAGAAAAAGTTTTTCTTACATTTAAAAAACATTTACAGTATTTCTGTTTGTGCCCATTGCATCTTCTCCTGCCACTGGACATCACTGAGAAGAGCCTGGCTCCATCTTCTTCCCTTATTCCCATCAGGAGTGAGTACATATTCAAACTGGCGGGTAATTTCAGAACAAATATTAAAATGTGTTACGCCAACATTTCTACTTCAAGGGGTTGATTGAGTACAGAGGCCTGCAAACAGATTGCCAGCATGAGATTTTGAATTTGTAGAGTTACCTTAATTTTATTAATATATACACAACCAACAAAAGTTGTAACAAGCCCTGAATTTGTGGTAGCTCCTCACTAGGGGTTTGTTGGTTGGTTTGCTTTTTTTTTCTCTTTTTTTTTTCTTATTGAACAGGACAAATGGCAAGGCTTACCAGAAAAACACACAGGGGCTTTAGAGCTTAATTGGCTTCTACATTTGGGTCAGCAAATGTTCCTGCTACAAAGCCAGTGAGGGATTCTTGCAACCTATTCATGTTTCTCACCAGCGCAACAGAAGCTAAAGAGATGGGCAACCATGGCTACCGTCGTGGGATCAGCAAACTTCTTTTCACAGCTGTAAATATTTGTAGTGGAGCCAATTAGAGGCAGCATGCTTTTGTCAGCATTGCCTAGGAAACATCGATACCTCTTCCAAAGAATCCCCCACCTCTCCTTATCCCGCTGGCATTTATTGAACAGTAGTGTCAGCTCCGGTGGTTAATGTTGCCTCCTACACAGACGGCGTTAGAAGCTCTGATTGCAATAGGTGAGAAACCACCTCTGACAAGGAACGAAGCTGCTTCTGGAGACAGAGAGCCTTGGTTCTTGGTCCTCAGCTCCCCAGTGAGTCTATAAAACCAGTAAGGAGGCAGTGAGCTTCATTTAAACTAACTGAAAGATTTCGGGATTCTTTTATATAGCTATTTTTATGCAAAACCCCTGTTCTGAGCAAATGCTTTTCAAGGTCATTTGGAGATTGATGCATCTGCTCACAGGGTAATTCCATAAGCAACAGAGCCACATGTATAGAAGTCATAGATACAATGCTATTTCCTTTCACTCAGCATGTAAAAGCAAATATAACCTTATAAATCTGGGAAACATTCAGAGAGCAATTCCCTTGCACCCTTCTGTGCAAGATACCCCAAAACACAAGGCGCTTATATGCAACATACCTCAGCTATAGATTTTTCAAAATACAAGGGTCTGTGTCTCCTGTCAGTTTTATACAGTCTTTACCTGATGTCTAAGCATCCTCAACTTGCACTTGTCAAGCACTTTACTGATGTTCAGGACAAATTCTAGTTCGTGTTAAGAAAAGGTAAAGGTGTAGCACATGGAGTAGGTCAGACAGTAATCCCAAAACTGATTACATAGTTATATATCATGCGGATGACATCTGCAAAACTTCCTATTAGCTATGTGCTAACATTACCTCTCTGATTTTTAGAAGATTTCCAGTTCATTCTCAAGATCTATAACACAGTCTGTCATGGCAAACCACTTTAATATAGAATATGGCTATAAGCACATGCATTCCTGTTCAGTAGCTCTGTGCTTCATCTCAGTTCTCTGTATTTTCTCTGGTTTCCTAATTTAAACAAAATATCATTCATACAGCTGCCAGGTGATCACAGAAACAGTGCTGTGGTTCCACAGAGGAACTACATTATGTTGGATGCATTAAGAGAATTTGTGCACTATTATTGCTCAAGTAAATTGCAGTCAAACCCACGGTGAGTATGGTGCAAAGGCTGTGATGACTCTGCCCCGCCACACTAAATATTAACGCAAGGCATTTTCCACTGCCATGCGGTCAGCAATATTGCAGCTGCCTAGCAGACATTGAAGCAGGTAACGCATACATGGCATGAAAGAAAATGTGCAGGAAAAACTGAGGTTAAAAAAACCCAACTTGTTAAAACAGCTCTAAAGCCTTTCCCAATTTTAAACGAAGAGAAACAAATGGGGGGAAGTTGTCAAATGGGACTATTTCTTTTGCAAGCATTTTGGAAGCTGGTTAGTGTCTCTTCCTGCCCTTTTCAGTGATGCACTGACTGAAACTTCATCATTTTCCAGCCAGAAGCAGCTGGCAACAACCACAACCACAGCAGAAATGGTAAATTACCAATGTCAGAGGGTGAAGGAGCAGGAGTCACTGGCACCCTGCTAACATATACGAACGTGTCTAGTTTTACAGAGAAGTGGTGCAGTTGTTTACCATCAGATGGGATAACAAGATCGTTGCTCAGGCACTCCAGGATGCAAACATCATCGACTGCCATGAACGGAAAGGTGACAGCTCATACTGTGATAACTACTATGGTACCTCATTTCTCATGCTGCTATATAAATCTTCAGGAGAATAACGGTCAACAGGCTTGCTCAAAAGACTGAAAAAAAAAAAAGAATCTGGGATGTCAATGCATCAAGATTAGGTTAATATAATTCTGTAGCTAGGCAGACTCAGAACTGCAAGAAATATATTATACCTTCAGACTTACCAGCCTAACCAGTTATTATTATTAGAAATCTGCACATATATGGCTGTCCAAGAAATCTGGGAACTGCCATTCACTCCGTTCATTATCACATAAGAGCAAGTGTCTTGGAACAAGATGGAACACAAGCTCCTTTAGCTGCCAAAACCAGTACCACGTAAAGCTGCGTCTTTGCAAGACTCCTGCCTAAAAATTTCAACAAATCAATGATTTCTTTTGATCACAAGGGGAAAACAATCAAAGACCTTATGTACAGTATCATCTTGTTGACAGCAGAATATTCAGCTACAGAAGAGAAAAGCCATTATCAAATCAGAGGTGAAAGAATTGCCAGTCCATTAATTCTGACAGTAATTGAGCTCTGCACACTAGAGAATGCACAGTTTATTACTGACCATGATGCCGTGTTGTCAAATGACTCACTTTTAATAACACTATGAAGAAAACAGAGACCCTATTCCAGTAACTTCAGCCATTTGGAAAATGTGTGCAGGTAGCAGTTTATACCAAGGATAATATGCAAAACCATGGGCAAATGCCCATGTAGCTGAAGTCTTGCAGAGCAGAGTGAAAGCTGGAAGAACTTGACTTGTAGGGCTGTGACCTATTTGAAGATCACCTCAAGCTTCTCTTGGTCTGTCCAGGCACCAGCAAATTAAGCAGAAGAGCGGGAAGGAATTGGATAATTTACCATCTAATCGCATCTTACTACTGTTTTCCATTCTACTGGCTATTTTTGCTGTGAGAGTTTGTACCACAAGGATTACTTCCCAAATATCTACTGGGATTTGCGTGTTCCCCATAGGTTCCTCCCATGTCTTCCCTACTGCCATAGGCTGGTCCGTCAGGAAGGAATGATGTTCCTGCTCTCAGCAGAGTCCATGATCACAGGACTAACAATTCAAGGAGCACTTGGGAAGGTGAGTCGCGTCAAAGGAGTGGCTCCATCAGTCTATATGACCCTATATGTAGCTTTCTTTACCTTGTACCTCACTCTAGTCAGATTTTTCCACAAGGCTCAGTGTGTTTGCATTACCAGACCGAGTCCTTCCTACTCAGCTTGAACATCTCTAGTGCTTAATGCTCTGAACATGTATCATCACTCATCTCACCAACTCCTGCAGGAGAAAGCACCCCCTTCTTTAGAAAAGTTATTTTCCCATTATTTCTAATAGCATTTTACCTATATATTGTACAGCAACTTTGTCATATATATATGAAGTTGTGGCCTGATCTGACACAAGTCACTCCATCCCTACATAACATGGTATGTGAGGCAGACTCTCAGGATTGCAGTTTTTTAGTAGATTATGTTCCTCTGGGAATCATATCTTCAGTCATGATGTTTTGGCACATCAACTTTGACTTGCCACAGAACAAAGATTCCTGCATGAACTGAAGAAGATTGCGTTTCATCCTACTGGTCCACCTGGATGCACCATGATAAATTTCTCCTAGTCTGGAGAGTCTGTGTTAATGATACGAAAGTCCAGCATCCCAGTGAGATGAATCTGCATGTAAATGTGGCAAAAGGTGAAAGAATTCTACATATTCACTTAATGTTTCTCTCACACACAAAGGATCATCAAAACTAGGAGACCAAACACAGTCTCACTGTTCAGTGAGGACACGATTATTTCATTTATTTGTTCAAAGGCATTTATTTTTCAACCAAGTTTTCCACAATTCCTGTCATCCCTTCTTCAACATCTCTAACTTACTACAGAAAAAAACACATCGAACTTTCACTGTGCTGCTCTGTAAATTGTACTGGTAATACCTGGATGTCACAGCTTCTGTATCATCCGATTTTGTCTAGCCACAGAAAAAATACCTATCTGCCTTTTACAAACTCAGGCTCTTTGGAAAATGGGGAGCAAGACTGTGGACCACAGCAGGGTCCAGCTGAACCTTGGGAAAATCCTGAATAGAATATCAATTCAATGATAACTTGAACAAACCACTTGAGATGCTATCAGTGAAGCCACTAGGGATGTGAAGAACTGACAAGCAGTGTAAAGAGGGACGAAAAGAGGCAGAGAATAGAGACATTAATAGTTATAAGTTCACGTGCAATGAGTTTAAAAGCTTGATATTATGTGATGTTCAAGCGAGCTCCTACCACCTACAGGAGATTCAGGCAAGTGCACAGGTCACACACACAAAGCCATTGCAAAGTATCACTGTCTCTCCTTCTAGCCCATGCTCAGTACCAGTTCTCAGCGCCCAACATCTATTAAACGCCAATTTTATTTCTATTACTTACAAAATGGGTTTTATTTCATATTTGAATCTGCCCAAGAGTCATGCTTCTGTAATAATGCAAAAGATAATGCTTTCCACGTTGTCTTCTCTTTTTTGTGCTTTGTGGAGGAACAGGGCTGGAAGGGGTGAGGCAGAATGGGAGGTCAGCGTGCAGTGGGAATTACTCTGTGAAAACTTCAGTGTGAAGCACAGCACACAGCGTCTATGGATCTCGCCTCTTCTTGACAAGGAAGCTTGACAAGCACAGCGCAGCTTAAACCTAAAGCAAACCCAATTTCTATCGTGGTCCTCCTCAGCTAGCCCAGCCTGGCATCTTCCTGCAGCTGTGTGCGATGACAGGTGTCACCAGTTCACGGATCAGAAGCTTTACCAAGTGAACTTAGTGCCACCTTCTCCTTCACCTACAGAAACTGGGCCTGTGCCCAGACCATAAATACACTACTGAACTATACCGTCAACAGGAATACATGACTCTTTTCCTTCCTCCCTCCTCTTCCTTCTTCCTCCTTTGAACTTTCTCGCCGTAACCCAACCAAGGGTTAACAGAACATACCCATTTGTTGGTGACTTCAGTGGTGAGCCTGCCATCCCTGCCTGCATTTCACACCAACACATGCATTTCAAGAGAAGAATCCAGATCCTCTCAGCTAATGACACCAAGTATTCTAAGTTATTTTGTGTTACTTCATCCATTTCCCGTGCGTTATTGAGAAGGATAGCAGGAAAAGAGATAGAAAAGTATGGTAGGTACTTGAACAGCAACGTCCTTTGCAAAAGAACATTCTACCTACCTTTGTGACTGGCTGGTGTGTCATTACACCAGGAGTCTGTGAAACAGTCCACTCTCTTGCCTTTCAAAGCTAAAGGTTCCATTTCCAAACTTGCCAGTTCCCTCATCATCAAGAACCCCTCTGCTATATTCAGTCCATTTGCAGACTGCTTCATTCTCTTAAAGTAATAGGCAGAAATATCACAGGTGCTTTTACAAGTATTTTTTCTCTTGTAATTTTGAAATCTGAGTTTCATTTTTCAAAGCCTTATAAAAATTCCTAGCACTGGGTAAAATGATGTGACCCACTTTGTACAAGGGGACAGTCTAGAAGCTGTTAATGGCATCCCTCAGGCCTTAGAAACATTGAATACCAGGAGCAACCTTTGAATCTCTGTCTCAGAAGCTGGCTAATGATTTCACCTTGGGCTTTTTGAGGAGCAGTTCATGTACTGAAGCTTAAATGTACATCAGGTCTACTCATTACAGAACTGAGAGTCAAGGAAGATCAGTTTCCACATGGTAATGGAGCAGGTCCAAGCATCACTACAGTTGCCTGGATCCATTCTTCCTAGCAAAGTAACCAGCGAAAGAAAAACCTACTTTTTTTCCAAGGTGCTATATATACAAAAATACATACATTTATATATACGAGACTGAACTAAAGAGAGTGGGTTCTTAAAAACAGGAAGATGATTCTCCCGTGAATCTGCATTTCAAGTTCTCTGGTCACCAGGCACTGTTTAGACGTGGTGGCAGATCTTTAAAAGGTTTGTCTCCTTCATGGAATATTCTTCTTGTTAGAACGCCTTGAGGATAACCTTGCAGACAGCTGGAATTTCTTCCAGTACTTTTATTTTCCATCAGCTCCTTTTGAAAGTTTCCAATGTGCTGCAGTGGCTTTCGTGGTTCATTGTTCAATTCAGTTGCACAGCACACTGAATCCAGTAAGAACAACTCGCAGCACTTTTAAAATGTAACTGGTTCTCCCTGTCATGTCTGATAGGTTTTTAGATTGTTAATTAATAATAGTCTTAGGCAGCAGTACCACGCTCCTCACAATAAAAAACAAAAACAAATAAACAAACAAACCACACACAAACCCAAAACCAAACCAAACCAAAACCACAAAAAAAGCAGTAAAACCAGCATGTTTTTACTCCAGGCTCAGTTTTCACACTGTGCACCCTTCCTTCCCCTTGTGAATTCAAGGCACTTTAAGCTTACTGACCCTGTTAGCGGAACTCTGTTGGGAGCCACAGTTTAAAACTGAAAATATCTAACTGCATGTATGGATTCAGCAGCCCACTGGTATTTTGAGAAACTGAATTGCCTTTGGGAAAAAGTTAACTTTGTCATTACATACTGACAAAGCAGAAAAGCTCACTGGTTAAGCTGAGCATGGGCTCTGTTATCCTCCTGTAACAGGAAAAGTTAGGGACAGTCAATTAGGAAATTGGAAGAAAAATACACTGGTGAGGAAGACGGGAAGCTGAATGACAATCAAACAAGAGCTGAGTAAGAGTGGTCCAGGATGAGAAGAGTGAAAAATGACCAGGAGGTCAGGTGAAAAGAAAACGGGAAAAATTTAAAGAAGCAAGTTGTAAAGAAGAACTGGAATAAATATTTCCAAAGAGTCTCAGCCAAAAAATCATGAAGTCTTACACTGAGAACTGCATGACAATGGAGTCTGGACTTTGCAGAGAGTGACTGATAAACATCTGAGATAATCCTTGCTAGATGCAAGCAAGTGTTGCAGATGCTGCCATCAGATTTTATTCTACATATGCTGCTTTTAGGTAGCTGAGGCTGCCAGCTCAAGGGGAGGTTTGTGAGACGGAGTTTTCTCTTCTGTCCTCACTTCAGAGATGAGGGAAAAACTCGTGGAAAATTCCTCGAGGCGCAGAAATGGCCATTGTCAAAGTTAGAATTAGCATTATTACTCATCTTGCTCTCAGTCCCTCACTTCTGCCTCATTCTTTCTCTCATAATGTATCTCAAATATCTACAGGCTTGCCCAAAACACCCAGTCACTGTTGTCACAGAAATAATCTACACTTGACCAGGGCTGATCTGGAAGAATGGCATTTATAAAGTACTGGCTATAACATTGATCCATTGGTTCAATGAGGAAAAGGGAAGAAGAAAACCATCATTTGTAAAAGCTGTTTTCTGAAAGACAGAAAAAATAAATAAATCAAATGGAGCCACTCTGAAACCCAAAAATGCTAATGTCAAATGGAAAGTGCACGTTCAGAGCCAACTTTGACTCCTAGAACTGCATTTCTGCCTTTGAAGTACCTTTGGGCTGATAATGAAACTGCTCTCAGCAGGAAAAAGGAAAAAAAAACCCACCAACTTCTCAAAGAAATGAAAAGGCTTTCTACTCTCAAGCTGGAACGAGAGCCAGTGGCAAACTGGATGTAAGGCAGAATTAAAGTCTATTATGTCTTCTCTGTGAGAGGCTCCTTGCTGATACTCCAAAGACAAGAGATAACACAACTTTCTCCTCGAGATCATACACAGCCCTCTAGCAATGTCGCCTCTTTGGAAGGCACATCAGTGCCTACATCCTGAAAAACACTGGGGAACAAGAGGAAACAGCTTCCATCAAACACCCTGCACCTGGCCTGTGTAACTTCTGGTCCTCTACGACTGATGTATGAGCTGATCACTGTCAGGATAACAAGCTACATCTGAGAGGGCATTTGTTCCCAGTAAATGCAGGTTAATGTTCATCGAGGAGCCCTTCACTGTGTGCCATAGACAGTCTGGTGGAACAAAAACTGGCTGAGGACTCATGGGAGAACGGGAAGGGCTTTGTGCAGCCCACGGCAGAGCTGCAGAAGTTGAGGTTTCCACAGAAAATGAGCGTCCACAGGGGCCCTCATCTTATTCCAGCAGTGGGAGGGAGAACCACATGCACAAAGGCAGCACAGGCTGCTATGAACCGCCCCCCCGGACACTCCCCTCATATCCTGAAAGTGTAAGGGGAAGATTTTGGCAAGGCACTAAGTGCTTGAGCGGCTGGAAAAGCAGATCCTGGGGCACCGCATGGTGAGATGAGAAGAGCCAGAGCAGTGAAAGGTGAGGGTTGGGACAGGGGCACAGGCCTGTAAGGATGGAAGGCACAGAAAAGCAAGAAGACTGTGTGAAAGAGCAGAGAAAATATGATCGTTTATATATACATATATATATATATACACATTAGGCTCTGTGAGTCACATCCTGACCGAGACCAGCCAAGTTCAGAGATGGCTCAGTCAGAAATAGGGTAGGATATAAGCAACAGGCACCGAGATGACTTCTTCCCATCTCCTCTGGCATAAAGACACTGAAAGTGAGACTGAGCTCATGAAAGCATTAAGCCTTGGAAGCTTTGCTTTGGTAGTGTTTTCTGTTTCATTTTATGTATTTATTTTCAGCCCCAGCAGCCAGCTCATAAAAAAAAAAAATTATAGAGAAGGATTATGAGTGATGTGCAGGTTAGAAGCCATAAAAGCATGAGGAAAGGAAATCACTTGGTAGTTATTACCATGGTGAGGTTGCACATCCATGTCAGAGTGCACAGTGACTTAAAACAGGAGGAAACATCCCGATTTTCAGGCTGGACTGTTCTGACATAGAGAAGGAGTGTCTTTGTCTTCTGTGGGAGCTGCCACAGTGAAGATGGGGCTTCCACACAGAATGAGGGACTTAGAATCATAGAATCATATCAGTTGGAAGAGACCTTCAGGATCATTGAGTTCAACCATAACCTAACTCTAGCACTAAACCATGTCCCTAAGAACCTCGTCTAAACGCCTTTTAAACACCTCCAGGGACGGTGACTCCACCACTGCCCTGGGCAGCCTGTTCCAATGCCTGACAGCCCTTTCCAAGAATAATTTCTTCCTAATATCCACTCTAAACCTCTCCTGGTGCAACCTGAGCCCTTTCCTCTCATCCTGTCACTTGTTACTTGGGAGAAGAGACCAACCCCCTCCATGCTCCAACCTCCTTTCAGGTACCTGTAGACAGCTGTAGACTTATGGAGCAGCAGACATCCCCTCTGAAGAAGGAACACGAACCACAGCCCCATCCCAGCACCTGCAGCCGTCTGCAACGCCTCGTGCAGACTCACTCCCTTCCATCTCTCATTACCAGCTGCAACAGTGATGCTTTCTCCAGGTGTTACCCTGTGCAGGGTTAGCCCTCAATGGAACATGATCTGGGCAACTATTTATTTATTTATTTATCTATTTTCCATCTTGGCTCGAAAGAGGAAAGAAGTGAAAGACCAAAGATAAATAGAGAAGCACCTGCAGGCGGAGTGTCTGACATGGCAGCAGGAAACCACAGCTCCAACCTTTTACCTTTTCCGCAAGCACAGCAAACGTTGTTTCGCTTAAAAAATATTTCAAGAGGAAAACGTTATTTCATCTGCATATTTTTGAAGAACAGGATGTTCGCACCTGAATATCCCTCCCTAGACTTCCTCATTGCCATGAATGTCAGTTAATGTATGTTTAACTCAGGGTCTCATTTTTTATTCAGCCCACGTGATATTGAGGGAACCAATTTCTTAAACGATAGGTACACTTTCTATGGAAAGTGCCTGTGTTGTAAACTATTTTATTTATTAGCCGTCCTCTGTAGCAAAGCAAAATTCAAAAGAAAGTAAATAAATAAACAAACAAATCCTTTATAGTTCCTGCTTCTGATTCTCGCTGAATTTACATGCACCAGAGCCTTGATCACCAGGTGGGCAATATTACAGAATTGTAATGCAGGCTTGCAGCTGCAAGTACCAAACATTGCTTGTGGAGACTAGCTGTTAAACATTTCAGCTCCTGAAAACGTCTCCTGTGGAAGGTGAAATAGCTGAAAAATGACACCTGGAGATATCATGTTGGGTGAAGAAAAAAAGCTAGACTCAGTCTTGACAGAGCACAACACATTAATACTTATGAATAAACTATACTCCTCTGTTTATACCTATGGGTACTGCTTCTCTTTCTTTAATTGCCATCTCAGTGGTGGATGAGCAGTGTCAGACGTTTGCACAAAATATCTTGCCCTGTTAATTGGTGCACCCTGCTGAGGGGACCCAGGCATCTTTCCATAATTCTGTTCAACAAACTCTTGAAGGATGACAGGTACCATATTTCTGTTAAGGACATCAAATAGCAAGGGAAGAGAGGAAAGCTGAGAATGAGAAAAGAATACATAATTTTAAGTATAGCAGCCATTACATACTTCATAGTTTTGCCTTTGGTCTAATGAATTCAGACCTGAACTCAGTATTCAAAATGACATGAACAGGTGCATCTTTATTTAAGTAAATAACTGCACTAAGACAAATGAGTAGTGGTTAGAGCAGTGTACAGCAGGGAATAATCAATTTCAGTCTGTAACAATATTACTTAATCTTTATAGAATGTATTAAAAATATGTATCTTTAGCTAAGCTTGATCCATTTAGGTTGGACCAAAAAATCAGGTTTAGCCAACTACATGATTTTCGTACTTATGTTGCAGAATTTGATGTCTTAGTGGCCATATTCAGTATTTCATAAGCAAACTTGTCTTCACTGTAAAAGCGTCCTTGTTTGCATGATCAGCTGTTCATCTCAAGAGATATGATCCTGTGAGCCTGGGACATGGGAAAAACCTGACATTGTTTTAAAGAACTTAAAAGAAGTGACAGTTATATACAGCAATAGCCAGTCCTGACAAAGATTAAAACATATTTTATTGTGTGCTTGGATGGAAAAGATTTCGTAGGTGGACCACAATTTCGTTCCCTGCAGGGAATGGGTTTAACTTCAGCTGTCACTTCAATTATAATTTACAGTGATACGACATTTTCACACAGGTCATGTGTTGGCAGGTGTGAAAAATATAGAAACTAATACTCACACTGGGTTTGCAACTAATACAAACCAAATACCAACACAGTAATATGCAAAATATAAGGTGTCTGTATGTAACAGCAGCATGAAAGACTTATCTTCAAAGGTGCTGAATGTTATAAGAATATGTATGGCAGCAAAGAAGAGGTACCTACTCAAGAAGTCCAAAAACCGAAGCGATTTTCTTCTTGTCTCTGATTCATTGCTACTACCCTGAATAAATAGTGAATTTACACCTAATGAGGAAAGGACAGAGGAGTCACTGAAGTGCCTGGCTTGGCAAACCTGAGCACAGACTCCCAAGAAAAGCCAGAGCTCTTCACATAGGTAGATAAATGCTAAAAATTTAATAGTATGGATTGGCACCCACGTTGCCTGTTTCCCACTGTTGTTTAGTTTGGATAATGTGCCTGTAGCCCTGGAGGACAAATAACAATTAGATTATTTTAATTTTTTCCAGGGTTGTCTTGGACAACTGCTGTATTTCGTGACTACTGTCCACCAACAGCTGGGCTGCTAGATATGGTAGTTGTATCTGTGTTTTTTGGACACGAGACATTGCAGCCTCTATTGCTACGACAGTGAAAGAAAACAGCTCAGACACCTTGCGGATTACGTGATCTGATTTTCACGTCATAATTCCCGTTGCAACCAAAAGTAAATACACTGGCACTGTCTGCAGGATTTTATAAGAACATAATGAACTTTATGTGTTTTAGAGGGGGGGAAACAATCAAGGCAATAGTGTGAATATGGATGCAAAAGTCTGCATCAGGCTGGTAACCTAGCAACAACAGCAACCCAACCTTGAAAAGACTTTTATCTAACGTGCTGTTAATACAGCAAGTCAGACACCAGGGGAAAGTGTGCGGCTGGTGTCAGCTAACATTTTTCTGTAAATTAGTTTTGATAACATCTTTTATAGCCTAAGTCCACGAAGCAGGAGCACAGCCTCCCACAAAGCTGGAATGAGGTTTATTAATTATCACCACACCACTGCACTGCTGGCATAAAGACTTTTTTGCTGACAACTCTTTGCCCTTGGAGCAGTACCTCTGTTGCTGGAAACTCCAGATTGGAGAGAGAGAAACTCCTCAAAAATTTTGGCAGGGAATTTCTGGTGGCAGAAATCCTACGAACAAAACACACAAGGCTCAAGAAAATTAGTCCTTTTTCCTTTTCATACTGCTCCAGAATCAAGTCCATGGGAAACAACTGTTACCCCAAGTAAGTGCCAGCATACAAGATCTACTTGCATGCATGAGATAAGTGATCTCTGTTTGGGTTGGTTTTTTTTTGTTTGTTGTTTTTTTAATTCCACAGTGTCCTTCTGACCAAACTGGGGAGTCACGGACAGGATGGACTTCCAGGTGGCTGCAAAAGTGGTCAGATCAGCAGGATGAAAAGGCAGCTATCAGTAGTTCAAAGTCTAACTGGCTATGAGCAGTGCTCCTCAGGCGTGACACGTCCCACTGGAGTCAAACTGTATCTAGACAGCCCCCAACACATTTGGAGCTTTGAAAATGACCTCGTTTTCACAAACCACGACTCTAACGAGGCTTTAGCTCTTAGGATTGAAAACAGCAGGATAAGAAGATCCTATTTCTGTGAAAAGACAGCAGCAGGGTTGGGCCCAGGAGGTATAACATAAGAAACAAGAATCAAAAACAGTGAGTACTTTGACCATCAAAGTTTTAGAGCATGTTTGGCCTGTATATTGCAACCCAAGAAAAACAGCTGGGCAGCACCTTGACAAAGCGCACTTAATGAGTAGGCACCAGAAAGTGAAGCAAGCAAGCAACCGAAACACTTTTCACCCGTTTTATTTCAATTGGTGTAACTGTTAGGAAGAGATTGAACAACCATATCCATACTTTCTCACCAGTACATTTGCCTTTGATGGAGAACAAAAGACATGTGGAGAGTAACCTATAAGTTCCCTTACAGAGTGTACTAGTTGAGACCATAGGTTCTTAAACAGGGTTTTTTTGACATCAGACGCAGGTAGTAATGTCAATATAAACAGTAGCTGCTACTCTTGATTTAGAGGAGCACAGTGCTACCACATGAAGTCCAAAGGTGCTTCCAGCTCAGAGCCACCACACAGCAGACACAGAGAAATCACTGTCCCGTCTCTTCCCTCCTTGGGCTGCAGAGCCTGTCTCACCAGTAAAGCTCCACTGGCAATCACATGAATTAACAGGTCAGGAAACTTTCGTCCATGGTTATTTATTGTTACTTATGTACTCATCAGGCAGCTTCTCCATTCTCGATATGACATGATGGCTTTGGTGTTACCCACAGCTGTTTAAATAATGAGACATCCCAAGGCAAGATGGGGATGTGTCTTCACCAAAAATGAACTCTTATCCCATGAGCAATATAAACTACTCCTGTGTTAGGCTGATTTAGCGTAAGACTCGTCACAAACCAATTATCACAGGAAAAGCAGGCAACTGTGCACATGAATATCTGCTGCCTCGCAATCAGAAAGAGCATTAATAGAGAACTACCCAAAAGATGGACAATAGCAGTTCCATGCAATTACTAGAACAACTTTAGGAAAAACAAGACCCAGATGCAGACATCTGTTAACAATAAAAGCTGACATGATGCATTTATGTATCACACAAAACATAATCAAGACTCAATCTGCTAGGTTTTATTCTCAGTGTTGTTAAGAATTCAAAGTGCATTTTCATGTACATGATCATTTTACTTAAAAAGCATCTGTCTTGCAGCCATTTGTACTCAAATGGACGTATTTCACACCAGATAGATTCTGTTACTGTTACTGTTGTCACCCTTTGAGGATGTAAAAAGGTCAACTGAATAAACTGAGATCTTGAAATATTGGCAACTACTCATTAAATCACAGGCTATTCCTACTTTCTGTTCATTGACTTCTCAACAGTAGAAACCCTATGACCAATGTAAACCCTTCTTTTGCTAGTGCAAGAAGAGTTTCTGAAAGATGCAGTGCCAAAAGAAATACCAATAAAAAACATTTGCTGAGGGATTTAATTGCACTAAGGACAGCCTGAGAATCCCTTTGTTACACTACATGATCAGAATGCATATTAAGAGCTGAGGAAGGAAAAATAAGTGAAACAATATTTTCTAGGTCGTGCAAGCAAACAACAAGTAGACGAAATAAAAAGAAAAAGCAAGATCATATGCTGTGCATTTAATATGACTTGAAAATAAACAATAACTATAATAAACCTTAGGAAAAAATGAAGGAATTATAAAAATTTAAAAACAAAGCAAAATTTATAAATGGGATCATTGCTCAATCTTATGCCTATTATTTCTCAAAATGCTTAAAAATTCTCTAGGCAGCAGTTTACCCTGATTACAGGAACCAAAGGAATGAATCCATTATCTAAAACTATCCTGTGATTTCATGAGTTTGGGTGAAGAATCAGGAACAGCGAATACAGCACCAGATATTACAACCTCTAGCACATATGCATATTTTTCTATATGTGCATAAAAAGAACAGTGAGCACGTCACATGTGAAAACATTTGACTTTTTTGATATTTCCCATGACAGAAGTCTGACACTGAATTTGGAAGCGATAAATGAATGGTGGAGCATGGGGAGTTGTATCCCCACTGTAAATTATATCGGATTAGCAATGGACGGGGTCACCGTTGAATGTTCCTGGTCAAGACTCACAAAAGAATTTACGTATTTGTGCAAGAGCCCACTCCTGATGATTAAACCTCTGTTTTATCTTCAATGAAAAACTGCTTAGGGGCTGCATATTGACCGTACTCCTGCCTATAGAATCATAGAATGTCCTCAGTTGGGAGGGACCTATGTGTCTGAGGGCCTTGTCTGCTCTCTTCTTGAATACTGTCTCATATATATATATATATAAAAAAAAAATATAAAAATATAAAAATATATAAATATATAAATATATAAAAATAACTATAGTCCGTAGAGCTGTAAAGGGTGTGGAGAATCCATCCATCCAATGGACCCTTAATCACTTCACATGTGCTGGGAGAAGGAATCTCTGACCTATCTCCATGAATGTGTCATCTTGCTGTGCTTACAACACATCAGCCGCCTATGGTAAAGAAACTGCGGAAAGAAGTGATCATTCTAAAAGCATGAGGTCCCCATGGCAAAGCAGTGAAAAGGCACAGGGGCTACGTAATCTGAATTATGCAAAGCAATGAGCATTGTCTTGATGACACCAATGAAAGATGTCTCCACATGTAAAAAGGTGGAGGTGTATCAGTACTTAAGGGGAAGGAAAACCCATGCCCAGGAGTCCTCCTTGGAAATCACATATTAGCCTGAGCATCCTGGTGCAAAACCCAGTGCTCATGGATGCTGCTGATACTTCAGTGATGACTGAAATCATGTGATGTCTTTTCAGAGTTTGTTCATTCAAAAACACATGTAGAGGGAAGTGAAATAACACTGTTTGTCCAGACTTCGGACTCAGAGAGCTCCTTGACTCACTCTTTCCATTTGCTTTATCAGATAAACCTGTGAGCTCTCCATCCACAGCTTCTGCCTCAGATTTTTCTCAAACTCCATATCTATTTTCATCCCTCAGAGACAGCAATATAACCACAGCCAGTAAGGTTAATTGATTTAACAGGTATCAGAGCATCAAAGAAATGTTTTTTCCCCTCCCCTCAGCTTCAGAAAGTCCTGATCAAACTCTGTACATGCATGTAACAAAGAGAATGACTCCTTGTTTTCCATATTCTGTACAATTTGTACCCTTGTTGACAATGTTGCTGTGAGCAACAGAAGAAGAAGGACCTTAATAAGGAGTATTTATTGCAAATGAAAGTAGCCTCAGGACTTCAAAGATCATTTTTCAACAGAATGGATGATAGCCGCTTTACTCGGGGAGGTGCAGGATGGAAAACCTTTTCTTCCTGAGCCCTTCAAACAAACAGATGGGGAAAAAAGAACAGAAAAGAACATTATGATAGGGCCCAAAAATACAGTAAGAGACTTAATCAAGGAAAAGAAAAACCACCTTGTTTTAATCAGAAATGAGCATATTTACTGTTGGAAAAAAGAGCTTTCATGCTGACAAAGAACAAAGGCAACTGCATGTACCCCAAAAGACAACATGCTACGGGTAATCTCAGAATATACTTGACTGAAATTAACAAAGTTGAGGCAAAATTCCAAAATGGCACTTTGAATCAAGAAGTGAGTAACATCTGGTGATTCCAGAGAATACAGATGTCCCCCAGGGTACACTGTGAACATCAAGAAAGATACTCAGGAGTTCAGCGTGAAGACTGAAACGTTGGCAATAAAAAGCTGCTGGTGTTTAATGTTCACTACGTTGAAGAAAATTATAAGCATTTAAAATATTAAAATAGCACTTTCCTTGTGGCCAAGACGTTCATACACAGAGGCTCAAACTCAAGAGCATAATAACCATGTTTGTTACTTCCTTTTACATTTCCCTCTTCCCAGCACGACTTCTTTAAAATTTCCCTGTGCTTGTGTCTGAACTCCTGACGGCTTTCTAAGGAGCTTTCATTTTAAATTATCTTTGACTTTCAGTTTCTAAGTTTCAAACAGTTTCCTTTTTCTTTACTTCTCATTAAAAATTACTATTATCATTTTTATGTATTATGTATATATTTTATAGAGAAAAAGATTAAAGCGGAAAGTGGCTGGGACCACAATAAAATATTTTACTGAAAAGTACAGATATGCATTGATTAACTAACTAGGGATTCCACATGAATAATTTCACAGAATGGAAATTCTTGTTCCAAACAGCAGCAGAAAAACAGGCAAGAAAATTCCCTGATCCTTCAAAGATTATCAGGAGCTCTGTCGCTAAAGATGGGGTTGAGAGTGATTTTTTAGGAGTGAATTTTGAATCAGACAGTCTCTCTAGACCAAAATATCTCTACCAAGAGCTGAGCAATTATAAGAAAACACAATTCAAAATAGCACACTGTCCTCAGAAACAGTTGCTGCAAGGGGGGAACCTGAGTATATACAACAGAGGAAGAGAGAGATTAACAATCTCCTGCATTCAGAAATTTGTGGCATATCAATGTCACATCAGTTTTCTCCTGTCTTTGCATGGCAATGATGTTCAACTGCCATAGAGTCATCTAAAGAGAGGCTGATAAGAACAACCATGGATTAAAAGTTGCTATTAGAAATAGGTCAGGAAAATAAAAATGAAAGGAGAAGAAGGATGGAAAAAGCATTGCAGGAAAGAACAAGAATAGTCGAAAAGAAATTAACAGGAATATGGAAAAGAAAAGATAAAAATTAAGACCAACAGGGAAGGATAGGAGGAAATGGAGGCACTTGATGGAGACGAATTGTCCAAATTCAAGAAATGACAGATAGACTCAGAAATATCAACATTTCCCCTTGCTGACAATATCTAGAGTATGATATATTACCACAGTTTTACAGAACTCACTATTCAGTGAAGGTGGGAATATTTATTCATCAGCAGTAAATGTCCATATTTACAGAAAATGCAAGGCAACAGTACAATAGCTATAATTACTTGGCTGAGTCAAAAATTAGTGAAGTAAAGGATAGAGTTAAAATATGTATTAGAAATTAGTTTAAATTGGATGGTTTCCAAAAAAAGTCAGAAAAAGAAATAGTAAGAAAAAAGGGTTAAAATACCAGTGATATTTTTATAGGATTGTAAGGAACAAGTAGTAGTTGTTTCAGAAGAGATGGAAGACATTTTTGAACACATCAGATATTTTTCTGCCTTTAATTAATGGAAAAATAAATGAATCAGATCATAAAGAAATCCTATTTAGAAAATTCTTGCATTGTTACTATGTTCTCATTGCAAAAATTATTTATTTAAAAATCTAATGGTAAAGCCCAGAAAGGTTTATGATCCAGTTTTGTGAAGTTGTGAAAAGCAGTGGGAAATTTTCTACCCTTAGACTTAACTACATCATGGAAAACGAACATGTTCCTTCGTCTAGAAAGAAAACAATGATAATCATTGTAATACTCATGGAAGTGTCACCAAACAATGCACTACATATAAATTTGTTAATTACCATTAAAGATTTCAGCAAAGGCAGTGGCAGTTTGACTAGATGGATACCTAGAAGGTATACAACAACAGATCAATAGGGGTTTTGTTTCCATGAAAACTCGAAATAATGTGAGGGGAAGGTAGGAACTGATTTAATACTATTTTATTAATGTGTACATGCACGCACATAGACATGATGTTTTCACATACCTAAAAGCTCTAGGTGTAATTTATTACATCCTTTGGACACAAATAAATTTACTTGTCTAAAAACAGAGGAAATTTCTACGGATGCCATTTCGGGAACAATATTGGCTTTGGTGTTAAGTTCATGATGTAAATGTTTGTTTTCCATAAGGATCCTTGAGTTTCCATACTCATTAAGGGAACTTCCTCAGATTAGCATATAAAATAAGCAGTAGTGCTCACAGTGGATGCTGATGACTGCCTCATACATGAAACCCCTGGCTATTTTCATTAGTCTCAGATATGAAGGAAAACAGACTAATCAGGAAATGAACAAAAGCAAGTGCTTATTCAGATGGCAATGCTGCTTTTGTACTATACTCTGCTTGAAAGCAGTATTTATAAATATGTCGATAATGTTCCATCTCCAGATGTAAAATCAGTCAGAAAAAAAAATAACCACCAAGAAGTGTTAGTAATTCTGAGAGGGTTACGTAGGGTTTCCGTGCGTATGCAATTTAAGTGGGTTAAAAGGCTTGCATTGTACTGGAGAAACAGTGGAGGCAAGGACTTCATTTTCCATAACGAGTGGTTATACAAAAAGGTTGAAATACTCCTGACTGAGATTTCAAAACATCTACAAAATATAATATTTCAGACATTGTCTTCCAGCTTTTCACCCTATTGTGGCCCCAGATTTCTCCTAACTGGCCTTCTGATTCAGTTTTCTGATTAAACATTCAGTTCATCCTGTCTCTGGTCTTTGGATGATCTGTTCAGAGGCTGAGCTGTAAGGCTTTATTCTGCATGGAATGGCTGACAACAACCCACAGTTCTTGTGTATTCACAATTTAGAGGAATTTTGATTATTTTTTTTCTTGTTTGAATACAATATAGCAACATATATATTAACAAAATGCAATACAGGAAACAGATTTTTTTTTTAAAGTCAAAAATTTTTGTGATCCTCTTTAGAGATGAAGAATTGGATAGAAATGATAATGATTCTAGAAAAAGATGCAATTTATGGACACCCTCTGCTGTCATATTACATTTTATTTTGGGTATTTATCCATTCGGATGTCATATCTCCAAATTTGGAAGCATTTTTTTCCTGAGTAGGAAAAAGCAGGGTATAGTAGAGTGAGACCATCATTTACATATTCTTTCTCAACATAAAACAAATTTACCTCCATGCTATCATAGGCTGGAGAGGAGATAGATTTACCTCCATCCCATTATAGGTTGGAGAGGGATAGAACTTAATGTACTGAACGTGCAGATGTTGTAGACCAAGCTTGATCCAAATTGTGGAGCCATTTCTGCAAGTAGATGAGAAGCATCATGTAAGAATGTGTAAAGCAAACTACAAACATGCAGAACTGTGTGTTTACCACTGTAGGTAGTAGAATAGTCTAGCGTGAACAAGGTAGGCAAGGTCTAAACCTAACGGTGACCTCTTTTCTGTGCACAAACACAGTTTTTAGGTACAAAAATTGTCAAGAGTAGGAAAAGTTCTGATGTAAGTTCACAGGTAAAACTGTGGTTTATTTGTGGCTATACACAACAGGGTGAACAAGGGAAGTATTGAGGCAGCTGAGATGATGTAGTGCCTCGAGGAATTACTCTCAACATAGTGCATATACTCATTAAACAAAGAAGGATAACAGAAAGATGGAAGTTAACAGGTTTGGTTTTGCTAGCACTGGAAAGAAGAAGGCAGCATCGCTCATGGTCTCTGACCACTTGAGATACTGGTCACTTATTTCAAGATACATTGACTGACACAGGCAATCATGACAGAAGTTACTAATAATTTTTACAGTTCTATTACTAAAATCCCCAGAATTACCAGACAGCTGCAACTGTCTCAGAATTTTACACCAAAAAAGTGTTCACCTTCTTGTCCTTCCCATTAGAAGAAAGTGGGTCAAGAACATAACAGTTCCTATGATAAAGTCACAGGCCATGAAAAGGAGAACTCTGTATCGTGCAGTGTTTGTTACACCAGCCTAACATTTTCTCGGGGCTGCTGAAAAGGGATCCCATCAATGAATTCAGGACCTATCTTTTGTTTCTCTCACATCCACGAGATGCCTAAAAGGTTGCTAAGGGACGAATCTAAGTCATGTTCGGGGAAGAGAGCAAACACAGAGCTCCCACACCAAGGACTGAGACTGTCTTTCCAGTATGTGTTCATTATCATATTAATGTCAATTTTGTTTCAACTACCTTTTTGGGAAAAAGAGAGACATCAGGAAGACAGACCTTGTAACATATTCAAACTGCACTGTGTCACATTTTCTTCCAATGCTCAAGAGAAAGAGAACATTTTCTTAGACTGACTTTGATTTAATAATGTTATCATGTCTATTCATTTTCACAAGGTAGGTAGGTAGAAAAAACACTCCCACCATAAGGAACTGGAAATTATTGCTTTAGACATCATATCTATCACACTCACTGTTCCTTTCCCAGATACTCTGAGCACTTCAAAGGATGATCTAAGCCACTTCTTTCACCTGCACTATGACCGCGAAGTTCACACCACTGTCCAGAAGCTCAGTTTTTAGCACTGAGATAAACCCGCACACAAACAAGAGAAGCCGGATGTTTGTTTCAGAACTCATCAGGGACTCAAGGTCCTTGTGCCTTGTTCGCATCTCTATTCAGAAATGTAACGGGCCTTTTCTACAGACCCTGCAAAAGTCCTGCTTAAGTAAAGGAGAGGGTAATCTTCATACTCAGTGCTCTGTGTCCCAGATATATTTGGGAATTAAAGATTCCTACGTGGCAGTGACAATACCCAAGATCCTTACACCAGCTCATCTGGCCTACTCTCAATACTGAGGTTTGCTAACTCAGTTATGCCACACAGAGGCAGCCTTTCTCCCAGCTTCAGAAGAAGATAACAAGGTACAGAAGATGTGCACATATTCAAAAGCAAAGGATGTTTCCTCTCCTACAAAATGCAGCCTACACAAGCCTTCCCTTATTCAGAAGCTCAGATACAGTGGCTGTGACTTCTTAGCATCATTTTTGTGGAAGACTAGAAAGACACAGAGCACTGCAACGATGTGTTGCATATTTATAGTTAGGCTTAGCCTCTTGTCCCCATATCACTGCAGAAAACAAATGGCAGAAGAGATCACAGGACAAGAGAAATAAGATAAAACATTTGGAGATTTGCTCCATCTGAGCTAAGTTCATAGCTTATGTTGAACACAAGCTTCTTCTTAGTGTTTCTGTGCCTAAACAATATAGTGCTTATACTACACGAAAAGAGAATACTGGTTGCATAGTTCTTCAAAGTTTCAGTTAATAAAGACAGCAAATCCAGGCAATTTTACCTGAAAATCATTAATCTCCATTTTTTTAAAGAAAATCCAAACCAAACACGTAAACCCAAAAAACCTTCTGATACTCACTTCCTTTCAAAATAGTAAATCATGTATTTGAAAACTTTTGTTCACTCCAATACTTGTGTTTACATTGGCTGGTGTTTTACTCCAGTAAAGGAAAGGTAAGATAGCATCCAGTCTGTCAGCACACTTTTCATACTGTCAGACCTGATCAGAGGATCTTGCATCGCACAAATTTGCCATCACACCTCAAATGCTGCATCTGCTACTGCAATCAGCTAAGGAATTAGAAAGATAATGCTTCTGCTCGTGCCCAAATCCCCAGCAGACGCAATGCTCAGCAGTGCCCTTCAGGGTTTGGGGAATAGATGCAGAATCATTCCATTGTAGCCTGAAAGCAGCAGCAGCAGAATAGCCCTTGGGTCACATATTTGCATCAAGGATGATGCTGAACTCTCCCACCCTTGCAAGAGCAAACTGCAGCTTTACGCTTTGGATAACACGATGCCTCTTGTGGCAGCCCAAGTAACATTATGCATCTGCCTCCAAATTAATCCCTTCCGAGGTGCACCATATGCTCAGTCATCTCCAGAGCTTTTAAGACACGAAACACAAAGAGACTATTTTGCACGAACACCCTCACACAGCAATAACGCAAGGCCCAAGAGCAATCTGCTCTGCTGACACGAAGAGGAACGATGCGTCAGCCGTTCACATGTGCACCAACACACACCATCACCGTTTCTTACTCTACTTATGGAACTTAAGCATAGTTGAAAAGTGCCAACCAGGAAATTAAAATGACTGGAATTTGGGGAAAAGACTTTCACTGTAATTAAGACTTGTCTTAAAACATCTGTCGTGAAATATTTCAGTATGTTGAAGGAAGCCACAAATTTCACTGTTTTTATAATCTCTGGAGAGCAAATAAAACTCAGGTAAGTGAGTGGCATGTCCCAAAATTGTGTGTCTCGGGTTTGTTTTTTTGTTGTTTTGTTTTGTTCTGTCCATAAAGCTACTTTTAAATGTTTGGGACAGAAAAGAGAAAGACCTAAATTTGCTTCTGCTTTGGAAACTGAAGTCTTAAGGCCATTAAAAATCTACTGGAAACACACAGGTAAGTAAAACACCTTTATTTATACATTTTTACCTATATGGAATATAGATATATTCACATATGCTAAAGAAGTAATTCCCATTTGGCTTCCCTGCAGGCTAAAAGTGGAAAAATTTAGAGCCTTTCACTCTGGTTGGAATGAAAAAATCATTCTGAACAAGCTGCCAAATGCGAACAAAGCCAAGGGCTCCTTCAAGCCCTACACCTACTTATTACCACATTGATAGATGTGTCTTCTTGACAGACGTCCCCCCTGAAGCTCAGGTTCCCTCTTTCTCACACACCCTCCTTGTCAAGCACTTCTCCACAGATTAACAGCTCAACATGATTTATTTACCATGTTATCAGAGTCCTTAAAACGTCCCTAGTGATCTTTTTCAAAAAAGTCAAAAGTCACAAGAGTGAATAACAAAACATTAAGTGAAAAACAAAAATGCATTAAAACCAAAACTTCCAGGTTTGTTGTGAGTCTGATCAGGCTTTCTGTGAAGGAAGAATACACAAGCACCAGGTTCTTTTGAGATAATTGCTCTAGAGAGGAGGTATTGCCCTCCATGCCCTCCAGCAGACCAAAGGACAAGGCTGTCAGCACAGGGACATCATCTGAAGGATGCTGTTGCTGTTGGGCAGCTAAACTCAAAGAGACCGTGAGATGTGTGCCTGGTAGGGATGGACTTTACTAACCCTTTGATCTCATGCCCTCTTTGAAGATCCTGACTACCATCAGCAGGAGCTTACTGAACACAACACATTGTACGGTAAATCTCAGACATATAACGTAGATTCAAAAGAACATCGTCTGGGGAAAAAATGCTGTAGACAAAAAAAATGCGTCTGAGCAGCTGCAGTAGCTTCAGCAGCCAGAGTGTTAAAACTAATTTAAAGAAAAAGAAAAGTAACCAATTAAGAACAAATTAAGAATTTACAAATAACCACAGACAAGTCCACCTTGACTCAGGACACTTTTCCTACTTATCTGAACTGAAAATAAAGAAGACAGACAAAAAATACTCTTACGGAGTATTTACTCAGTAAGATTTGAATTATGGATATGGAATCTAGCAAGAAAACTAGCCTCCTTCAGGCTCATAGATTCAAGGATAACACACTTCCATATGTTCAACAAAATCAGTGTCCCAGGTTGTGTTCAACAAAATAATATAAGTACAGACAGATAGGATTATCTGTACTGATCCTAACAGATGTTGCAATGACTTGTCGAATCTATTGCAACGTGTGTGGAAGAAGAGGATGATCTGACAAACAGACAATGGATGTTCAAAATACACTGAAAATCCAACTAGTCTCTGCAATTAAAATCTTCTAGCTGCAGAGCAAAATAATACTGATGAAAATATTCACAAGTAGAAATGCATCAAGAAAGCAAAATACTCTTAAGACTCATGGCCTGAAATCTAGGACTGTAATATCTGTCTGATCCCCAAACAGCCTCTCACCAGGACAAAAGGCCCGAATGCTTGTTTATTTGCAGAAATGCACTTCTGTTGTTACTGTTTTGGGAATAGTTACAGATGTAAATACTATTCTATTCCTTTCCCATTCCTCTTCTTCTCCCTCCTCTAATAAAATGCTGTTTACTAAGTCAAATTAAGTCAGTTTTTTAAACTGATGATTTATATTAAATTGACATACAATTTGAATAATTATAAGCCCTGACAAGCACACAACACACCACAGTTACCTGCTTAGCAGTGACACTTGCTTATCAAGTATCCCATAGCACAGAAGCCATGACAGTGAATATTCCACATGCAACCAAGAAACATAAAACTTTTAAGCTGCATGTATTTCCACCCAATTTCTAACTACAGTTCTGCCAAATCTCAGTACTTTGCAACATTCCTCTCTTTTTAAAATCAGATTGTTAAAATCAGAATGCTTTAATTTTTCCGAAGCGGACTTCTCTTCTTACTTTGTCCTCAGCTTCAAACTGAAGCGGTAAATACATCTAGAGCAGGTTTTGGCTGTTCAAAGTTCAATTTGACTTGCAGATATCAGTAATAATATAAAGAGATTAACAGGACCATGGATAAGGCTTGACTGAAATAAGCTGTGAACACCAAGTTGCTGCAGACTCACAATCTGCTCAAGTATGACTTTCTGACAAAATTGTTTAGAGACACCACATCTTGCAGTTATCAGTCTCAGAGTAATCTGCCTGCTTTTCATGGAAATAGCAGTTTGAGCCTTAAATAGCCTCATGATTTTTATCAACTATACAAGTAATGATAGAGGTAAAAAATGTCATTTAAAGCATATAGTGCATCTGTTAAGAAAAAAAGAAAATTATTAAGGCCATATCCAGACAATAATTGCTTTCTTAAAGAGCCACAGCACAGTGTTATTTTTTCAGGTCGTTAAGAGCTGTGAAATTCCCTGTGAAGAGATGCTTTTACACCAAGGATTTCTGTTCCCAAGGCTACTTCCAGATCGTAAAAGGCACACCTCACATTCATCAACCACGTGGCATATGAGGACCCCAGAAAGGTGTCTGAATAGCTGAACCTTTCTGAACAAGCTTTCTCCTACTTCTCAATATAAAGGGCAAGGGTAGGTGCCCAGACTATTTGAAGTATCATCACCTACAAGTGGCTCTCAGCGCTTCTTGGCTCCCAAGGTGTAGGCTGGATGCTAAAAGAACCCGAGTTTATGGTTAGTTCATGGAGAAGGGCAGTGGAATTGTGCTGTCAGATGCCACAAAAGACATGAGGGCTACTCTCAGGTTTGAAAAATGACAGCTGTGTAATTTACTTAATTCACTCATAAGTAGCTCATGACCTCAAAGCAAGACACTCCTCATTCATTACTTAGATGTGCTCACTTGTATGACTGGTGTATGAATAAACAAATGTGTGTTCTCACAGTGACGCTTTGTATGCAAAGGGAAAAGCTTATCAGAGTGCAAAAGACATACAGATTAACAGTGTTACAAGCAAGCTAATGCTGATACGGGATCCAAAACCATAATATGTTTGACTTTGAAAAGGCTCATCCTCTAACCATCAAAGCTTGCAGCAGATCCCGCACTGTCCCTGGGAACACTGTCAATTTACTGTTCTGACAGATGTTCGTGGAGATGAGGAAATGATCCAGAAAAGTGGCATTGATTTTGAAGAGCAGAGGAATTTGCCAGTCACTGCTTGTTGCTAAGCGGCAAAAAAAGCCTCCATCAGCTCTCAGCGTGTCACTCACAAATATCAATGAGACATGGTATTTACAGCGTTTGTATAAAGCCCAGGGAATGATTTAGATTGCATCCTTTAATTTAGAGCAATTTGGATGAGACCTTAAATACCAGGAACTTCTTTGCTTGGTTTCACAATATGAGCCGTGTGATTTTTTTTTTTTTGAGCAATTTGTGCTTTTAAACTGTAGACTGTGATGCGTTCATACAAATGCAGAAAATACATTTTAGACAATGGGAAAACTATGACCTGAACAAGTCCGCAACATACACTGCAAGCAGGTGTTCTTCAGATCCTTCTCTTAAAAATGACATGCTCTTTAGAGCATTAAATCTCAACTCGAGCCTGGAATCTGTTAACAAGAGCTGGGCAGTAAGATGCAGCCAGAATAAACAATTTTTATGGCAAGCTTCTGTAAGGAAACAGACTAAATGGTCCAGTCTTTCTTCTTTGCTCTAAATATTATGCATAACAAAATCCAGCTGATGCCTTTTCCCTGCACTTTATACATCCTTAGAAAATCTGATGCTAGGTACACTGCAAACTTCAACATAGAGAATTTCCACTTGTTCTGTATCTAGGAGAAGGAAAGAGCTGGCTCCCTAGTCGACACAAAACTTTTAATCCTATCACAGAAAAATCACTGGATAATACTCGATAGCAGAAGAGGAGGTTTCAGGGTAAATGGTGCCCAGCTTCTATAGAAATCTGCAGACAGAGCCTGAGGTCAACAACTATTCTACTCATAAAGAATTAGCACGTAAATCCACAGGTATCAGCTGTTTCTTTCAAGACAGACTATACAAAACACAGTACTGTTGTATTATTTTATATGATAAGTGCTATTTGTCATGGCTAATGGTTCGCAAAAGCAATTTAAAGCATCAAGCTCAGAGCACTGACATAAAGGCTTCCCTGCACCTCTTTTGTCTTTTGCCTTCTTCACCTCTCACCTCCAGGTTTACAGGCAGCATTTTATCACAAACAGCAAAAACATTTGTAGGCAATGTAGAGAGTGGAAAACTGAAGTACCAAACTCTCAATGTTTAATTTACTCCTAAAATATATCAGAGTCTGTGAAGACTATGAGATGACAAACCATTATTTTCAGGTGCCCTAACTTCCACTCAAGAGTCCTTTCCTTCCTACTTTAATTATAAAGTCTCATTTTCCTACTTCATTTCCAACACTTCCAGAGTTAGGGACATAGGTAAAAACACTCAGATCTCAGATTTAATAACAAGAACTTCATGTCTAAATGCCTCTTTTAACAAACAAGTATTTATACTATATGTCAAGTGACTCTTTTTAAAATAACATGGAGGAAGAGGACACTGTCTCACACAAATATTATAGATATAATTTGATCTCTAGCCAGTCTAGATCCCCCCTGTAGCAATGAATACACTTTCAAAGATAAGCAATAACTCAAAAAAACCCCATCAAAATATGGCACTTCAGGTTTACAAAAATAAGTTCAAGTTCTGAAGGCAGAATTATAACAGCATGGAAGATAGAAGATTTTTTTTTTTTCCTTGTAAGAGGATAAAAACAAGCCTCCTAAAGAAAGAGGATGACAGGCCCAGAGCAAATATCATCCATTATCAACAGAGCTTTTAAATCCTCCCTTCCTTTCCTCCCAGGCATCCTGTGCATCTGCATAAGGCATTTTGCAGTGCATCTGAGTCATAAGCAAAGTTTTTACAGAGAGGCACAGAATGGGGTCCAGAAAGAAACACCCCACTCCCATCACCTGCTTTTCTCCTCCAGCCAAAGCTGGATGGATTCGTCCTCAGCTGCCTTTCCATGTTCCCTCTTATCTCTCCATGTCACCTGCACAACCCCAGTGCAGGGACAGAGCAGGAGGGAGAAGTGATGCAGCAAGCCAATGCTATCAGTCAAGCTCATCAATAAAAGTTGCATAAAACAAGAGGAAAAGCTTTTGTTTTGCCTGAAACCATGAACGGAAGAGGGACTGAACTCTCACCCCTTGTTCCTATTGCAGCTCAGAGAGCCAGAAGTGTCCACACATCAAGGGAGTTAAAAGGAAAGATTGCAAGAACCAGATGTTGGGATATTTTTGGATGCAATCGTGGATCAGGCGATGGTGCTTAACAGCTCCTATCCAAAGCTAATTTTTGAGGGAACAGAATGCACATCATGTACGTTTACTGGACTTCTGCCGTGTCCTGTGCAGTGCAGAAAACAACAGCCTTTCTAATATTGGTCTGGCTGGTTCGGTTTTCTTGGTTTAAATAATTTTATTAAAGTTCACACAGAATTATTAATACATTATTGATGCAGAATTATATCAAAAAGCCTGCAAAGGAAATAATTTAGCTATACAGGAGGTGGATTTCTCAGCTTTGTTCAGTAATTGGTTTTATTTTTCATAGACATTACCACCAGCTTATTTTCTCTTACTCTGAATTTTTCAATTTTTTTTTCATGTAGATGTAACATTTATCTGCTTATTTTTGCTTTCCTTCTGTGACATGAATGCAGCACGAAGAACATAAAGTTTCCCTCATTTAATTCAAATTCACCCATGGGATCCATGTAACTTTCTTGGCAACCCAGATGGCACATTGTCACATAGAGACAGAGGCATTAGGAGCAGTTTTGCACTTCATTTTTATTTCTACACACTCAATAGCAGAATTTCACCCAGGGCCCATAGGAGACAGAAGATGAGGGAACACATCTTGACTTCAGTAAGAAGGACCAGACTTACAGGTTTGGAAGAGAAGAAAGAAGGGGAATGAGAGAAGAGTCTGCCCACAAATGGAACCAGGATACACTAAACATTGCTGTGAAAAATCACTCTTCTGTAGAAATCCCGACTCCTTACCACGTCTTGAACCACACAGAAATGTAATGTTTTCTAAATAACCTGCCTTATTTAACTAGCTACCTATTACTCAGTCCAGCAGCAAACACGCACAAAAATCCAGTATTAACAGCACGTCTATCCAGACCTCAGATGCAATTGATTCTTGTTCTCCAAGATCACGTATTTTCAGAAAATAAGCTTTTCAGCTTGACATTTCACTGTGTCGTTTCTTCTTTTCCCTCACATGCTATTTTAGTAAAATCCCTTTAAACATCCATCCAGCAGATGAAGGCTTGGTTTTCACATGCCAAAGCAGAGAGTACACACTAACCTAGCAGAGCCTCTGAGAAACTGAGGATCTGACTACAGACTCCTGCCTCCAGGTGATCAAACTGAATGGAAGTTAATGGCTTTAAAATGTCAATCCTTGAGCTATTAGAATCCCAGCTGTTGAGTGGAAATTAGTGACCCAGGGTCTAATTTTACACTGATAAGACTGTCAAAAGTTGTAACCATGGTATTCTAGAGTATACTGGAGGAAGACAAAAAAAAAAATATGTAGCCTGTAAAAAGATGCTGTTGTTTTAATGCAACTATTTATACAGGAAGTTCCTTGCTAACTGATTTAAGAATAGATTGCTTTCCAAGCAAATTTAAGATCAGGCTTGGCCATTATAAAACCCCCAAGGACACGTAGTTGATAGAAGACCTACTCAGCTGTTTACTTTCAGGCACTTTGGTTATTGCATTTGAAATCTAAACACCTTGTATAGTCAAGGGAATGATGTAGCCATCTCCAACAACAAATGCAAAACACTGCCCCTGCCTAATTTATATAAGAAGACAGCAACCTTAACCTAACTTTACCTTAGAGTCAACTGCCATCAAAATATTCCTCACTCCCCTGCTCTTTGTCTTTCTTGGTACCAGCCTCATCAGTGGTCACACTCTCTGCTGTGCTGAAATTAAAACTGAACTCTCACAGAATCACAGAATCATTTTTCTTGGAAGAGACCCTCAAGATTGAGTCCAACCATTAACCTAACACTGGCACTAAATCACGTCCCTAAGAACCTCATCTCCGCTTCTTTTAAGCGCCTCCAGGGATGGTGACTCCACCACTTCTCTGGGCAGCCCATTCCAACGCCCGACAAAACTAAAATTAAAATTTTCACCAAAACTGGGGGGAAAAAAAAAAAAAAAAAAAGTAATTCCTTTCATCCTTGAAGTAGTTTTCTGACAATTCAGGATTCTAATGGACGAGTTGGACTAGAGGTAGCAGAAGATAAATGTGGCAGTAGGACTGGTGCAGCTGGGAGGACTTTCCTGTATTGGCACGAGTTAGTATGCCAGCTACACTGTGCTGTCTGGATGCAGAACAGAATTACTGGAGGCTGAAGAGGACTTAAGAGGGCTCTAGCACCCTTTGACACCTACCAATGCATCCCATACTACCGTGACAGTGGTGTAGTGCACAGCTCTCAGCAATTTAGGTCAAAGCTGCTATGAATCACAGCTCTTTCTCTTCACTGAAAAGCACCAGCACAAAAGATATGACCCCATAAAAATCCCAAAGCTGCCCTAGGGGAGGCTAAAGATCAGATTATAAGTACCTCAGTCAGCACAAAAAGGGCAAACAAAACACTTGCTCCTGAAATAGAGATTGTAAATGCAGCTGCTGTGCCAATGGGCTCTTGTTCAAAAACATGAATGAATATCAGAACCTGCCCCAATCAGGGAGAGTAGCAGTAGAAGGACATGAAATCTGTATCTACGTGATAAATTAGTAACGCAAGGGATTCCTTAGCCCTGCATCTCCCATGCTTTCAGTTTTCACATTGGTTTTGGCTGATAATATATGTATCTCTCCTGTGCACCAGTGCTCCAAGGCAGCCTTCACAGACATGTCATATGGTTCTAAAACATGTTGTGACTGGAAGGATCTTTATTTTGGCAGGACGGACCAGGGAAGGGGAGAGGATGTTGCTGAAAAACGATATCCCAAACATTCTCCTGTCATTACGCTAATTAACGACTGGCAAGAATATGCTAAATACCACAGAACTTTAATTTTAACAAGATGTTCCTCATTAACCAGGCTAATCAAACATGATCAGCACCACAAGAGAAAGCACAGACGACCAAAGTGACAAAACTATATTCCATTACTCCCTTTTCTTTGCCAAGGTGATGCCTTGATGTCTCTACAAAGAGATTAGTGTCAAAAAGCAGGGAAAAAAAATAAAATACTTGTCCATGTGCACACACCTTTGTAAAATCTCAAGCATAAAACCAATTTTTTACTCCATTTTGTCTAATTTGAAAAAGGAAAGGGAAGGGAAAAAAAACCCAAACCAACAAAAACCCAAACAAACAAAAAAGACAAAAAAACCCAAAACAAACCAACAAACAAAACCAAACCGAAACAAACAAAAAAACAACCAACCAACCAAAACCCAAACTCAACCAAGCAAGAAGAAAAACTTCCATTTTAAGTTCAATGCAACGTATCATTTGGGTTTCAAACCCTTTCAGTCTTTTGAAGTCTTTAAATAATACAAGAAAAGTAAAAACAAAAAAAAATTTGTTCAATCCAAATATTTTGATTAAGATATTTTAATGTCTTTCTTATTTGAGTCATGAGACTTCAGATGCAATGCAAGCATTTCATTTCTGTGAAGCTGAGGTCCATTACAGCTTTTGCTTGCTTGACTGAGAGCCAAAGGCAAAAAATGACCAAGGCAGAAACATGTGAGGATCATGCCCTTGTACCAAGGAGGGTGACCATGCATAGCTGCTAACTCACTGACAAACATAAGGAGAAATAAGGCCTTAAAAGGAATGTATAATTAAGATTTTCATGAGAAGTCTATTGCAGTCAATGAAAAAAAAAAAAAGATTACTACAGTATTCAGTGAAATTAGCTTGTATAGAGGTCTGAGAGGCCAAATTGTAGCCAAAGATGGATTTATCTAAACTACGTTTGTCCTTCTGAAAGTTAGGACTCTGATCTAAGTTAGTCACAGAGTGCTCCATGCATTCACTGGAGAAAGGCTGGTGTGATTTACCCAGCTTGTTTAAGACAGATGTTTTAAGACATGAGCCTCCATCTAAACCCACACCTCCCTATGTTGTGGGGCATCTGGAGAGCTACCTTAAATCAGACATTTAAATTTCATGTGATCAGCAGTAGTTGCCATGAATCTCATACTAAACTTCTCAATGTCCCATGGATTGTATGGGAATCTCATCTACAGTAGTGTCACCTCAGTCTAACCCCATAAACTACAGAGGAGCAACACATCACCTAGCATCTGAAAAGTCTTAAAGGAAATTCTCTTTTCTTCAGTCATTCCCTCTTTTTCTGTCTGTTTAAGGTCCTTTTGTTTCTCTGCTGAATGGAGACATTAGGATCTGATCTTGTAGTCTCCTTTGTAGACCAAAGTTAACTTCTATTTAAACAACATAACAGAAGTAACATCATATCCAGGTGCCCTTTTTCAAACTTCTCCAGAAAATTTTTGGCAGCGCCTAGTTTCCTTATTATTATTATAATGGAATCATGGGATAGTTCAGATTGGAAGGGAAGGCAGGAGAGCTCCATTCCAACCTCTTGCTCAAAGCAAGGTCAGCCCTGTGGTCAGAACACGTTGCTCAGGTTTTTATCCAGTTGGGTCTTGAAAACCTCCAAGGATGGAGATTGCAGAGCCTGAGACTACACGGTGTCTCTGGGCAGCCTTTTTTACTGCTTGACTGTCCTCATGGGTAAAATGTTTCTCTTTATATGCAGCCAGAACCTTTCTTGCTTTAAGTCATGTCCGTTTTCTCTCATCCCCTAACCAGCATCACTATTCTTGATACTTATTTCTGCATCCTCCTGCGTTTCACTTAGAATTTCTGGTGTCAACACAGATGCTCAAGCCAGACCTGCACTGAAGATAAAGCTATGTCTGCACCAAGTGAAAAAAACATATAACAAGCCAAGACTCTTCAAAACTCAATTATAAATCAGCAGCAAACTTTATGCTGAATCTCAGTTTCTAACTTCAAGTGAGGAAAGAAAGCCTGTAGTTAAGATTCTGTCTCTGAGGTTATCAAGAAGTGTGACTGAGATGTGTGAAGGTCACAGATATCCAAGGTAGTAATAGCAGGGGAAATGCAGCATATAAGTTAGAAATCCAAATAATTATAAAGTTCCCCATTGAGCTTACACAGTGCAATTCACTCTTACATCTTGGTAGATCAGACACCCGGATTAAAGCTAGCAGAGATATGGCTTCGCATCTTCCACTTCTAAAATGCAACACATACAAACTTTACAGCATGCTTAAGGTGATCCATCTCCTCTCCTGTTGATGTATGTTGGGAGCTTTTCACACATCAGATCTCTGCTTCCTAGACTGTACTACATCATGATTGATTTTTCTGTCTATGCACCTGTTTACAGAGCCTATAGAGGAGAAAGCAGAAAAATAACACTAACTTACTGTCTGGCATGTAAGCACCAAAACAACTTCTTCTGATGTTTTAAACTAGAATATGATGGATTGTTAACAGAAATGCAAGCGTGGTTTCCCATCTTTTATCTTTGTGAAGGGGATGTTCACATCCACAGAGGTATCTGAGGACAACTCAGATTACCTGTTGCAGCAAAGTCTACAGCGTGCCCCAGCCAACACTTTAGGTTATCTATCCAACCCTATCCTGAGGGTTATTACATCTCTCTGTTTTCCTGGAGCCTTGTGCTGTTTGATCTTAGAGCGGCTTCAATGGGACTTCATTGCTATGGGGGCCTCTAGTGCTTCCCAAGCATCTGGCAAGAAGCTCCTTACTGCAGTGCTTTGAAGTCTTGCTCTACAAAATGATCCAGAAACCCCCAGCATTTGAACCAGGCAAATACAAGGTGAATCTTCTTCCAATGGAGGTTTCATTAGGAAGGTTTTACAGAGCTCAGCTGGAGGAGAACGAGTAGAGAATAGTCCCTAATTTATTAATTTTGTCTCATAGCGAAGTGACTCCCTATTCAAGCCCAGCTTTTCAGACTTCTTTCTTAATCCATTACTTCAGAACACAGTAGCAATTTTATTTGCAATCAAGTATCCCTTAAATAATCTATCAAGACATTTGCACATTTAGGATGAATGACAGGCTTTTTAAAAAGAAACAAGGAGCTTTAAAAATTCTTGATTACAGTGTGCTAAGTATCAGCTTTATTGTCTTTGCTTTGTCTCTGTCCCATTCCACCACAAGAGAGTAACATTCATTATTAATACATCTCTTTGGAGACAGTGCCCGTGTGTCTGTGTCCACTTGATCAGCCATCTGGAAAATAACAGTTTTCAGACAGCTTTAAAATATTTTCCTTTAAGCTCATGCATTGATCACATGCAGATAGCACATTAGACACGATGGATGCTTTAGTAGAGGGCTTTTGTAGTATGTGGCAAAAAAATATTTGCACAGTGATGAAAAATAAACCACCCCCCACAACAAAATCCCACAAAAAGACCCAACAAACTCACAAAAGGGATGATTTTCCGGTACACTACAGTTGTTAATCTAAGTAGTTCTACTTCGATCTCATCTGATTGCAAGCTCAAATCAATGCATACCTTAAGAGAACAGAAGCACTGGAATTAAGATAAAATGTGGGATAAAAGCACTGGAAATGGTCATATGGAAATCTATATATATAGTCATTTCTTGGGTGGAGGGAAGTGAGGTAGTAGGAGTTTATTTCTGTCGTATACCAGTTAATACATGTATAGCTTCTAGCTAATGCTACAATTTATCCAAGAGAAAGTCTTAACTACAGACACTACCCTAGATGATAGCAGTTTTAGCCAAAGTAGGAAATACCCTTTAAACTGAGAACAGAATGAAATTGCATATTACCGCTTCATGTAGGAAGCAAAGGCACCTCGCAATGTTCTTCTTTTCTTGGAAAGTGACAAGAACATGGAATTATGGGTGATTGATTTGAGAAGAAATTTAGAGTGGGTTGGTCTTTGAAAAAAAAAAAAAAAGTGATTTTTCACAAAAATAAAAGATAAACTGAAAATTGACCATGGGAAAAAAACATCCTGGAATTTTTAATTATATCAAGCTATGATGTAAGTAGAGTTATTGAATTATTTTCTAATTAATATAATGTACAATGTGTACACAACTTTACTTAAAACACATGACATTTCTCTGAAATCCAAGCTGTGAGAGCAATCATCATATTTTCATAATATTTTCTATAAAAATATACAGATTTTAGTATTATTGATATACTAATAATTTCCTGTTTACCATTAAATATAAAGGTAAGTACACTAAGAAAAGCAAATAGAAAAGTAAAACATTCGAGGTTCTATTCATCTCATCTCTCCTAAAGAACTGAAGACAAGCACTGCAGATCCCCTCTGAAGCCACTGTAGAAGAGAAATAGGGAAAGGAAGAAAGAGATAGGCATATTTTTTCCCCTTTGTCTGTAATAAAAGGACAATTTGATGACGAGAATTCTAACTTAGGCTTCAGCTGAATGCCTGGAGTTTGATAGGACATATCTAAAATTAGGTACTTATGTCCAAATGGGGAAAAAGACATAGCAGATGGAGAACGAAATGGGTGGCTGTTTTGGCAAGACATTTGTGTCGTGTTTCATGGGAGAAGCTTATTTTAAGAAGGGGTAAAAAATGTCCACACAGAGAATTTCAAGCATGTGTAAGAGACTATGTGTGAGACTGCATAGAGCCAAAGATGAGATGAGAGGCAGACACAGCAAAGATCACACAGTACTTGCATGGAGAGTATCCTACTATTGAAAATACTAATGGAAATACAATGCAGTAGAGCAGTGATTATGAACTAGAAGAAGTTAACACATACTAACATGGCTTCTTTTTTTATTTTGCCATTGTTTATGAAGACGTGCAAGGGCTAACCTTCAGTAACTGACCATGCTTGCATTATTGATAAAAAACTAAAATGTTTGAGATGCTCTTTGAGAGCAAGATTTTGTTAGGAGGGGTCTGAAGATCAGTGCTTGGAGCTGCTCTAAATTGTGGCAAAATATTATTTTTTAGGTAGTACAGAAACATAACAACGAACACAACCAACATAATAAGCACACTGCATCAAGACTCACTTTAAACATGCCTGTGGTCTAGCACAGGTAAGACAGCACCATCTTAGATCCTCTACATTAATAATGGTTTTTAATGAACCTACAATTGTAGCACACTCAGCCTGGTTTGAAGTGTTTTGTCATATCCCTATTGCGAAGGCTTTATCCGTCTATCATCACATCCTTGCTGAATTTAGTGTGACGATAGCTAATTTGTAAAACAGATCTGGTTAATGGCTATTTAGCATAAAGAGGTGAAGGGAATGTACGGGAAAAGCAGTAAATTAAGCACACAGGTGCACAAACTTTAACAAGTGGGCAGCTGAGACAATAATGAAGACCAGAAAGGTGAATTTGCTGATTATAGAATCACAGAATCATAGAATCATTTTGGTTGGAAGACACCAGGCTGGAAGGAATCACTTATACATAACTTTGGAGAACTTCAGCCAGAATTTAGCAACTAATGAGGCCAAGGAAACAAGACTATCATGGGTCTCATTGGAAAGAGCAAAGTCACTCTGTGACATTTGAGGGAGTTTGTGGGATTGTGTAAAACTTACTATGCAAGCATATGCAAAACTTACGGCATGTTCACGTGTGTTTCTTTGCTCAAAAGCAATGTTTGTTCAAGGTATATTCTAAAGGGAAAGAGAAGGGAAACAAACTAAAGAGAAAAATGGAATAGAACATTTTTTTTTTAGCAACCTAAATATAGGTAGTAGTTTAAAGTTTAAAATTGAATAGGCAACTCAATTATTAATCCATAAAATGCAGAAAAAGAGACGTATCTTGAACTGCTATTTTAAGTCAGAGTTTTTACATGCTGCTAAGAGGTCCCATATTCTTTCTATTTATTTCTTTTGGATTCAGTTTGTACTTCTATACCAAGACAGACAACTCACTCAGACCCTTAATCTAAAGAACTCTATTTTTTCAAGACAAATCTCTGCCACCTGAGCAGATGTAACAGCCCATTTCTTAGTGCTCATCAGTAATCGCAGTTGCTCCTTTTCTTCCAGAAAAGGAAAATGGGAAAGAATAGCAGCCCTGAGAAATCAGAAAATATATATCCAAGAAGAAATAGTAACGGACAACTCTAACCCCTTCAAGACAGGAGGCGTTGAGGCCATGTATTAGATTCTACTCTCTAACTACCAAACACTTGATATTCCTGGTCTATCCAACCCTGAATCAGCTGTGAATTACAAACACATCCCTTTTCTGTACTGTAATATATATTTTGAGGAAGAAACAGTGTTGGGTACTTTGAAATTTCAGACCATTTTGCCCGAAATTATAGCCAGCAAATGCCAAAAAAAAAAAATTAAAAAAAAAATAATTCTACAGGTATATATCTATGGAGAAGAGTGGCACTTCTCTCTAATTATCATGATGTGAAGTACAGAAACGAAAGAAAAAAGAAATGAGGTTATGAAACCTTCCTCTCCAGTCCGAACACAGCCTTGGGTTAAAATTTATGCAGAATCCCTACCCAGCAAGACACCTTGTTGTTTACATGGCTTTAGCAAGTGAAAATTACTGCTGATGACTGGTGAAGTCACCTGGTGGGACATGTGCCATTGCTGAAGCAATCCTTCCAGAACTCACACCTCGTGCAACTCCAAATCATCACACTATACAGACACATATGTATACAATATTGGAATATTCTTACTCCTAGCTAAGGACCAGGGAGGCCAGAACATCTAAGACTATGTCTGCATCCAGCACAACTGAGGAGATCAAACATATTCTGTCCAGATCAACCAAAGCGCCATTGAGTGCCTAGGGAGGTAGAAGATGGTTAGTCTCAAATGGAGGGATTCAAATTGTCCGTCACTATTATGATTATTAGTTATGATGCCTTAGTAATATCTCTCTGAATTTTACACAGCACTGTAAGTGGCCAAAAGGCATAGGTTCACACAGTAACTGAACAGACACTCAGGTGAGAGAGCTGTCGATAGAATAGTTGAGGTGTTGCAGTCCACAGAGAGGGAAAGACATCTGCAGAGGTGCCTCAGTTTACCTTAAGGTCTTAGGTCTACACTGGGAATTAATCTGAGCCATAATTCTCCTCAGCCTTGGGTTTCAGTTGCAGATTTTCACCCAGTATTAACCAACGTAATGAGACATCTCTGTTCATTTTAATTCTCCTGAGTAAATGCTCCCTCAGAAGGAAGCTTTCACTTTCAGCAATAATATTTCAAAAACTCCAGTTATACATAGTATGAGGTGGAGCTCGGGCAATGTTTAATAAAAAAGTCAGATTACTGTCAGGATATCAGAGAAGTACTTCTTTTTGCTAAAATCAACTTTGACAAATGCTTTAAAGTTGTTCCTCTCATTCAGGTGCAGCCTTCTCGGAGAAAAGCTGACAACAGCCCTGGCCATACAACAGCAGAAGTCTCCCAATTCAGCACTCACAAGCAGGGTATGTATTTTCTATTATCCACGGCTCCGGGATTCCATTCTAACACACGCTATTGATGTTTTCAGCTGAGCAAAGTAATTGCTCCTGAATTCACGGGGGTCCTCACTTCTCAGGTTGTCTCTATTCTCTGTGTTCAGTTTAGCAGCTGGGGTCGGGCAATTTCTGCAGGCAAAAGATAGATGAGGTGAGGGCACATGCATTTTGTGTTTGTTAGGGGGGCTGCTGTTTTTACCTTCCAGATATTTTTCTACTCCTTGCTCTTTGTGAATCTTCGTTTAGTTTTGTCAAGGACTGAATTCCAATCTTGCTCTCAAATTGAATAAAGATTGTTATATATAGCAACCCAACCGCCATCCCAGTTCAGCTGCTCCTGACAGCCCGCACTAAGGCTCACTGGTGATTGTAAGAATAATATTGTATGTTTGCACATAATGTGTAATTACCAAAATGCAGTAAATAAGCTGGACATATACTGATCTACACCATATAAACACCAGGCCTAGAACACTTAGATCAGGAGCTACTTACAGCTCTGTTGCTTTAAATAAATTGCAAAATTCTTTACTAGGCTGTAGCTATAAAAAAGACACGGGAGTTTCTCAGAATGTTTCCTGTTGAAATCATCCCTATATTACTCCATGATTCCCTTTCCAGCACATTTTGTTCATAATTTAAAAAGACTTAGAATGTTTTATTTCTCCTCCTTGCATTTTCTTTTTGCCTTGTACTTTCGTACCAGAAGGAAGGAAGAAGATGTGGCAGCGGGTCTTGTTCTGATGGAACTTTCTTCCCTGTCAATTTGGACATTTGTGCATGTTGTTCATACTGTTTAGACGACTCAGCCTATTCAGGGTCTCATTTTTACAAACAGTGTATCAACCAGGACAGAAGTAAGAGTCAGAGATGTCCTCCTAACCCTCCGAAACTACTTTCTAAGTCAGTAAATGCTACCTAAACCACTTAGCACTTTAGTCATTCGTACCTCAAGGTTTCTAGTCCAGCGAATTTATAAAAGGGACATAAAGGGTAGACACAGGGTTCTAGTAAGACTAAGGCATTTGGAAAGTTGCAAGAGACTCATCTGATCAACTGTTCTTCAATTTTTGCTTCTGTTATTTTGCCTTTTTTTCCTACTTTAGTACTCAGGGCTCACTGAGGTATTTTTTTCAGCTTTTAAATGATCAGATTTAGTTACTTCACTGGGGGAGATTTGACCCTAAAAGGGCAAAATTACAAGGCTGTCCTTTCACAAGTGCACACCCTAAGGTTTGATTCACCCAGTTCAGCGATTTCTTGTTCACTTAACAAATGTCTTAATGAGGTATTTTCAGGAAGAAAACTGCCTATGCAACAAATTATATAATTGATCTTATCATTGCCTCAGAAAAGTTAGGTCGCAACAACCATCTGGGAAATAAAAGCCTGAATCATCTGCCATACATATATATGTAGATATAAATATATGCATGTGCACATTTGACTCTTACATGAATCACATACAAAACTCTACTAAAATGCAATGCCAGCTGAAATCTTTTTTTCAAAGCTGTTATTACTGAATGAAATCTATACCCTTTAATGAATGATGCATTTGAGCCATTATAGATATACAAAGACATCTTGTATCCACTGCAGAGAATCTTCCCAGCACTCAACAAAGCTTTAATTACTCATCTCTGGTGCTACTTCAGGATATGACTCAGTGTAGGTGTCATCAGGACCAGCGATATGGAAAATGGGAGAGAAGGTTCTGCGTTGATGAAGGAACAGATTCGTGCTCATTCTCCATCGTGTAGGGTAAGGACTGGCTATGCCATTCTGCTTTGGAGGGCAGGATACAACAAAAGGTGACAATTATCACTTCTGCCTCTACCATGATAAAATAAACCATTTCTGAGGACTTCGAGGCAAGTTCTCCTTCTCCCCCGAATGAAAATGAGGTATAAATGAGTGCTCAACAGGGAAAAGCCTTGGCTTAATCACAACCAGACTGAAGTCAAGGAGGCTCCTTTCGGAGTGAAGTCAGGCTGTGGTTATGCTGTCCTTCATGGAATATCTGCGCACTACTGGACTGCCCACCAAAATACATTGAATACGATCCATGTGTGAGTACACACATTTATTTCAAATTGATCAAAAACCCCTCCCACGATTTATTATTTGTACCAACTGTCTTAAAACCAAAATTATATCTTGTAAAGAGTACAAATGATACTTGATTTTTGAGACTGTTGGGACACATTGCCATCATTTTCCTCATTCTGCTTATGGAAAAAAAAATGAAGTGAGTCCGTGAGAGTTTTCTGCTTTGCAAAGTCATGGCTGTTTTGCTCTGCAACTAGGTTGCCTCTCATCAGATTTCTTGAGTATAAAAACAGAGGACTCGCATTCCACACTAACCATTCCTGATCCTGAAATAGTAGGAGGCTGTGAGGGTAGTTGTGGGCAGTACAGCCAAGATATACAATGCCCATTTGTTTGCTCTGTTCTAGTACTTGTGTACAGGCATCCACTTTCAGCCATCCCTGGAGAGAAGTTACCAGGCTGGACTGACCCTCTAGTGCCATCCACTGTATCTGCTTTTATGTTCCTAATATTTTTCAGCCCTGGCCAAGATGAATAAGAAATGAATCAAAGATTTTGAATTTTTTTTAACAGATGTGTGTGATGGCATCTGAAAAGACTGAGAAAAATTGTAATGGTTCATGATTTACGAAAAGAAAGCATGCAGGTTATCATCATAATAAGGAAATGCTTGATTAACTTTGCAAAGAACAAAAATTACTTACGGTTTACTTCCTCAGAAGATATAAAATATGCAAAATTATGTCTTTCTGTTTAAATGCATGATTCTGTGAAAAAGTTAAAGCTTTAATCAATGCATATTTATTAAATGACTTGCTATTTCCTTCAGCATTGATAATGAAAAATTTACAAGTAATTTTATCTCTACACTTTTGTAAAAAATACTACATATGTCATCTTGTACTTAACTGTAACCTACTTACAGAGAAAAAAAGCCTAATACTCAAAATATCTCTTCCAAACATTGCTATCTGTTGCATTTTTGGCAACATTCCCAGCAAGAAATAGAGGATTAGAAGTATGTGAATACAATATCCAAAAATGATTGCTTGGAGTTCTACCAAGTTTTCTCTCATTAGCAATAAACTCGACTGCTTTAGTCAACAAGAGAAAAAAAAGAAAAATCTGATGTTAGAAAGGTTCTGAAAAATACTAGGCAATGGTAAATGAGTAGTTGCTGCTATAGGTGAACAATGAAGAAGATTCCAAGCATTTGCTCTCCCTTTATGATCTTTTGTCTATTCTAGGTTGTTCATCAGTATTGAAAGTAGAACTAAGCCTAAACCAATTTATCACATGTGATTCAAACACTGAGCATCTTGCACTGAAAACACAAGTGCATCCTGTTCCAGACAGGAAGAAAAAGAACAGTTCCTCATAAGATATTTACCAGTATTTTCTGTACCCCACTTCATTAGAGCATGTGTGGTTTCTACATCATTTAACAGCTTCTCATTTTAGGGGGAAAGTGGGCAGGCAAAACCTTTTGAAGTTGTTTAAAAATATATCATGATACATGCTATTGAATTCCAATTTGGATATGTAGAAACAAAAATGAACAGAGCCATTTATTTTCTTCTAGTGCAGAAACAGTGGAGAGAACAGGGAGAGATTAAAAGTTTATTTTTTTTCTCCACAAAGTAGTTGGGATTACAATTTTCTTTCACTTTGGTTTTCTGCTCTCTAATGTCTTGGAGTGCTAATGGCAGAAACATAATCACTTGTGCATATGACATAGGATAGAGATTCACTTACATCTAGGCAAGAATCCAGCCCCGCAATAGCATTTGGCCAATTATGTGTACTTTATAGTAAAAGATTTTGTTCTTTTCCTCAGTGGACTTCAGATACTTTTAATGCATAGTTAACAATAATTCATGCTGCTTTTCATACATGCACATTTGAAGTATATGCAGAAATCATACTTTTACATTAAGAAAAATAGTACAGTAGTTTTGAAGTGGCTTCCACCAAGATTTGCTTGTGTTACAAAGGCTTTTTCCACAGTTATTGAAACCTCAGATGAACAAGTCTTTGGGCAGAGTATTCCCAGACTTTGCTGTCTAGCATCAAAGACACCCTCATACCATGTAGCCGGATGCCTTAACACACGTTCCAGCAGGCATCGGTCCACGAAACACTTTCATGTGTCAGAAAAAAAGAAATTAACAGCATCCAGTGTGGAGATGGTGTATGCAGGGGCTACTGACAAAGCCGTGGTATTTACTGATTTGGTTTAGCAAATTGTTTGGCTTCAACATGTCATGATCGTAGGATTATACTAAAAATACATAAGCTTTAATTATTTAGACCACTAGCAGCCCTATATATTTATTTATTTATTCTGAATTGTGGAGATACCAAAATTGAAGTGCAAGGCCTTCCAGAGTTGCCATGACAACTGGACACTTTTCTTTGATCAGTGATTATAGTTGTACCATTTTGGCATCAGGCATGAACTTCGATTGCTATGGTAACGTCACAGACATAACTTCTATTTTATTCATCTCATACTTTGTTCTCAAGGAGCCTTTTTGCTTGTTGTTTGTGAGGAAGCTGAGAACTGTGTCAGCTGCATCAGAGAGGAGCTGTTAGGAACAACATGAAATGGGCTTTCCCGGTTTAAAGGATACTTCACATCAAGAAGTGATTCACTCAATGTTCTCATTATACTTAGTAGCTGAGCTTTTTGGCTGACGCAAATGGAGGGAGCTCCAATGAGGGCAGTAAAATCTCTTGAATTCCAAGTGGGCACTAGGGCAAAACGACATTTCCCTGGTTGCATTTGGATTGCTGGAAGTGAAGAATCCTCAGTGCCACTTATTTATGGTCTACTTTGGAGTTCAAAAAGCGAAAGGCAAAGTACAGGAAAGGGTAAGGATGACAGAGAAGATCAAAGAAAGAGGAAATTTAAAAAGAAAAAGCAAACAAACGAAAAAACATAAGAACTTGTTTGGCTTAACTTTTTGAAATCCATCTCAATTTGGAGATGAAGGAAGTTTTATTACTCTTTATAGAGATTTGGTATTAGAAAATTCATACAGGTTTCTGCAGGTACAATGATAGGAAACTATGAGAATAATAGGGAGATTCTGAAAGACTATTAGTTCTTAGAGGCTATATAGAAGTGTTTATTTTTTGTGATCCATACGGAAGAAGAAAAATAATATATTTCTTCATATAACTTTTATTTAAACTGATACTCTTCACCAAAACATGCTCCAGAGGCTAAACATTTTCAAGCACAGAAAGCTCTGAAGAAATCTAGGATGGCAAAGTCTATCGAGGGCTCTTAATATAGAGACATAATTTTCTTGCATGAAGCCTCTAGATGACAAATGACAAATCACTGGAGGCTGGGAAAATATGGCAGAGTAATATCACTACATGCCTGAGCTTTTTCTAAACTCTTCCATGAAAAAGCACCAGTGGGATACTGCACTAGGTGAATTTCTAGTTGACTTGCGGCCATCCTCACATTCTTGTACTCGTAAGGCTGTAAATGAGTCAATAAGGATGGCTTCACAGAATCACAGAATGGTTTGGGTTGGAAGAGGCCTTAAAGATTATCTAGTTCAACCGCCCCTGCCACGGGCAAGGACACGTTCCACTATATGAGGTTGCTCAAAGCCCCATCCGACGTGACCTTGAACATTGCCAGGGATGGGGCATCCGCAGCTTCTCTGGGCCACTTGTTCCAGTGTCTCTCCACTCTCATCCTAAACAAATTTATTCCTTATGTCAAATCTAAAGCTACCCGCTTTCAGTTTAAAACCATTTCCCCTTGTTAGTTCACTACAGACCTTGGGAAAAAGTCTCTATCTTTCTTATAAGCTCCCCTGATACACTGAAAAGTCACAATAAGTTCTCCCTGGAGTCTTTGCTTCTCCAGGCTGAAAAAAAAAACCCAACTGTCTCAGCCATTCTTCATAGGAGAAGTGTTCCAGGCCTCTGATTATTTTCATGGCCCTTCTCTGGACCTGCTATTACAGACCATGTCTTTCTTGTACTGGGGCCCCCAGAACTAGATGTAGTACTCAGTATCCACTTAAGCATCCAGAATTGAATGTTTAACTAGAAGGACATTTAAATTCTGTGAAGCATGGGTGCCAATCTGTGTAATTCCTTGGGGGTGGTTTAACTCACAACCAGTTCTACTCTTTCTGACATTTATCTTGCAGCTTTAAGTAAGTGCACTGACATACTGATTTTGCTAAAAATGAAATAACAAGAAATGATGAGTTGGAATAATGATAACCCTTAGAAGGCTGCTCAGACTTTCTTAATTTATTACAACAATTTGAGTTTACACTGCTCAGTAAAAATATCTAAAGTCATCAGCACAAAGCAAGGCTTCCCATGAGTTGCTAAAAATATATATATATATGATGCTTTAACAGTCTTATAGTGTTCTGTATCTCAGTGAAGCTATTACTAGAGATAAACTCATCTCTCTCCTGTATATGTAAATAAATTCTAGCGTTAAATAAATAAATAAAGAGATGGAAGCACTGTGTGGGCTACAGTAAAGGATTATTCATCTATCACACAATGTCTGCCAGATGCTTTGAAGCATTAGATCAACTTGTATATTTTAGCATCCCAGATCTTAATGTTTACATGGCAAGAGGATTTAATCTGTTCTGCTCAGCTCTATCTGATACTCCAGAGTTCAGCATCAATCCCTGAAGTGATCTGGAGACATGAAGCTACTCACAAGTGTTGAACAGGAGGTTGTCAGTTCAACCTGAAATGTCCTGGATTTCATAGGTACTACCTGGTTTGAAGCTCTACTAAAACCAAACCAAACTAAAACCACAGCAAAACAAAACAAACCCAACCAACCAAGCAACCAACCAAAACAACTCTTAACCTCACACCATTACAACTATGCAGACTTCCTGGAATCCAGCTTTTAATAAAACAGGGCATTAAACATGTAACTTTTGGGAGAAAGCTTGTGGAGATAGTATTTAAATCCTGCTCTGAATTTCACTGCAGCTGAAACTGAAGGTGATGATGCCACACACTGTTCTACCACATGAAAATCATGCGAAATCTCAGAAGTGTTTTATGAACACTTGCTTTCCATCTAGTTTAAAATCCACACCTGCAGATATTGCTTTAAACCATACAGCAACGGCCTTTTTTTGCTCTTCCAAACACGAGGTCAGCAACCCATAGTTACATTGCCACAGCCATGAATTTGCTCTTCAATCAACTTACATTCTATCCACAGGCTATACAAATTATCTAATTTTAGAGATTTTTTGGGGTTATGATTAGATCATCCCTAATGTGCCATTTAGAAGGCTTTTTGGAAGGTGATGGCAACTCACTTTTCAAACTATTTTGCATATCTCACTGTGTTCAGTGTCTGTATCATCTTTTCCTCCAAAAACATCAGCACAGGCTGAGAATTTTTTTCTTTTGCTTTTAAATTTTCTTCAGTCACATCAATCATTCTCTTCTCTAGGTTTTACTTTATCATGGCACTGCGTTTTAGTCAACCAGTTATCCAGTCATATGAGGTGATAGACTTGTGTATCTGATGAAGAAATCAATAAAGGTTCTTCAGGACATGCTCTAAAAGTAATATACATAGTAAATCAAATGCAGACAATATCGCTAGGCAGGGTGCAATCATTAAATCCTGCAGAGCTGTAGTGAGTTTATGGAAATTGCACTTGGTCAATGAGACTCAGTAATTTCCAGCTAGAAGAGGAAATCCTGTGTAGACAGAAATGGGAACTTGCATCTTCGCTATCAGCATAAAAATGTACATAATGGGTCGTAGAAATAACTTAATGACTTTTCTTTCTGACTGTGAGTATTGGGTGGAGAAAAGTATAAAATTCTTCATCTTAAGCAGATGTTACTATTTGCAACCAAAATTATCTCCTTGTAGCAATAAAAGTTAAAGGTTAGCTTAATCATTTTGAATCTGAGGCTTTTACAGCCTGTTTATCATTTCTTTTATGACCAAATATTCTTTTTAACCATCTAATAATGATCATGTTTCTCCTGGAATCTTACTCGGCTTTTAGGGATACTGTCCATGTCATGCAACAATAAGATCCACAGCTCACTTTTTGCAACCAGAGGAGAAGCAGATCCATACACCCCTTTTCATTTAGTCATTTTTTTTCAGTTTTAAAAGAATAAAGCATTTATCTCCCCTAGTTTCAAACACCTCAGAGTGTATTTATCTGTCATTTGCTATTAATTAAGATAAAGGTTTTATCAGAGTATGGTTTGTCTGCCTTACTCTAAATACCTCTAAGGAACTGAAGGAGTGACTCTCCAGAGTACTCTCTATTCATCAAGTCTAAATGGAGCCCAGGGTGAATATCTGAGATCTGACCACCGGGAGATGCCCACGTATGAGTAGTTGCCACCACGAATATGTGTGACAAAGCAAGAACACAGCCACTATGAACATAGCTTTTATTATTATATTCACCTTCTCACAGAGGTGAACAATCCTAGTCTTTTTAAAAAAATCTTTATATGACAGATTTCCTATGCCTTATCTTCTGGCTCTTCTGTGGAACTTCTCCAGTTTTGGCAGTGCATTTTTGTTTTCAAACCATCAGAACTGAAGATGTATTCCCACTGAACCTGCTCTTTTGATTCACATAAACACAGTATAGTCCAGCATAATGTTTTCATCTTGCACTACGTGCAATCTAATTTATTATTGGCATTTTCACTGCCTATCAACATTAGGAAGAGTTTTAGTTGGACTGCTTCACTGGTGCCCTGGACCTTTACTGCATCAATATTGTATTTGAATTTATAAGGGAGTGGATAAATTTCATCTGGTTTTCGACATCTGTAGTGGGTTTCTGCAGCTGAACAGATCTCTCTTCATAGTCAACGCTGTTGAGGTTTGATGATCTATGTTAGATGTGCAGTTCAGGGTAAGTAGAATTATTCTTCAGACTTCGTTGATTTTATGACTAGATCTCCATAGATTTTCACAGAGTGATTTTCTTAGAATTTTACATTTGTGTTTAGCCTGATGTACTTGATCTGAGCTGTCCAGTGGAAAACATAGAGAGATCCAAGACTGTTTGTTGGGGTTTTCTTGTTTAAATTTTTCATCGTTCTTTTCTGTGATGGACAGTAATCAAAGTTTGCAGCAACTTGACTGTGTTTGAAGTTTCAGCCTCAACTCAGTCCCATTTTTAATTCTAATAATGAAAGCTGAATACTAGCTAGAAACTTGATGAACACCTTCTTTCCAGAAAAGTAGCAGAAGCGTTAATCACTCAGGTCAGTTTATTACTTGTAATGCTGTGAACCCATCACTGGCACAACAGACTGACTCTAAGAGACGCAGATTCTTTCCCTGGCTCAGGTCAAAGGCTGTTGCTTGATGCTCATCAGTTACTTCACATCCACGCACTTCAGTATCCCAGATGTAATAATGTGAATGATAGAGTAACTACTGTGCTTTGGGGTCTCCTGAGGAGAAGCATGGTAAGAATGCCTACTTGTTATTTATGTGTTTTATGTGTGGAAAGAGTTGTCTGGCTTTTTTCTTCCTTACTAGGTTAAAAGAGGTTGATTCTGCTCCTTTCACCAAAAATACAGGTTTTCAAAGCGACAGATGGCCTTGCTATTGTCAGTTGTCAGAGGCTTTTTATCACCAGCGAGGCAGAAAAAATGTATAATGGATTTTATCAGGTGTGCTCTAAAAAGCCACAGCACGGCAAGACTTTTTGATCAAAAGCACAAAGCAAAATATCGTTTTCTTTAACCGCACATGTGACTCATCGTATCCATGAAGTTAATGAGCTGTTCTGCAAAATGAACTTTGTCTCTGTCTTTTTCAGGAAGGGTTCAGATTTGCAGGGTTGATTCATGCTATTGAAGGCTGTTGTGTCAATCAAACTTTTCACTTAAAGGAACTTCCATGCAAGAGAAAAACACCCTATTGATTGAATCATTCCTGCAAGTATTACTCAGGGGTTTTTTTGATTGATTTTTTTTTTTTTTTTTTTAAAGCAAGACTGCTATGTGAAGTGGAATATCAAGGGGTTTAGTTTTGTTTCAGTTTTAGACAGAATAGGACAGACCTTTTCCCATTTGGGAAAAGGTATCAAGTTGTTTGAACTTCAGTTCTGCTGGACTTCCCTCTTCAGTTAGTCTGCCTCACCTGCCGTTATGTCCCTTCCCCAGTGTTCAAGCTGCTTCCAGATAGAGGTTCTGAAAAGTTTTGCAAAATATTCCTCTAAGAGTTATGCATTCAATGCAACAACAGCAACAATTAAAAAAAAAAAATCACTGTAAACCATGGTTTGGGAGAAGATGAATAAAACTCTTTCAAACAAGTAAAATGCTGATTTGCAGCTAAATTACATTTCCTTAAGTCCGTATACACCAGCAGAACTATGGCAGAAGTCATCTGGTAGCACACAAGCAGATAACGGTGCATGGCTTGATTCCTAGCATGTAAGAATATTACAGCATGGAGAAAATGCTGTATAACCACCAGTTTAGAGGCACCTGTGCTGAAGGATAAGTAGAGTTATTGCTCATTCTTTGCTCTGACCTTTCCAGCTCAATCAATGTACATGACACTGGTGCTTGGCATGAGACTGCAATAATCCCCCCAAATCCTAGCTCAGCAGACCACGTTTGTTTAGGTATTTTCTACCATGCACAAATACACTGTGTGACCAGAGCATCAAGAAGTTAAAAACACACAGCAAATATTTATTGGCTGACACACAGTGTGGGAAGCAAAGATCTATACACTACAAAGCGAAAGATTAATACAGACAAGTCCCTAAATGTGATATTCAGAGCATCTCTGCTGGCTAAGCCTGCTTTGCTCCTTTGTGCAGGCTGCTTCTCTGCCTTGTTGAGTTGCCATCTTTCAGTTCTCTGGTTTGTTTTGTTTGTTTTTAATAAGGTTTTTTAATATATTTTCATGTCAGTACTTGAATGCCTCCTTATCACTGTCTCAATAATTTCACTGATGCCTGCATTTTTACTTTTCTCACATAGCTTTAGCACACAGCCTTCCTCACAGCTGAAAATTATTTTCCCAGCAAAACTAAGCCAAGATCTCACAGCTGTGCTGCACCAAACTGGGCCCGGGATGACACACATGAAACCATGGGCTGCAACTTAGAAGAGAAGTAAAATTGGGAGAATATCTGGACTTGACAGAATATTTATCTTCCACTGAGAAATCAAGTTTCAGTATTATTTACATACTGGAAGAAGACAGATGCTGACTGTTTTTCATCAAGCCCTATAGTTTTCAGATAATCAGAATCTACATGAAATGGACTTCAGAAGATTAAAGTTAGTCATGAATAAACAGTTCATCAGAAGAACTCACATTTTAAAGCAAGGAAGGAATCTTAATCATATTCCAAAAATTACTAACCAAAGTAAAACAACAACAAAAAAAATGTAGATCAAGAAGAAGGGGATATTAGTAATTCTCAATAGGCCAGTTCACTTCACACTGCATCTGAAAACTTGCATCAATAAATTGTAAGCAAAATAGCCCAATACAATGTATTAGTTAAGCAATTAATAGCGTCTGATCATTTCAAATCTGAATGTGCTCACAAATAAATGCAGCATTGCTGGCATAAATCTCTGATGCAAGTCAGTCAGGACTGACTGTTAGGACTGTTAGCACCCAGCCCTGGGCAAAAAGTACGTAAAGCCTCTGACATCTTCTCAGTAGGGACTATTTGGTGCAGCAACTTCGGAACAGAAGAAATTCCTTACAAACAAAGAGTGGTCTGATTTCAGAGTGAAGATGGATAAACCAGTGGGATGGCTGAGATCCACCTTCAGCCTGAAAACAATTAAAACACAAAACTTTGGGATAACTCAGAGAATTTGAGCTCATTGGAACAGGAACAGAGGGATGAGAATGTACATGCACATTTCATAGAATGTCTCAAGTTGGGAGGGACCCACAAGGATCATTGAGTCCAACTCCTGTTGGCCAGCTCCAAAATTCACACCGTGTGTCTGAGGGTGTTGTCCAGTCTCTCCTTGAACACTGTCAGGTTGGGGCCTACACCTCCCTGGGGAGCCTGTTCCAGTGTCCAGCACCTCTGGGTGAAGAACCTTGCCCTAAAGTCCAACCTAAACCTCCCCTGACCCACCTTCCTGCCATTCCCTTGGGTTCTGTCATTGGTCACTAAAGAGAAGAGTTTGGTGCCTGCCCCTCCTGCTCCCCTGTGAGGAGCTGTAGAGTGTGATGAGCCTTCCCCTCAGTCTCCTCCAAGCTGAACAAACCAAGTGACTTTAGCTGTTCCTCCTACGGCTTCCCCTCCAAACCCTTCACCAACTTTGTGACCCTCCTTTGGACACTCTCCAGTAGCTTTATCTCCTTTTATCCTGTGTCCCCAGCCCTGCACACAGTGAATGCTCCGGGTGAGGCCACTCCAGCGCAGAGCAGAGCGGGACAATCCCCTCCTGCTGTGCAACAAGTCATCAAATTGATTATCTCAGGTTCATAGACATGCCAGTTACCTGAGCACTAAGTTGACATGTTCAGTCTGCTGCTGCTTTCAGAACTCTTAATCTCAAAAATCACTGTGTGTTGCATAGAGACACTGTGGCATTTTTAAATTTGAGCCCAGATCTCTTTGATTCTCTGTCCAACGTGGCAAAAGCAGTATTCTCCTTTATTTCTGTACATCGATTTTTCACCCTGTCACTTCAAGCACTGGTGAGCCTCACTGACTATTCTCAATAGGCCTTCCAAAATGAAAGGCTACTACAATTTTGCAGTAATGTATCTATTTGTCTTCCAGAAACGAAGATCCTATACCTAAAACTCTTACTGGAGAGTTAAAACCCCACACAATAAAGCACTTTCTGTCTGGAAATTGCAATTTCTTTTAGCTGCAGACACCGAATTGGGAAGAGCAAAATCTGTAACAGACTAGAGCACGGGAAAAAGAATTGCAAGAAATTTATTGGATCAAAGCAAGAAATAGAGATCCTATTTCTCCTACCCTATAGCTCAGGAAACAAAATCAGATGTTTTCAGACATCAGAATAAATTGTGGGAAATGAACACAAAAATATATAGGAAAGAAAGCTCCATACGATGCACTAAGTGCATGAAAGTAGAGACGGGGCTATCTGACCTATCGAAGTAGGCAGAACATGCCTTTTGGTGGCAGCCTGACTACAACTGCACAGCTCTTTGTCTTTTACAACATCTAGAAACCCAGAAGAGCACTTTTCAATGGTTAACTCTTCAGAATGTCAGCCTTTGCCAACTTTGGCTCCTCATTTATGATGTGCAGATAGAACATGGCCTACTAAGGCACTTTGTGGAATTAACTTGGGGCAGACTTTGAAACAACTTTCATTATGCTTAGATTCACACAAGATGCAGTCACTGACTGCAAAAGAGTGATCTAAATTGCACAAGTCATCAAAATGGTATCAAAATTGTGCTAATAATAGTGTCTTAATTAGAGATTCAGTCACATAGAATGTTTTGCCCAATGGGAGGGATTAAATAAGTTGGGCAGGCTTTGAAAAATATGCTTCTGTAAAATCTTACCAAAAAAACCCAAACAAACCAAAAATCACACCCCAGATGAAACTCTCCAAAAAATTAGCAACACCAAAAAAGAACATCCGAGGACTTTCAAAAGCAAGGATCACAAGCATTAAATGAACATAGTTGCAAGACAAATATGTTGCCTAGTTGCATTTAGGGACCCCTGTGAAGCATAGCACTCATTCTGCTATTCTTTCATGATTAATACATGTCCGTGTGGGTTCTTTTATGGTTGGTTAGTTTTCTCTGTGTGCGCGTATGTGTTTTTTGCTTCTTTTTTTTTTTTTTTTAAAAAAGCAATTTATGCATTACACCAAATATTCTGTGCCTACACAGGATGTCTCAGTGTATTTAGCTATCGTTTTCTTTAACTACTGGATGGAGAATACTCTTCTGTGTATCTGGAAAAAAATGAAATATGAAATAATTATGAAGAGCTAAAACAAGAAAATATTTTTAATAGGTAAAAAAAATATTCGATGTCTTAGCTCAAGCCTACCTCATCAATAGTTTATCTGTGGATGACTGATTTTTGGACTACAGTAGATGAGGTGAAAAGAAATGCTCTCTTCTGCTGAAACTTCCAGGAAAAGACGGGGGCGACCACATTCTTGGCAATAGTATTTTAAATCAGCTCAATACTGAGAAGGCAGCAAATGAGAAAATGTGGGATTTATTTGGATATATGTAGCCATTTTACACTGGCGACGTCTCCCTGTGGCCTGGACAAGCGTTTACAGTCAGTGGTAATCTAGTCTGTGATATTTATGGTACCAGCTATCCCATTTTACAGTAAGTATCCAAAGTCAGATTAATCATAACCTGAAGGGCCTGTTCTGCTAAGGGATTAATAGAAGCCCAGATGGCTGCACTGCAGTTGGAAACCTCTAGGCTGGGGACATCTGAAGTTACGGGAGATGAATCTCAGTCTTAATGTCCTGATTGAGTAGCACAGCATGACGTGACTTATAATTATGAACAGCCAACTAAAGTGGTTTTCCTGGGCTATCAGGGGAATAATGAATCTCAAGTGGTTGCCCTGATGAAGAGGCATATTCAAAGACGGCTGCGCGTTGTTCCCTGATACTTGTGTATGCAGCTGACAAACAGGAGCTTCGTGCATCAGTGAGACCAATATCTCTTTTCAAGCTGGGCTGTTTAGCTACAAAGATATGACAGCTAATCTATTGTTAGGAATTTTCAGCATTCTCTCAGAAATAACAGATAAAGAGGCAAAACCAAAAACATTCCTGTTACCTTTGGGGATTTCTTGATAGGGAGCCTGGAGAGTTTAAGAGTATGGGCACACGTGATATGCGTCTGACGGACAGAAAACACTGCCTGGTACATTTTACTTATATATGTAGCTCTAACCTCTTCATTTGGGTGACTCAGTTCCGAGTATGGGGTTGGTGGGTGAATCTATATAAAAGGCAAAGATTTTCTTATGATTAACTGATTTCAGAAAAGATTCTTCCCCACTGAGTGTCTCAGACCCTCCTCTGGCCTCCTGTGGAGCGCCCATAATAGAAAAACGTGCTTTGCCTCAAGATCTTTCTGCTCTGGTGCTAGTAGCCTTAAAAACACATTAAAGAATCTTTATAGTTTTCATGGTTGAGACAATTCATTCAACTCTGTCTCCAAGAAGTCCAGAATTTATCCTATTTCCTAGAGAAAACGAGGAATTTGGGAAGGTGCTTGTTGGAGATAATGTTCTTGAATGACAGTATCTTGCCCAGTTGAAGTATTCCTGGAATAATTAGGACAACGTTCCAGAGGCAAATTTGGAAATGCACATCACTTTGAGTCCCAGGATAGAAGAGCACGGTGCAGTTTGCTGAAATATTTGCTGAAATCTGTGTACTTTTTTCAATATATCAGACACTCTTATGTGAAGTTCACATGTATTTGTCCTCTCATAAATGCAGTCCTCTACAACATTTTGCTTCATGATCTTCCACTTCTCTGCCTTGCTACTTCTTCATTATTCTCTCAAGAGTCTCAGATACCAATCTCCTAGAGGTTCTGTAAGTCTGAAGCAGTGTTTCAGGGAAAATTGAAAAAAAGAACAAAACATAAAAACAACCACCACAAAAAAAACCCAAACAACACAAACGAAAACCCACCACCTGCTGATACATCATAAAGTAAGTGATATGAACCAAAAGCCTTAGAGCTAAATCTCTGTGGAAAAACAGAAAGAGAGTAAGACTTGGTTCTCAGTCAATGTTTGGTTTCATTTTGGAAATGTAAAGGGGATCAACATGTTGTTCAGATCTATATTAAGCCATTAGGAAAGCACATATGCCTTCTAAACTCACTGGCTAAACAACTGTCAAGCTGACAAGCGGAAGTTGAACTCCGAGATTAACAACTGTGGATAAACTTCAGGCAAAAGTGAACATCCATACTCCACACTACTCTGTAATTCAGCTGTAATGCTGATATGGCTATATCCTGTTTGCTTCTCAAATTTGTTATTTTAGTGCTGGCTTCCACTACTGTGTATTTCCCAATCTAGTTCTACCCTCTATCTCTTTCAAGTCTAACATATTTTTCTCGTCTTTGCCTTGAGTTCTAAATACATGTTTCCTTTTCGGATTTTATATTTTACTTCCACAGCTATCTTCTTAGGTTCATTCTTTCACTTTAGTCTTTTTGCTCTGATCCTGAGAATCTCTTTGTCTTTTTAGTTCCTGAGCTAAGTTTCTTGTAAGTAAACAGCAGCACGAGATAAAGGTCAAGTAAGTGCTTCTGAGGTACAGGTACCTCTTCTGCTCAGAGAACAGTCTGCTCTGATGAAGATTCCTTTCAGGATAATAGATCCACTTAAGATGTAGCGCTGGAGATGTTAGCAGCAACAGTTCTTCCAGAACTACTAATACCCATTTTGTATTTCCCTAGAAAGAGCACAATTCATCTGTGTAGCAAGGCTGAGTTGGCCATTGTCTCCCCAGGGCTGCAGGATTTACCCCAAATACAAGCAGCAGAATACATGCTGAATAGCTCTGTTTGTAAGTTCATTGCTCTTGCTTGAATTCTCATATAGTTGTACAGTTTACACTATCTTGGAAATTATTGGAAAAACACTCTTGGAAGTTCTTCAGTTCTAGCAGAACCCCAATAAGTGGATTTTGCATGGAGCTCCATCACATCAGAATATTCTACCTCATACTTCAGGACAGGAAGAAGATAGAAAAATGATCAGCACTATTATGTTCTTAAATACCTCTACTATTACTATTATGATGACTGCTTTGCCTAAAAATATGTGGAATTTATGGATGAATACAGACAGATTTCTGACCTTCACTATTACTTTTCATCACCTCCTTGCATTTCTAAGCATAGCTTTATTGTCATTTCTTCCTTACTTCATATGTAGATATTATACCTTTCGATTTTCTGCTCCACTCCAAGATATAAGTGAGTGCTTGGGGAAGCAAGGACATGTCATCGTTTTCGCCTGTTTGACTTTTTCCTCTGTTTGGTCCAGATGGAGGATTTCACAGCAACCCTAAATGATGCAGGAAACAGCACTGCCTGATTGACTTAGTCTTTGCATAGCAGGAGCCACACTGGAAATCTGGCACTTACGTGCATTAATTGTGATGATACAAAGCAAGACATTCTCAGTAATATGTATTTTCTTGTGTATGAAATATACTTGAAGCAACTGATTGATGCACTTAGAATTGCTTCATACACCATCTCTATCCAGCTGCATATGCTTGTACGCTGGTTTAAAATCTATTTTGATCACCGCTGCATTGGAGTGAAGTGGTATTTTTTTGTTGGCAGAGTGTATTAATAAAGCTCAAACTATATCTCACTTCATTCAGTCCTATCAAATACATTCAATGTATGATTAACTTAAAATTAGAGAAGTCTCTGTTAACATATGTTAATGCTTCCACCTCCAACCCTCAGCAGTCACACTAGAATTATTGCACAGAGCTGCAGACATCAAAAAGTAGCAGTTGCAGTCTTCATGACTGAAAACTCATTTTTTAAAAAGAAAATGAAAACATCTTTAGAAGTTTGTCTCCCTTTTCTATATACCTTCCTTGTCTTGACAGGAAAATTGACCAACGGATTTTAAAACTTGTATTCTCAAAAAAACCCTTACAGAAACATTCTTCAAACAGTACCCTTATAACCCATTTATGTGTTAATTTGCATGTATTTCAGAACATATCAGCAATGCCTTCTTCCACTAATTATCAGTTAATTTCTACTTAACACCATCCTCTGTCAGTGAATTTGTTATGAACATAATGACCTTAAAATCTTTACCAATTCAGAATGACTTTAAATATATACTAGTGTAAGAGAGGTCCTTCCAGCTTCTCTGGCATCTCACATATTTATAGCAAAGTCCCATGATTTCTTCCTCAGATTTATGCTTTTTATTCTCCTGACCACCTCTTGCCCAATGGTGAGCTTTAGTACTAGTCTGAGACATATTACAGGAGCAGGACCACTTCTCTGCAGCTTTTCCTCTGTTCCATGGTGTGACTCAACTAATGGCAGGTGATCCCCACAAACCTCCACCTACCAGACCCATTAACCTTAGATTTTTTTTTTGTTTTTTCCTATTCTCAAAACAAAGCTAAAATTATGCATTTCCTACTGTGGGCTTTACAAGCACTACATGCAGCAAATAATCCTCTTTTGTTTTTGTGCATTTAAAGAGTTGCCAAACTGTACAGTTGCTGATATATTACATATCTTCAGCTTGAAGGAGTCAAAGGAAATGAACCAGAACCATAAATCAGTTACAACTCACCTGCTATGCCTTAATTTGTACTGTAGGGATCTTATATCTCTCAGAAAAGAAGTGCAGGCCATATATCCTCCCCCCCAAAAAAATTCTGAAGCCCAGCACTCAATCATGCTGAAAAAAACCCAGATCATCTGTTTTCACTCTCACAGGTATAACACACACCCTATTTAGCAGCTTCTTATCACTTGCACTTCCCCACACTCCCATTCTCCAACCAGGACTCTGGGATCCCCAAACCAAGATCCCACCAAAATACTCTGTTTTCCTCATTCTGCTGTCATACATTCCCACCTCCTCACTGTTGGCACCTACTGCCTGTTCACATTCCCCACAGCATCCAAGACAGCAACATGGTCTGGCATTAATGGCACAATATTCCAGAGCATCTCAGAGACACACTGGCACAGAGGCACCCCAAAAGTCAATTTAGGCAGGCAATAAGCTCCAAACAGACTTTGTTCTAACCAGAACTGTTTAGCAAAGAACCAACTAGAAAGGTGGTTTATCCAAAAATATTAAACACTGACAACATTACAAATCACAGGTTCAGATGCTGGTTCTGAGTTAATTACTACACAGCTGACTCAAGCTCAAGGGATCAGATCCCAAAACTCCAGAGTGATGATTCAAAATGTTCATCTTCCCACTCTTACAAAGTGAGGATTCTCAAAGGTACACTGAAAATCTCTTACCAGTTCAGCAAGATGCCTCAGACCTCAAGGAATGTTCCTCACATGGTAGGTTCAAGGACAAGAGTCCCCAACTGCATAGCAGCTCCCCCAAGGAAAGGCAACTCAATGAAGGGTCTCCAGCAGCTCCATTTATAATCTAATTGAATCTGGGCTGTGGTCATTTATGGTAGTGGTCCAGAAACCTCTCTAAACCAAGGCATTTCATTGGTCAACGGCCCTGTCTGTCAAACAAGGGGCATGTGAATGGCCATAAGGGTCTACCAGCCTAGAAGTTTCTGTGGGTTTTGGGATGGGCAGTGTATCTGCTACGGGCATTATATAGTTGTATGTGGGCAGCTGAATAACTTGCTGGGTATCTATATGAAGGTGGGCACATATAAGCTAGGTATTGAAGACTCAGTTCAGTTTTCTACAATGCATAGTATAAATATACTATATAGAGTATGTACTACCATACTATATATAGTATATAGCAAATATTTATTGCTATTTGATAGTGCTGTCTGGCCTCAATTATTCCTCAAGAAGTGCATGGATTACTCTTAAACCTTTTGTCATCTGTTAGCCCTACATGGATATCTGGACATCTCCAAGTATCTTGAATGGCACTAGAGGACTATCTGAGGACAACTGGATCAAGTCCCTTGTGAGAAAGCCCCATGCTTACCTCAGTACACCTTTATACGATGAGCTGAATCACTCACTGAATTCCACAAACAGCAAAGAATAGTTGTCCATTGACTATAATGGAAACACAGCAGCCTGGCTTGCTTACAGACCTGCATGAGGATGCCCACATATTGATGTCTTACTCTGCAAATTGACTTTCATCCAGAGAGACAAAGGCAAGAGGTAATGAATATGAATCAGAGCTTTAAAATTATGCCATTAACTTCAGCAGAAGTTACTTACCTAGACCGTTTTTAATGATGGTCTCATTTTACAGACTCTTGAATCCAGATAAAATGATGTAATCATAACATATGGCACACCACCCATAGACATAACAGGCTTACTACCAGGCGCAATTCTTTGCCTTCCCAGACACAAGACAGGGATGACTCTAGCTGAATATTTTAAAGGGATTCCTCAGATGTATATTTTATTAGCTGCATAATTTCACTGTCTAATTCTGAATTTGGAATTTCACCTTGACACAGTAAGCTCTCAATACACTCAATGCCGCATTTCTCTGCGTTCGCAGAACTGCTCTCTTCACAGGGGAATTCATTTCACAACAACACCAATTACTGTCACCTACTTCTACTTGACATTAATCGCAAGACAAGCAGAACTAGCTATACTTAGGCCTGCCAGGCTGATATGCAACTGATTTAACAGCTGCATTTAAGCTTACTGTTCAGTGCAGTAGTACAGAAAACAGCTAAGATGCTTTTAGTTCAGGTAAAAAGCTTTTAGTGGTTATTTTAGTTTTCAGGATCCTGTCTGAGACAAAATGCTCACTGGAAATCAGGCAATGTAGGCAGCACCTCTCGTGTGTGCTTAATCAGTAGGGTGGTTTTTTGGTCGTTGTTTTGGTTTCTTTATTTATTATAATAATCCAGAGGAAACTGATTAACCCAAACTAAGTGACCTCAAACAGATCAAGCTCATATGGAGGGAAAGTGAGGAGCTACCAGCCTTTTTAGTGGGTCTTTGATAACCAAAAAAAAGTGTTAGTTTTTGTTATCTTTTGCCTTGAGAAGGCAAGAACTCTAATAAGAAACTGAATATAGACTAATCATGGTTCATTTCCATACCTGTATTTACATTGCATAAAGTCCCAAGGCTGGACTGTCCTCATCCTGTTGACTTCCAAAGGTTCTGTGTGTTTCAGGATCTGAGATAACCTGTGTATAAAACCAGGTTTAAAGCTTTTAAACCATAAACAGGAGATGTACCATGACTTGAATCTATGCTCAGCCACAGTACATCCCTAACCTCTGCAGGTATCTCTTTCTCTTGGTTCATCAGGAGTTTAACAGCATGTATACCACACTGTTTTAACACATTTAAACAATGTCATGGGAGTAAAGTCCAGGCATTTTCTCAGGGGCCAGGCAGTGGGAGCAGGCTCTGTTTTCATTTTGAGTAATGGAGTTCATTACGCATGTGTGCCCTTTATTTACTTAGAGCATACATGGAGTAGGAAGGCGATATGACCTCATGGAAGAGAAAAACTCTAGAAATCTGATGTCTATGCTGCTTTTATGCCCCTAACCTTCTTCATAATATAAGGCTGCTCTCTTCACCTCCGACATCCTTTATCTTTTAATCTCATTTCAGATATTTTTGGGCCAAAACAAGAGCTATCTTTCATTGTATTTTTATATAATACTGTGTTTCCCATCCAAGTTGGAATATCTATTACTGATATATAAACACCACATTATGATCACATACCAAGATAGGGGTCTAGTTCTCACAGGTACCTAGATACGAATTTTCCGTATAAATACCTAGGATCCGTTAACTGCAAAAGAAAACTCACTGTTGTAGGAAATTAGGGTTGTAATTTGGTTTCTTCTAGGACACTTCAGGTAGGTTTACTCTTCTATAATGTCTAAGGCTTGCAGACTGCACCTCCCTATGTGATCGGTGCTGAGGCACAACTGCTTCTAACACTCTCAGTGGTGGCAAAGCTCCAGACTGAAGCCACCCGAAGTCCTACTGGGCATCAAAATCCACCTTTACCATCCACGGGGTGATCGCTGGGTGCAAGTGATTTCAGCAGCTATCACCATCTACAATGCAGTGTGAACCATTTGCACTTGGGAAGAATTAGACCCTTTTAAGCATGGTGCCTCTGATGTATTTGTAATGTCTTTCTTTTTCTGATGAGATGATCTGCTCACAAAAAAAAAATATCTAATTTCTCTCTTCTGATGCTAAGGAGAATCTTAGCTGAAGATATCTACATTGCAGATGTCTATAATTGTTCAGGCGCCAGCCTATATTTACAATTTGAATATTCGCCAGCTGATTCAGTCTGAAAGATGAGACTTCCTGATTATTGAAGTCCATCCTATGAAATTAGAATTAAAAGTACACTGTATTGTTTGTAGTCAGGCAAAGGAAATTCTTAAAGATACTATTTTATTTCGTAAAGACTTAGAACAAATTAACCTGTGCTTCTGGAGAACCACTGATGTCTTTGTCTTATCACTATTGTGACTACATTTATGAAAGTGAAAAGCTCATTAGACACTCAGATTTCTGAATATGTTTTTGGCCCTAAGTTATTTCAGCCCACTGAAAGCAATTCTTCGTATATCAGCTCTTCAATGTTTACAATCCACCCACAGATGCACATCTATCTAACAGTGCATACAGCTAAATGAATAGGGTTTTAATATTAGCAGGGGGAAGTACCATAAAAACAAACAAGATTATGTTACAGAAATTAAATCAGATTACATCTCAGCTCCCAAAGTCAATGGGAGAATGGAGGAATGGACTGTGTTAATTACAAAAGATGATGTTTGGACATGCATTCTTGTCTATGAAAAGGCTGATTAATACCAGCCATTTGCTGAGGTTACTATTGACTGAGCAGACTACTGAGGTTGAAAGGCAAGGTATATCTTTGAAAGGTTAAAAATGCAATCTTTCAGACTTAGTTTGCCAAGAGGAACTGCTGCCATAGTATTTCTATATTGGAACGTCTTCTTTACAGCATGTTTAACTCATTTGCTACATTTAGGTTTGGACTGGACTTTTAGAGCATGTCAATACCATGTCAAGCTGGCTTTACATGAGCTCGCACTGGAGCTCAGTGGTAACAGATCTTCCCAGCACTTTCAAGATTTTGCAGCCTACTGAGAGAGAAGCTGTGATTTGCAGCACAGACAGACTTTCTGACCGCCCCTTGCTATACACGGGCACAGGGGTGAACCTGCAGAGGAACGAGAATCGGTAATCCTGAGAATCCTTAACCTTGATTTCTCCCCAGTCTCCTTAATAAAGCAAATCATGTAAATTTTGCATGATTTCCTGTAAGAACAAAAATACTATGGACCTCCAGCCTTCCAGTGATTAAGTAAATCTAGATCAGAAAAAGGGAAACTGAAGCAGAGAGGACTTTTCTTTTTTTTTTTATTCCCCCAGGAATATTCCCTTAAATCACGCTGAAAACACATTTAGCTGCCTGTAGCATTTCCTTTTGACAAAGAAAAAAGTAATAATCATCTCCAGCTGTGACCCTAGCAATAAACACATTCCTATTGTCATTCTCAGGCCATAAACCCACAGTTTCTCTGCTGGAAACAAAGAATCATTCAGGTGCCAAGCATGAAGGCCTGTTATTTGTACAAAAAAGCTGTGCTTTTTATGAGAAGTTCACAATCAGTCTAAGAAGTACATGTGCTTTGAAGCAGTGTAAATCCACCATTCTCAACAGTCTTCTTATCATCTTGACTTCTTTCCAGCCACGGAAGACATAGAGTTTCAAATATTACTGTGTTCTTCCAATTCAATTTACCATCTCATGCCTTAGATGGCTCACCTGCTGTGGACCTAATTCTACTTCCAGTTATGTAAGGGTAAATCAGCATGGTAACCACCCCCCAACCCCGAGTTACATTGGAGGGGGGTAAAAAACCAATACAGGTTCCCTTTGGTACAAGGACTGTACAATAACACCAAACATCTTAATATATAAAGGAAGGGATTCCAAGAAACCATTAAAATAATACACATTTTTTAATTTGACTTCAGCAAAAAGTACAGGTCTGCTAAGCCCTATGGGGCACTTACACATAGGCTTATGAAAATTTACTGGGTATTTCATTATTCACTCATTTGGATTTTGAAGAATAATGATTATAAAAATGTTATTATGACTCATAGTATCAACTGATTTTAGAGGACTAAGAATTGTGTGAAAGGATAAAATTTACCTGAACATATGTGAAATGTATATGTCTGCACCTTGGTTGTTTATCTCAACTCTTTCAGAATCACTGGAGAGAAGGATTTGCTGGGTATCATTAATCTCATGTTGAAATAGGTGTCTTAAGTCAAAGGAATCATACACTGAATAGTCTGTTTCTCTGTATTGTCCACAGCAAGAGTTTCATCCAGCTCTGCTACAGCTGTGATATTCATCATCACCATCATCATCATCATCAATGCACATATCTCACTCTATAGGAGACAGATAATCATGGGGCTAGACTGTAAGGTAATACTTCTACAAAAGGTAAAATCCTTTTATATTTTGATGTAAGATTTCTACTCTTTAAATGCAGGTACTCAGATGTCTTGCGCTGCTGTTCACTAGCATTATTCCCTATTCTTGAATGTTTTTATGGGGTGATGGGAATGGACATACTGATCAAATACACAATGAAAGTGAGTCAGAAAACTGTTTGCCAAGCCTGAGTTTCATTCATCTCTGTTTACTATGAAAACTGTCCTGTAAGTTACTGCTCTTCCAGTGAACCATAGTTTCACTACCAAAGAAATCTGCAACAAGGCCAAGTGCGAGGTCCTGCACATGGGTCAGAGCAAACCCAAGCGCAAATACAGGATGGGTGGAGAATGGATTGAGAGCAGCCCTGAGGAGAAAGACTTGGGGGTGTTAATTTATGAGAAACTCAATGTGACCTGGCAATGTGCGCTTGCAACCCGGAAAGCCAACTGTGTCCTGGGCTGCATCACGAGAAGCGTGGCCAGCAGGTTGAGGGAGGGGATTCTCTCTGTTTACTCTGCTCTCGTGAGACATCACCTGGAGTACTGAGTCCAGCTTTGGGGCCCTCAACGTAAGAAGGACACAGATCTGTTGGAGCTAATCCAGAGGCGGCCACAAAGATGTTCAGGGGGCTGGAGCATCTCTCCTGTGATGACAGGCTGAGAGAGTTGCATTGTTCGGCCTGGAAAAGAGAAGTACCTAAAGGGGACTACAAAAAAGTTGGAGAAGGACTTTTTACAAAGGCACGTAGTGATAGGACAAGGGGTAATGGCTTTAAACTGAAAAAGGATACATTTAGATTAGATATAAGGAAGAAATTCTTTACCATGAGTGTGACGAGGCACAAGAACAAGTGCCCAGAGAAGTTGTGGATGCCCCATACCTGGAAGCGTTCAGGGCCAGGTTGGTCTAGTGGAAAGTCCCTTCCAACCCAAACCATTCTATGACTCTGTGATCTCTTTGTGGTACAAAATCACAGTTTCACTGGATTTCTCCAGATATGGAGGCTGGCTGGAAAGGAATGAATTGTGCAGAATTCACTTCAAACTGCATGCAGGTTATATATGTCTCACAGCTATATCCTGTCATCCCAATCCCATTAAAAACCCCCATGTTCAATACTTTCCATGGCTCCTGATGGGCTGCCCTGGTTTTTGTTTCTCTTTGCTATGTGTTGATAATCCAGATGGGTGCAAATTATGTTTTATTTCCTTTTTGTTCGTGTAATCACTGCAGATCCCTGCCCTTTGCACTGCTTTCAACTAAAAAGAGGAGGCTGCAGCCCTTAAGCTTTAAGCATACTGCCAAAAATCTTCTAGACTTCTTATTGCAGGAAAGAAAGGTTGGTTAAAAAAGAAGAAAAAAGCCCAGATTCTTGGAGTATATTTCAGGAAGATGCTTTATCCTTAGGATTCAGAGATGTAATATAATGGAGTGACACAATGCCCTTTCCTACACACCTTCCTTCATCCTTCTGTAACCCTGTTCATTGTGTGCAGTTAATTATCTTTTCTGAGATGCTGTTTAATTCCAGTGGAGGACAAAAGAGCTGGCTCTAATAATGCAGCCCATCCCCATAAAGGCAGGCAGAGAAAGTGAAAGAGAGATATTTCAGTTCCTCAACAATTCCGTCTTCAAAGTGGGTGACAAATAGCTCAGATAATTCTTGGCTGCCAGCTGATAGGATTATCATAAATAGGCTCTGCGAGGCATCATTTTTATGCACACACACTTGTCCAAATTAAGTGATAATCTTGTTGATACTGGAATTAAATAATAGTGTGGGGATATCAGGCACCCATCACTTTAAACAACAACAAATACCAATCTGGTAACTTATTAATCATTAAAATTAGCCATGTGAAAAGCAGCAGATCCTTAACTGGTATGAACTGGCATTTCTCCATTGAAATTAGTTGTATTGGATTAATTTTCTCCTGTGGGGGACTTGACCCATTATGTTTTTATGTCTCCCCCTACCCCCATTATTGTTAAATGTTATATTAGGGCTAGTACTGTGTTCAGCCTTTGTAGAGGTAGATGTACATGAAAGAAAAATATCATTATGATGGACTAAATTGTGAACTCATTTCCTTTTTGTAGTGTTTCAGATGATTTTTATCGTGATCCATTCAAAAGAGGAGCATACTTGGGAAAGAAAGACGTGCAAAACAGAGTGTGGTGTTTTGAGAAAAGATAAGTGACTAAGTACATACCAGCTATTCTCTTATGCACCCCCATACATTAAAGGAAGAGGCAAAATTCCCCTGTGTTGCTCAGTCCAGTCATGAAGCAGAGAATGATATTCTGTGCAGAGGCCGCCATTATAAAACAAACTTATAGAGCAAAGGAGTTATTTTGTCTTAAAGATTCAGTTTCAGGTTCTAATTATCATGATTTGGCAAGTCAACTAAGGAGTTGTTATGGCCCATACGTACAACATAAACCCATAGGAAACATTAATGCATGATAACGGAACTCTTTTATATGGATGTTTGGCCTTTTCATAAGTGCCAAGTAAAGGAATTTAGCTTAAAATTATTTCAGTGAGTTTAAACTATGATACAGTTCAGAGTGCGTCTGATCAGTAACCATGGCTCACTTGATGACATAATAATTTTAATTGGGTCATTAAATTTGAAGCTACAGCTGGTACACCGTAAATCAAATTTTCCTTGCTTGGCTCAAGTACACAGCCTTGCCAAACTGAAAGTAGCAATACCTGCGAGCACACGAGGGAAAATTTCTTCTCCCATTAATTCACTGCAAAACAGGAGTTTCTCTTCTCTAGACATCCAAGTGCTTTCTCCTTCATCTCGTGTCAGACTCTTCCTTCCAACCAGCTGCCACCACTCTCTATTTAGTGAGCCAAAAGGAGACATGCTGCTCCTTCAGACCAACCTCTGTAAAAGCACAAAGTGCCATCCAGAAACTAATTTTTCCCATCCAGTAATTTGTCTCAAACTGATCTTTATTCAAAGACACAAACAATGAAGATTTTACTAATGACCCCTGTCACCCTGCTTTACAATGTGTTCTCATTTCTGGTTTGATTTGTATAGCTCTAATTTCCTCTAAGTATCTTTTGCTTTCCCATTCCTTGCCAAATTGTAAGGGTGCCAGAATTAGAAATTATATTTTCTATAGGTACTTAGATATTGGACATAAAGAAAGAAACATGCTTCATTATTTAGTTCCTTTCCTTTTAGTGTTTAAAAAAGTTACTAATGTATAAAATTTTATGATGTTAGTTCTTTTCGGTATCATTTTATGCTGTGATTAGCTACAAAAATCTTTCAGTTAATTCAGAACACCCATGAATTAATACTACCAGCCCAATCTGTTTTATTGGGCATCTGTTGGGTCTGCTCTGAAATCAGTTATGCAAATTACCCATTGATTTCATAAGTAAGGGTATGGCCTCGTGCATATGTACCGTACTGATGGAATGCAGCAGAAGGTGTTATCCATACTGAGTGTCTTTTCACATTGATATTTGGAGTTATTAGCTCAGCAACCCAAACTATAAAACTTAACTGATGGGATGTTGTGTCTGGGCTAATTAACCCTGTTTCTCTGTGGAGCTAATGAGCTTGGCTGCTGTGCTGTGCTGGCAGAACTATCATGTATATGGTTCTGGCTTTATCTTGTTCTTCTCCAGCTTAAGGATCTCTATACTTTTCTTTCATCCATAATATACACACACACCTAAGCATGAAGACACATGAAAAAAGACACGGCCATTAATCAGGGTATCAGGGACTGCTCACTCACCCTTTCTCAATATACTAGGAAACCTTTATATATAAAGATCTTAGAAATGTTAACCAAATTCCCATGTCCAAATCAGTGATAAAAACAGACTCTATCAGAAAGAAGAAGTCACATTATCAGAAAGAACACATCTGGCAAAGGTTCTGGGAAGTTAGGCTGTCCACATCGGTACTGAGTTTGGATCATTAATTTGAGTCATAGCTAATTACCTGAAGACCATCACTAGCAGTTGATTGGATGTGGTTTCCTCAGTGCTCTACCCCCATGTGCTAGAAGAACAAGAGTGAGAGAGGAGTTTTAGGAAGAGCACCAGAATAATAGCATCATAGTCCTGAAGGATCTTCATTCCATGCCGGTCAGTATGAGAAGAAAGGGGAGGAGATTCTCAAGGGCCAACTTTACTTCAGGCAGACAATCTTTCTGGATATCTTCTACAGTCAAGAGAGAGGAATATTATTTTTTTCCTCTAAGAAAACAGAAACAGATGAAATAATGCTGAATAATGGTTGGACTTGATGAGCTTGAGGGTCTCTTCCAACCTGATTCTGTGATTCTATGATTCTAAGCTCCTGCATTGAATCAGGCTCTAGAGCACCCATCTGTCTTTGTCGACTACACTATGAAGCTGTAGAACCCAAAATCTCTGTGCTAAATACCCTCCCTGCCCAAACAACATGATATGAAGGTATCGGATTCAGATCTCATTGGCAATGGGAATCAACCCCACTGCATCACTACTCAAGACCCTGGCTGGCTGAAGGTGGCAAGTTCAGCAGTTGTACCATGCAGCTGTCATGGGACTTGGACCTAACATCTTCACAATCCTGACACGATACAACATAGTTATCTCTTGTATGAGTGCAGCTTCTTCCCAGCTTAAGAAGGAAGGGATGTAGATTGCCTTAAGTCACTATGGAAGGCTCTGAACACTGCATCTAAACCCAGGCTCACCTAGGAGAAGACTCATGATAAGAAGCTGTATTAAACAACAGGAAGAGAAAGAAGCATTGAGTAAAAGAATCTTTGCTTATGGGGAAGACCTCAGTTCTCCAAGCATCCAAAATACCAGCAACTGGCATTGCCACCTTCAAAACTGCAAGTGATCTGAAGGGATGATGCATTTGTCCAAAGAAGCCTTGCTAACAACCTGACACTCACCTGTGACTCAGAACTGCCAGCAGCTTTGACAGCTGCACAAATTCAGCTTCACACCTCCAGTGCTACATGTTTTTCAGCTGCAATCCAGGCTCAGGATTCTGTTGAGGGGTATATTTGTGTGGCAAATAGCAATGAACCTCCATGAACATTTGTTTCTGAGAAACTACCGATGTCATACTGACACTAGATTTAAAGAAGTCCTCTGACAAGGCTTGGATTCACAAGGTCATGGTCTCCTTGAAGCACTTTATACTTGGATAAAAACATAACTCCGATAGATGTAAAGTGCAAAATGTTTTAACTATTTGGAGTTGTCATGTCTAAGTTTTTTTTCCTAGTGGATGCTCTTTGGGGTAGATTCTGATAGCAGGACAACTCTGAATTGATGTTTGGAGAGGAATAAGGAACAATTTGCTCAATGACTTGCTGGAATGACTCATATCTGACAGGAAACAAGGCAGTGATAAACTCAAATGAGGCTGTGGGAGGCAACATGCTAAAAGCCTATTATAAACATCATTCTTCTACCCACTCTTATGAAGCAATACAAAATGCAGGGGTTTGCAATCAGTTTACAGGGAATGGCAGAGAAGATTTAGGGCAGGACTTGCTTTCAGGCAACATCCCCATCTCTAGGTAGAAAAGCTGGAGAGTAATTTTAAAATTAATCTTAACTTGGAGCCACCCAGCCCTTCTCTACACCTGGCACGTTCTGGTGACTGCAGAATGAATTAGTTGGATGCCCCTTTTCCCACTTATTTAGAGTGGCTGGTGCTCTATGAAGTGTTAATGTTAATATGATTTATGTTTAAGAGAGCTGAAAGATAGAAAAACTATGTTTAACAGAGCCAGGAAGAATCCAGCTGCACAGCCACTCTGTGAAGTATCCAAAAAGTCCTTGTATTTATTTCCTTATCTTTCACATAGATGAAGACTATTACCAGCTTTTGCTTTGGTTTTATTCCCTTTAGGCTAAACCACAACTCGATCCATCTTTGCTCTTTGACTATGCAGTCTTCTCCCTGATTAAGGAAGAGTAGGACTCACACTACCTGTTACTTAGAGAGTCAATGAAAATAAATGCTTGTGGGATATGATTCACATAACACATTTTATCTCATTTGAATTTAGAAAAGTAATTAGAAACTCCTTGACCATGAATGGATGGGAACTACTACTGCTGAAAGACAAAACAACCCACCAAAAAATGCCCACGAAAACACAAACCTACATAAAATAAAATAAATCATATCTCTGTTCCTCCGAACTCTGTCTTCATCCACTACAAGTTATGAATTTTCTGAGTGGGGATACAAGAAAGATCTACATTTCTGCATGACCAGTTAAATTGAGTCACACCCTATTCATTTTTTTTGCCGTACCTGTTGTAATATGTGTCTCGAAAATTTTAGAGGTGTCTGTATTACTCATGTCATATTTTAATAATCATGGTGCATTTTGTTTGAAAAACAAATGGTCTCCTAATGAAGGAAACAGTTCAGTAGGAAAAAATGGAAATAATTAGAAGAAACCTTGGCAGATAGATACCTAGAATTTGGTCATTTTTGTGAGAGCTCTGCCTTTCTGTCTTTGATACACAGTCTGCTGATGTATGCTGGTTAGCTGTGTCCTTGATATATACAAAATTAGCAGCAAGATATGCATAGGAAATTCTTAAAAAGTACTCATTAGGCAGTCATCGCTACCCAATTACACTAATGATTCAGAAGAAAAGTGAACTGGTAAATGAGGCCTGTACCTTAAGATGGAGTTTTCAGAAGGCAGAATTGGGTGACATTTTAACGCAGTCTGAAGTAAAACAACAATGGAAGAATTGTAGAAGCATGGTGGGATGTTAGGCAGGGCTTTGCCATGAAATTTTTAAGAGCCAACCATCTGTTTACATAGGTGATTAAATCATGTTTTCTGGTCACCAATAATTGGAGATTTCAGCCATAACCGTGTCTTGGTGGTTAAATTTGATAGAGTCTCTAATACGACCTGGTAAAAACAGAAGTTCGAAAAGAAATAATGAATATGTTGGGAAGAATTTTGCTGCCTTTAGCTATCCAAAGCTTAGGTGACTGGTCTAAACTAGGTTCTTAGTTACTCTCAGTCATCTGTGGAGACAGATACAGAGAGTGATTCATCCCATCTTAAAATAGTTGTGTAAGACATCTGCAAAGATTGCCTTCTAGAGGTATCTAGAAGTACCTTTCGTTCTCCATTGACTGTAATATCAACTAGATGAGACTACATATTTAAACTTCAAATATCTATAATTAGATTTTAAATGGTGTTTAGAGCTTATCTATAGGGCTGAGCAGGGCTGTGATTCAAGGACTCAGAAATCTTTCAAGCTGTTATTCTAGTGATGAGTATTTGATTAGAGCAGGTTGGAAATATTCCAAGTGGAGTTTCTTCCTTTTCAGAAAATGCTGATGTATAAGAACAAAAACGGTTCACCAAAAAAAAAGGTTTTTATAAGGGCACTATATAAATGTAGAATACAGTCTTAATCTAGTCCTGACATAACACTTTAATTTTTTTTTATGTGTAGAAGACCACAAGGTTTGGCTGTAACTTGGTCTATTGCCTCTCTCTCTATATATAGTGCTGCATATATACTTTCTTTCAAGGGTGTAACAACATGAGCCTGGGCTCTAGTGCAAAGAACAAAATAGGGATTACCTCCAGCCAGAGTTCCCATTTGTCTTCTTTGTAGTCTAATATCTGGGTCCCTCTGGCTTGTATCGCTTCAGTGTAATTACTCTAACACAACACTCACTGTCTGTATTTCTGTCTCCTTTCTAGATTGAATAAGACTCCACGGATTCCTCTATGAGTGGGATTTCACTGTTTAAATGTGTATCTAAACCAGTCAGCCCAGGCTGCCAGCAAAATCAAGAGTGATTAAATCAATATAATCACTGTGTACAGTGTAGCCGAGGTCAAGCTAAAAGAGATGGATCACTCCCTTGAAGTCCTGTGCCACACAGGAAACATTAAAAGCTGTATGAGATGACTCCCATCCTCTGCATGCACCTACTTTGAGTTCAGTGTGGGAGAAGATTTTCTCAGTACAGCACAGGAAATCCTTTCCATTCCTTGGGGCAATGCAGCATCAGAGGTGTATGCCTTAGAAAATTGTGACCAGTGCTACAGTGGTAAGAACTGTCTTAAAACAGAGACAATATGTTCCATAGCTTTAATAAAAGGAAAAAAAAATATTGGGAAAACAAAGAGCATACAGATATTTGTTCTTGGAATACCTTTTTTCATTCTAGGGCACCTGCCTTATGAACTGTAGTTTAACCTCTCAAAATACCTCTGATGAATCAATGCAATTTCTTTCAGGAGTCTGAGATGTTCCTCTCCCACCCCACACAGGCAAGATGCAAAGGAGACACTGGAGGTTTCACATTTTAAACTGATCTCGTGGCATCATCTGCTCCACAAAACCAAGCACAGTAGCTTAAAAGTAACCATACTACTTGAAAAACAGTATGGAGCCAAGATTTTGGAGAACACTGCACATGTTCAGTCAAAAAGAGCATCTTCACATTTTTCTAATAGAACGTCCATGAATAAATCTTTGTATGATTTTGGAAAGAAACCCCTACTTTCTATTTTATTTTTTTATCTTTGCGAGCTCTGTAAGGAGGCCCAAGTGTTCAGTCTTTCATAATCTGCAATTTTACAGTATCATCTGCCTGAACAATTTAAGAGAAAAGGCTATTTTTATCAAGCAGTTGTCGAAAGAATATATATATTTTTTCAACCATATGTTATGCCTGTTTATTGCTGAGATGAACAAGCTTCAAACATTTCTGGTGAAAGCACTTTAAATAGCTTATTTGAGGATGGCAGTTGTTTGCTGGCTGATGCGAATCAGAAAATAAAAGATGTAAGAACCTGTTAATGCAACAAAGGGGGAAAAATCCATGTTCTACATCATCATATGACTGAATAATATGGCACACATAGCACAAACCAGCATAATAGCACCCCAATTTTTGCTCTAATATTATATGTTTAAAGTAGTTTTAACCACAGCTAATGACTTAATCTGAATGTATAATAAACAGGAAAAACAAAGAATGTAGGACTTACTTCAGGACACTTGAAAATGCTGGAAAATAGATTCTTTAAACAAATGTTATTTTTCCAGGTCTAGCAAAAAAGGAAGCAAAACGAATTTAGGAGGTTATGTTTAGGCCTGACATGGCAACTTTCCCATTAAAACTTGTATGTATTTAAGCAACTGCAAAAGACAAAGATTAATTGACAAAACCTGACCTCTGTCATCTGTACCCGATACTGTGAGTAGTGTACTATATCAGAAAAGAATCAGCAAAGAGGGAGTTGTTTGAAAAAAAAAGTGTAATCCATCACTTTAAGGATTAGCTATGGCATTCAGATGTATTTCCCTGCTCTGTGACAGATGCTTATGCTGAACTGAAGGTATGTCACTTAGGTCCAGCTGTTACAAGGTATTTTTAAGTAGGGTTCACCAGCAAGCTGTTTGGATAGGACCCGCTTTACATTAATTTCAGTGTTTTCAGGACAAGGGTAGGATTCAGACACAAATGCAAGCGTGTAAATGTAAGGCTGAGACCTTCCATATGAAGACAGCTCAATTTAGCAGCTCCATTCAAGTCTCCCACATGGTAACCATCTAGTGTTGCTGAAGCTGCCCTGAGTTATCTGGGGCATCTTCCAGATATGGCACTGGATTCATAGAATCCAACTCAAATAGTTGTATACCTGAGTGAGTTTAGCTCCAGATGTTCACTAGCAGGAACTATACAGGTGAACCCAGCTCACATGTTAAGAACTTAGACAATGAACAATACAGAAATCTAAATGTATGTAGGAAGAATTCATAGAATCATTCCAGTTGAAGAGACCCTCTAGATCGAGTCCGACTATAACTTAATTCTAGCACTAAACCGTGTCCCTAAGAACCTCATCTATAGGGCTTTTAAACACCTCCAAGGATGGTAACTCCACCACTGCCCTGGGCCTGTTCCACTGCTTCATAACCCTTTCCAGCAATAATTCTTTACCAATATTCAAGCTGAACCTTCTGTGGCACAACTTGAGGCCATTTCCTCTTGTCCTACAACTTGCCACTTCGGAGAAGAGACCAACCCCCTCCATGCTACAACCTCCTTTCAGGTAGTTGTAGACAGTGGTAAGTTCTCTCCTCAGCCTCCTCTTCTCTAGGCTGAACCCCCCAGTTCCCTCAACCGTTGCTCATCAGACTTGTGCTCCAGACCCTTCACCAGCTTCATCACCCACCTCTGAACTCCCTCTAGTACCTCAATGTTTTTCCTATAGTGAGAGGCCCAAAACTGACCCCAGGATTCAAGGTGGGGCCTCACCAGCGCCACATACAGTGGCACAATCACTTCTCTAGTCCTGCTGGCCACACTATTCCTGATACAAGCCAGGATGCTGGTGGCCTTTTTGGCCACCTGGGCACACTGCTGGCTCATTTTGAGCCTTTGTCGATCAACACCCCCAGATCCTTTTCCACGAGGAGGTGGATTTAGCCACCTCAGCATTGACATCCTGTGTCAGGTCTGACTCCTAGAGGCAATGAGAAATCTCAAAGCTGACTGATATGGTACAGAAGACCTATACCCTTCTGTCGGGGCAACTGAAGGCCAGCTTGGATATGATATAGCATTTAAAACAGCACTAGATGCTTATGTTTAAGCCTCTAAATCATATCTTAAATTGGCACCTAAGGGTTAAGGATCTAAATCCTTCTAAAGGTTTCGGGTTTAGGACTTGTTTTAGTTTCACAAACATAAGCATATGGCACAGCTCTTAGATGCCAGTCTTTTATTGAGTGGGCTTCACTAACTCATGACACAATTTCAGTGAAGTAACACAAAGGATGTACCCTTATGTGCAGATGATGTTATCTAAGTTGAAAGAATTCATGGTGACCAGAGGCTCAATTAAATTTTCTTTCTTTGTTCTCTCCTCTTTTTTTTTTTTTTTTTTTTAATTTTTCAGCTGGGGAAAAAAAGGCATCTTAGCATTCCTGTTTTAATAAATGAACAAGAAAAACAAAGAAATAAAACCCTTTAAAGATCTCTCCAAACACCATTAAACAAGATCAAAATGCTAGTGCTGATTATCCTGAGATGTACAATCAACTTTATTTTCTGTATATTTTAAATTCACTACTTAGGTATGTTTTTTCTGTAGAAAATAATATTGTTTGGGAATGAAACATTCTTTCCTTCTAGATTTTAGATTTCACCACTTCTGAGAAGGCCAAGGGAATCTACAAAGAAAAGAAAAATCTTTTCAGTTCATAGGATGATGAAGAACATTGAATAGTCTTTCTTTCCCCCTTATCAGACACTAAGCCCATGTCATTATACCCTGCTACTCTCCACTGTCATGAAAAACTGGAAATCTCTTCCACTACGTTTTGAAAGTTACAGTAATTCCGTGTTTAAAATATCCATATTCTTAGGTTTTAAGTCGTAAGTTACTTTAAAATGAGATTTACACAAAGGAATCTCCTTAAAGAATGCAGATTGAAATTTGGCAGCAAATATCTAGGTCTTTGACTAGGAATCTCCTCGTGTATGTACGGCTTAGTGTATGCTCAGCCACTGACAACCACTTTCTAGAAGACTGCCATGTATGCATAAATGGTTTGTTTCTCCCCTCCATTATTTCAGTATTTTATCTGAGGAACTCTGCCAGCTCATAAGAGAGAGGTGATTGATTTTTCAGAATTCCTTTGAGCATCACTGAATGACCTTGCTGTAGTTATTCCCATGTTCATCACGCTTGGCTCAAAGAGAGCTGTGCAATCTACATCTGTGTATAAATTATTCAATGCATCTTTATTGCTTCATAAGGTTAACGTGAGAACATCAGTTGATATAGATTAGCTGAACTCAGTTTATTCAGAAGCTATATTAAAAACAATACTTCAACAGTAAACCACCACAAGACTCTTACAACATGCTCTTTACACTCCATTAGTAGCACAGGCAACAAATGCAAAACTTCTCTGTAATTAATAGTATGGGGAATATTTAGATATGCAAAATCTAATTACCTCCACTGAATTTAGCCAGAAAATCAGGTTAATTATGCTATTTTAAGGTACCACGGAGACTAAAAATGCAAATAATAGCTAAATAACACAGAGTGGTAACAGCAAAAAAATCTTATTAAAAGTTCAATGGTGTTTAATGGCCAGGCCCTGGATTCACACCCTTTGTGAAGATGCTGCCTTTCAGCTCCACTGTGGGCTTGCACTTGCTGCTGGGGAAAGATTGAATTTTTGTTAATATTTGATATTGATATTATATCAGTTCTTCACCTCAGCTAGATGTCACAAGTGGTATTGGAAACTGAGCTTTCATCTTCCAGCTCAAACCAAGAACAACGTCTGGTTAACTACAGACTTTAGAAAGAAAATAAGGGAAAAGACTCTTCAGACTGTGAGCCCTGGGATGAAAAATGAGGAACACACACACATGGCAAGGCTGAATTTTCTTGCAGCTCTAATAAAATGTTCTGGTAGGTGAAAATCTTTTTTCTTTTTTTTTTTTTTTCTAGCTCTCTCTCAAAAATACAACATTCTTTTAAGGACGAACCAAGCAATCTCTCCTCCATGTAATTTATTTTCTTTTCTAGCAATAAGACTCAAGCTTTATTTATTGGCACAAGTTTCACCTTGGTGATGGCCAAATTCTGCTGCAGAGAAATCAGGAAAACCTAAAACCTTAATAGGAAGAGTTAAGTATTGCAGAATGCACTGATACCCACCCAATCTGCTTCAGTGCAACTTGCAAAGGGTTAATTCTGCTTCCTGTATCACTGACATTTCTACTTGTAGGAAATAAATGATCAGTGCATTCACAGCATCTCTCCAAAACATCTCTCTCTATATATATGAACAACCTGAATATCTTTTTTTTTTTTTCCAAATCTTTGAAAGTAAAGGGCTATGCCTGTAAAGAAAATGCTACTTCCTGCTAAAATAGTTCTTGTGCTACAAAACCACACAACGATACATGTAAAAAATACTTTGTTCTACCTTTAAAAAGGAGACATACTATACACACTGCCTCCCTATTTTCAGAAAGTGTTCTCATTCTATATTTTACTCAATCTTTTCATTGTCCTGTCTTCCCATTTCCAAGAGAAAAGCGAGTTGGAAAAGGGAGCAGTACTTTCTGTCATGGTTTTAAATTTCTTTTCTCATTTCTTGGAATCAATAAAAAGTATAAAAATGCTTATCAGAACCTTGCGCCATGTTATTGTCATTGACGGGATCACTGCATATAAACCTTTGTGATTAATTTATTGTCACATAAAATAATTGTGAAACAGCTCAGGTCTGAAAAATTATACACTGGTGTTATATTCACATTACCTTTATTTTGTATCCTGCTTCAGAAGCATCTCACTGCACAACAGCTTGGAAACCTTGCAGGAGGGAAGGTACATTTATACTCATAGCTTGTGGTCTAGGCCAGCTCCAAAAACAAATTTCAGAAATCATGGCAGAATGTTCAATGCCAATGCTAGAAATTAGGACCAGATGTGACTGTTCACTCAGCAAGAACAATAGTGGGAGTACTTTTCAGGGCAGACATGAGCTAATGCTACCGAGCACATCATTGGCCAGATACAGCCCAGTGTGGGTCTGGAAGATGTAGCTGCATAGTTACCATAAAATCATAGAATCATTTTGGTTGGAAAAATCCTTTAAGATCATCGAGTCCAACCATTAACCTAACACTGTTAAGTCCACCTCTAAATTATGTCCTTAAGAACTTCATCTATGCATCTTTTAAACCCCTCCAGGGATGGTGACTCCACCACTTCCCTGGGCAGCCTGTTCCAATGCCTGACAACTCTCTTCCTAATACCCAATCTAAACCTCCCCTGGCTCAACTTGAAGCAATTTTCTCTCGTTACTTGGGAGAAGAGACCAACCCCCTCCTGGCTCCAAGCTCCTTTCAGGCAGTTCAGAGATCAGAAGGTCTCCCCTCAGCTCCTGTTCTCCAGCTGAACCCCCCAGCTCCCTCAGCCGCTCCCATCACACTTGTGCTCCAGCCCCTTCCCCAGCTCTGTTCCCTTCTCTCAACTCGCTCCAGCACCTCAAGGCCTTTCTTGGTGTAAGGGGCCCAAAACTGCCCCCAGGATTAGAGGTTTTTCCTCCCCAGGTCCCAGCACAGGTTCGGTCACTGCCCTGGGCCTGCTGGCCACACCAGTGCTGGTACCAGCCAGGATGCTGTGGCCTTCTTGGCCACACACACTGGCTCGTGTTCAGCTGCTGTTGACCAACACCCTCAGGTCCTTTTCCGCCGGGCAGCTTTCCAGCCACTTTTCCCCAAGTTATCCAAATGTTCGATCATCTGTGCAGCAACAGAAGAGTTATACAGTCTTCCTCGATGGTTGTCGATGCACCATCATTTGCTGAACGGTGAACACGTGACAAGATTTAAGTGGGTCCACTAAGGGATATAGACAGTGTTTCGGAAAACATAAAAGTGTCTGACCCCTGGATTTTAGTGAAGTTCTCCTGCAGTAATTGAAAGCTGCTGCCGTCAGTGCGTGTCCTGCCTGAGAGCAAACTGCTGAACAAACAGCAACGCTGCGTGTGAACATGGTCAGAGCAGCATGCGGTCTCACTAGGATGCCTCAGAGAACTAAAGCTAGAAGACAACAAATAGGGATAAAAGCAGTAAGCAGAAAACCAGAGAAAACAATTTTTCCTGCCTATTGGCCATCAAGTAGAGATAAAAGCTGTAAGGAAAAAATAAAACAAGTGATGCTTCTGACCTGTTGTTTACCAGTGCTCACTGTATTCTCAGAACTTGGTGAATATTATCACAGCCTGGAATATGCTTTTTCTATAGGAAAATTCTGGAATTATGGAGAGAGAAATCCACAAAAGTTTGGGGTTTTTTTACATCTCACAGTTCTTGAATTTTTAGATATAACGCAAATCCCACAGCTTCATGAACTTCATGTAGTGCATTTAGATACATAGGTACGAGAGTTACATTAAAAACTAATTATATTGTCTAGTGAATAGGAAACTCAACCAGGAAGGGAAAACCCCATTATCTGCCATTCCACATTTTTAAGTAATAACAAGACATGCCGAGAAGTACACTAATACAGATTATTTAAAGGCTAAGGAAAGCTCTTCCATGCAGGAAAGAGTTTTGTCATGATGATTAATACACCGAAATTTAAGAAACTAGTATTTCACTGCTCAGTTGTCCTTATAGCCAGGTATATAAGCATCAGTAGGCATTTTTAACCTGCCACAAATCTTAAGTAGCAGCAGAGAAGATATTTAAGAAGATATTTAAAGCTTGCAAGTCTAAAGTGGGGCCCAGTACCTACAGTCTCCTGTGCATACTGCGTCAACTGAAAGAAAAAAAATAATATGAAGTTGTAAATAAATTTTATGTATTTTAATTGCTCACTTTTTTCCCAATGAGGCTTTATTCATTAATTTAAAAGGAGAAGAGATATCTGAAATGACCAGAGAACTGAAAAATCCTGGAAAATAAAACTGATCCATATATGCTGAAAATAGGAAGCCATATGGTTATAAGAGACCATTCTTGTTGCTTTGCAGAAGCAACCCTGTTAGAAGACTACAGTGTCACCAGCAATGGACTTGGAAATTGTTACACTCTGAGGATTATGATGACAAAAAGTAGTCCACTTTTCAGAACAGAATATCTTGACTATGTTTAAATTAAATGATTTTGTTGTATCTACTTGTGGCTAAACACAAGGTAAAAAAGATTTTGCTGTTTTTCTGAAACTGAAATGTTGAAAAATACAAAAGAAAAAATATTGTTTGTCTTGAATCTGCCTTCTGTGTGGGTGTTTTTTTGGTTGGTTGGTTGGTTGATTTTGTGTTGTATTTTTTTCCTCCCCAAAATATCATTAGCTGTTTGACACCAGTGCAGGCATATGAATATATCTCACAGTAATAGCTTGTACAAATCTGATGATACATTTTAGAATAGAGAGCTTTTCTCATAACTAATAACTCTTGTTACCAACTTTAGGGAAGAAACAAATATGGTGTTAAAAATAATAACCAATGACTCAAGTGAGAGCTACAGATTACTTTGCCACATTACAGGAAAATGGAAATCCACAATCAACCTTCTATATGGCAGATGCATAAACAGGCTATATGGAATAAAATAGAAGGATGATGGCTGTCATCTATCAATTTAGCAAAAACATCCCACCAAACAGAAGAAATCTGAATATTTGGTGGGAAGATAAGACCTTTATCATGGCAGAGAAAAAGACGACTTCTGGAATTTGGCAAAGTGGCCAACTGTCAGAATAAATAACTGAGATTAAAGACATATTCATACTCAAGGGCCACAGAACATGGAAAATATTTACAGACAGCTTGTAAACATCTGCTAAAGGTCCACATCTGCTAAACATGTTGCAAACAGGCAGTTATGAAATGAGAACAAGAGGCCACCAAACGCAGGAAATGTTTATTCTTCTTAACAAACTTCCTACAATTCAGATATACTGTATTATTCTAACTGAAGCATTAGGTAGAAGGTTTATTAACTGTTTATTTTTTAAAACCTGTTATGTACCTCGGTGCAATCTTCCGCTTGTCATGTCCCTTGGCCCCCGTTCAGGATCAGGACGTATTACATTATGTTTTCTTTGGCCCAGATACCACAATTTCCAGAAGACTTCAGGGTTTGGATGCTCTCCCTATTATACAGCTGCATACTGAGAATATACTGATGGACACATTTAGGATTGTCCTTTTGCCTCCAGCCAGTATCCCACATTAACAGGTACCAAGTCACCTTTTGGAACTCGATAGAAAGGAGCACTTGACAGTCTTTTGCTATCCTGGTCATGTACTGGGGTGCTGCACGCTGCCACAGTGCAGTTGTACCAGTCTCATATCATTGTCGTCTTGAGAGTGAAATACTCATGCCTCTCCAGACACCCTGAAGCCATTCTTGTGACAACAGCCTTTTAGATAAGAGAAAAATGAGATTATTTCTGTTCTGAATGCAAAGCTTTAAGGCACAGTTTAAAGGCAGAGGAGCATAAATAAAAGATTATTAGAACTTATAAAAATGGCATAAATAAAAAAATCATAAACTAAACGATGGGCTTGTTTTTACCCTAGAGGATCGGTCTCTTTTTATCCAGAGGAGAAGAATCAGAAAGTTAATTCAACTCTCTTAATTCATGTCCTTTCTAGCAATACCCTCATTCCAGCTACTACCTCCATTGAATGAATCATGATCTGAGGGCACAGCTGTCCTCAAATATCCATTTATACAAATATCCAATAGCCCCAGAATTCCTGGTCATATTGCAAATCTTCAGCAAACATCTCAGATTTATTCTGCTTATCATTCTCTAAATGTTTCTGAGAGGACTACAGACTGCTAGACCATACCCCTAACAGTAAATCAAACAGCCAAGGCAGTGACCAAGACCTTGCAATCATCTGTATGTTAAGTATAACCCCTGTCCCTGGCATAGTTTCGGCCCAAATCAACATATATACTCCCAAACAATTCCTATGCATGATCTAGAAGTTAGCGGCAGCAAGGGAGCATCTTCGGTAAGCAGTACAAACACTTGATCCCTTTTTGAAAGATGACAGACTTTCACAATACAGACAGAAGCTGTGCCAGTTATTTGGAGATAGCAAGCGGTCTCCGGCCTATTTCAATTATTAATGTAGTTTTAGCCCTGCTGTGGAGCCTCAGAAATGCTGATGTCTTATCAGTGGTCTGGATGGAGCCATCAAACTGGGAGGCAGTAAACAAAAGTTGCTGGGGCCAAGCATAGCAATTGGCAGAATTCTGGCTTTGGCTGCAGAAAATCACGTGCCCGTGTGAACGCAGTATCTCTTGTAGGCTAATGGGGATCAGTTTATGTTTGGAAAATTATGTTCCAATAAAAGGCAAACTAAAAAGCATGCCTCATATCAACATAGGAAGACGACTCATTGAGAAGGCCTGGTTTTGGATACTGAAAGAGAGTAGACATGATCCCAGCCAGATAACTTTGGGAACTGCATCAATTTTGGGACGAATGACCCTCTCTGTCTATCTCTCAGAAGTCACAGGATGCCTGATGCTCTTCCGCAAACAGGAGCATGTTCCAGGCACCAGTTGCGAAACCTGACTATTTCATTCAAATCCCAGAGATGAACGGTGTCCATTCTGGAGACCTGATGCAACACTCGCCATTGTAACTCTCACACATAAAAAAGAAGGCCCTGAATTGTTAATGAGAATAAATGTTCACAGTTCGTTATGTATCACATCTAAAAATAGGAGCCTTTTCAACAGTACAATCCCTCCAGTGCAATCTGGTGATTCACTGGTGTAGTCAAAAGCGAAGGGTTTATTTATTCCTAGATGGTGATTTACTGGAGTTCTCATTGTTGTTCTAATTCTGTTACCGCTGAAGTCACTGATGTCATCACTAAATTCCCACTCATGAATCTAAAGACCAGAAGGCTTTTTAGATCATCTAGTTTTATTTTCTGCAGAACATAGTCCAGGGATTTCTCTAACTGGTTCAACAGATTTTCATTCAAAAATTTATGAAGAACATTCTGTAACAGCATCCTTAATTTAGGTACCCCAATTGGACTATTATTTATGGTTAATTTCTCACAATTTGTTTTTAAATAGCTAGTCAGTTGAAACCTCTTGGTATTCAGATGACAATAAATTTTTCAGTTGTGTTTCCCTAAGGGTGGGATTTGGCTTTATCTAAATTAAGGTGTCAACTTGTCATCTGTAATAATAATTCCCAGTGCAGTCAACAAAGATCAGAGGCTTAGTACAGCTGCCTGGGTAAAGATGAGTCTGCTGTCTGATTGGATGGATTATGCTGTAACCTATACAGTGTTGGTTAGATCTTCACTGCCTATAGCAGGAGTTTAAACACCTGGAAACTTATGTTAGACACACAATTTTAACATTCTGAAACTGGAGCTGAATACCGCTCTAGAGGTTGCTTCAATGGCCCAACAACAACCTCCTGGTACACCTTGCTACAGATGATGTATCTGCTAGTAACTGGTGGGACAGGGTCCACAGCAGAGCCATCATCTTGTGGAGGAGCTGCTGAAGTCCAGGTGGGATAGGTATGCTGCCTAAACATCATGCAATACCTTGTCTAAGCAACTCAGTCCTGCCCTAAATATATGTCGGGTCCAGCCTGTCTCTTGGCCACATAGTCCAGATGGTGAAAAAAAATTTTTCACTCAAGGATCTAAGGAAGATTCTTGGTCAGTGAATATTGCTCAAATATGTTGGTCTCCTCTTCCCTCTCCTCTCCTCCTCTCCTTTCTTTTTCCTTTTCTTTTTCCTTTTCCTTTTCTCTCCTTTGTAAACAGCTCTATCAGCAGAAAGCTGCTGCTGCTCTGTTGTAGTAGAGGTATCAGGAGTTGAGATGTGCCTGTTTCTGCCTACAGGTTTGGTCCAGCCAGGAGCTGTTGCTGTTGATATGGTGAAGAGAGACGACTTTTAAGCTGAGATATAGTCCTGAACCCACCTGTACTACTGAGCTCATAGGTATTATTATATTTTCTTGCTATGTCCTGTGCATCATGATGCAGAAAGCACTAGAGCAAACAGAAAGCTCAGTAGCTCCAAAACTAGAAAATATAAATGGGATTGCATAACTATAATGTAATATATCAAGCACAAAGTAATATTAATTTGGTGCTTATTCTGCTTATTCTACATTTGGACACATGCTACTGTATAGATGCTGTGTTACATCCTGGGGATATGCCAATTTATACTCTCTGCATCAGAGATATGAACTCTTGGTGATGAAAACATATGTCGGTATGCAAAAAAACTACATTGTAGACATAGTTCCTTGAGAGTAATCCAGTTATGTCCCTGTGCATGCAAACAGTAAAATTAGCCCTCCTTTCGACCATTTTTCATTTTACTTTATCTTTTGTTTATTATATTTAGATTTAACACACATTGTAAACAAGTTTTACTTTTAAGTCACCAGAAAAAATCTAATATTTAATATTTACATAAGGTTATAAATTATTTTAGAACTATTTTGTGCTCAGTGCAAATTTATCTTCTACATCCTACCAAGGAACAGTTCAATATTTGACTTGCAGATGCCACTGAAGTCTATATTAAAAAGTAAATAAATCCCTAAATCCTGAAACTTTCCTCAGAGAACACAGCATGAAATGCTGTTTGCTCTAGTGCAAAAACATTAGAGATTGCATATTCAATCACTTCTTGGATATGGAACATCCCTCTTCCTTTCCCTCCTCATTCTAGGTCTCCGGGGTTTAATTTTTAAACATTGTTTGAAAACCTTAAGGGCATAATTAACGGTTTACAACATTATATCCTCTCAAATTCTGAGGATGGAATTTCTGACAATATGTTTAACCTACAGATAGTCCTTACACTACAAGTGAAAACAGCAGGTAAGCAGAATGTGAGATGAAGGAAAACAGAAAAATAACAAGAAGTTTGGTTATTTTTTCCTTTACTTTCAGCTCACTGATTCACAATATTTAAATCTTTAGAAGAAATTTATAGCTTAGGAGCTGGTTTAGTAGTCGACTTGGCGTTGTTAAGTTTACAGTTGGACTCAATGGTCTTAAGGGTCTTTTCTGACCTAAATGGTTCTATAGGTCTACGATTCTCTGAAACATTAAACAGGAATTTTGTACTGCTTGCCAGAGGGAAACAACTCTGTAGCCAGAGCATGAACTGTAACTCTGAAATGGTTTTGTTTTTTCTCAGCTGAATCACTCATGTCTGCATGGCTGGATGTGAATCTTGACTGAATGCTAATCAATGGTGTAAGGTACTTCACTGTCTTCTGGCAGAAGAGGCTGATACAGAGCAATCATTGACTTTTCCACCCTGGAGAAGTGTGTTTGATGTGTAATTGAGGATTCAGACCTTCAGCAAATAGCGTAGTCCATCGAACTTGGTGGAGCCAAACTACACTCTCAGCAGTGGGGCTGTGATCCTGGGTGAAAAACCCACTTGATGGCTTTCCTCTGCCTTCTCCTTCATTCAGGCATGACTTCACCACTAGATCAGATGGGAAGCACAAAATAAATGGCAAATTCTTTAAAGACAGAGGCTTGCAACATCTCTCAAAGTAATTTCCACCTAATTTTAAACATCATTGACTTGCTTCGTTTTTTCACTACAGTAGTAAAACTGAGATATTTTAAACGTATTTGTTCTTTTGATGATTCCCCCCCCACGCCAAATATGTTTGGATACAATTTAAAGTTTTTGAAAATCCCAACTAGGAAGACCAAAGAATAACAATGTGAGCCCAGGACAGGCAGCTCTTAGTGCTGATAGAACCTGAAAAGCACATCCAGCCATTGCCAAGAGGACAAATAATTGTCACCAGAGGATAACTAAGCAAAGGAAAAAAATTAATGGATCTAAGTAATTTTCAAAGTGAATGTTGCTTTAAAAAGGTGGTGAGAAATTGGGGTGGAAAAAAATCTTGCTGCTGCATGCACTATTTCCTCTTAAGAAGGATGAAAAAAACCCCACCTCTTCATAATGCAATCTCTTAGCTACCACAACATTGAATTTTAAACTATCCCTTCTAAGATTTTAAAATATAAATAAATATTTCTTCTGGGTTGAGCCCTTGCCATCCAAATAAAGCTCTGTTTTGGGGCTGAAACTCCAAACTAGCTGGCCCATGTCCATGAGAGGTAGATTCTCAAAGAGTCTGAGACTTATCTTCATTTAAAAATGTGCATATTTCACTTTTAAACTTTTTTTTTTCCTATCTTATTAAAAAAGTGCTACAACAATAGTTCACTTGTTTTGTGAGGTAAATCTAGTACAGTCAAATCTTCACCCAGCTTTGGGCTGACTTTTGTGATAGTTCCTACTGATTATATCACATTATCTTTTATTTCATAACTTCACTGCAGGAGAGAACACAGATGTTACCATTCCTGACACAGAAAATGGAGCTTTTAAAAATAATGACTCTAAATTTCTTTCCTCCTAGTGAAGCAGACACAATACCCTACATTGTTGCTTTCATAGCTACACTCTGAGTCCATGAAATAACCTAGTCTACAAGAACATATTTTAAAAAATAGATAAATTTGGAAAAACATTTTTATAAGTGCTTCTTCAGGTAAGATATTTTTAATTAGTACAGAAAAATAGTCCGTATTTACAATTAAGCCTCCCGGGTGTTTTGTTTTCTGACTCTCCCACTTAACATCTGTATATTGTATGTATGTACGATGACTCTACACCCTTTTACTGACCTGTGGTCAGGTGTTATTCTGATATTAGTGACTCTGCAGGTCTGAATTTGGTCCTTAACAAGAAAATTCGTTAAAAATTGCTTTCCAAATCATTTCAAGTGGTACCACTGTGTATCTTCACAGGCATGATTTCACCAGGTAAATTAAACCAGCTTGAGGGGCCTTTCCTCTTCCTGGAAATTACTACTTCAAACAAGGAGTCTCAGAAGTGGGGGAAGAATTGGGTAAGTAATTGTGCACCAGCAGGCTGTACAGTGAAGTCCACCACGAATGGAAATACCTCTGATCATATTTGCTCTTAGCAAGCGATCTACAGTCCACTGACATCCCACATGGGAAAAAAAAAGAAAAGAAAAAAGTGTTAGTAATTTAAGTGCAGAAACTACCCATTAGATGTAAATGAAGATGATGGCAAAACCCACAAACTTCGAACCTGGCAGGGTTTTTACTTTAGCTATGAAAGAGAGGTGTTCCTAATTTTCTACCCGTGTGGGCTTAGAATGGATTTAGCTACGGACTTGAAGCAGCTGTTTGAAAGGCACAGCAGAGAGAGGAGCATCACGTACCTCAGTCTGCCTTTTCGTTGCGTTACTCTAATGCCTGTAAAATATCTTTTTAATCAGCACATTTAATCTTGAAGATAGTCCCGCGGAAGATTGCTAGAACAACAACACAAATGGCTTTGTTTTTCTCCTGTGCTCTGGAGGAAGGGTACCGGTGGCGATTAATTTTGTCTCTAAGGCAACTACTGGCGGGGAGGGAGAAGGAAAGGGTTTTACAGAGCAATTCTGCTATGACAGCTATGTAGCAGCTCCTCTAACACACAAATCCTTCCTTTCCTCGGAGCACACAAGCAGCTGGTTTACTGCGCGTGGAATTATTTACCCCAGCAATATTAAGAGAGAAGAGAAGGGCGGCGGGATGTAAAAGGAGTGAAGCTGCTCGCTGCAAGATGGTCTGAGCTCTGTTTCATGACTAGATGAACACGAATCAGTTTAAAGCAAGGCAAGATGCCTCCCTCCTACCTCCCCCACCTACTTTCCCAACATAACAGAAACCAGAAGCTATATTATACAACCATGCCAGAATGAGAGAATCAATTTACATCTGTCTCTTAGGAAGAAGCAGAGCCTATAATGCACATGTTTTTACAGTTGTGAATACTGCTGATGATTTAATGGTTTAGGATAACTGATCCCAAGCATAGTTGTTTTTACAGATGAGAGGAGGAAAAGGTTTGGGAGAGGGAAAGGGGTGATAAATGTGAGCAAAAAAGGATGTGAGCTGCCATTAAATGCATATCTATTTGATAAAACATAGCACTTGCAAATAACATTTAACAGAGACTGTTTGGAGGGAGATCTAGCACACAGAAAAACAGTAATTCCAGCTCTTGCTGAGTCCTCACTGGCTCTGGAGCTGCTGCTGTACCCTGTATTTACAGAGCTTCATTTTTGCATAAAATCTTTGCTTTGCTCACAGCAAGTCGTGGAATCATAGGATGTCCTGAGCTGGAAGGGACCCACAAGGATCATGGAGTCCAACTTCTGTCCCTGCACAGGACAACCCCACAGTTCACACCGTGTGTCTGAGGACGTTGAAGTGACCAAAAGAGAATCAAGAATAGACTGAAACACACTTCACAGCTTTTTTTTCCTGCACTGGTAAATACTCCTCCCCTCTAACTGCATAATCCATGCTGTCAGAGTACCACGTTTGCTATTGATGTCTTTGCTGTAATATCAAGTCATGACCCTTCTTGCCCTCGTTATCTAATAATGAGGCAGCAAGCAGCTAACCTTGGTATTTGGGAGTCCAGTGTATATAATTTATCTAGCAAGATCGTATTAGAGTCCACCTTAAACATGAAAATCCATTCCCAGGACACCGATGCATAATTTTCTTTCTCTTTTCTCTCCTATACACATAATTTTTAAGATTGCCCTTACTCACAGTTTAAAAAAAATAAATAAGGGGGGGAGGGGGAACACACAGTTGATCATTTATTATTAACCCTACCAACCTCAACAGAAGAAACATTTTTAAGGGCTAAATAACCAGAATAGCAGATAGCAGTGAGACAGTGAAATTTTCCACCTCTAGGATTCCTTAAAACACAACCAGGAGTGGGAATTCCAGTATCTAAACAGAGGTGTCAGTACCATAAGAAATGCCCCAGGTGATCTCACCTGGACTTGCAGTTGCCTCATCAGCAAGGAACAGGTCTGGTGTAGGTCCTGGGTCACACCTACAAGCCCAGTTTAGATCCATGGGCTATGACACCAGGCACATTATTTTGCAACTGAACCTCACTTTCAATGTCTAAAAGACATTCCAAATTGATCACAAACACAAGAATCAGTATTCCTGTACTAATCAATTAGTAATAGTGGTTTTGTGTAGCCTCAAAATCCAGGTTTATAGTTTTCCCAAATGTTAAGATCAGGTAGCTGCTGAATTTAATAGATTATACATAAAAGTGGTAATTGTTACTACCACTATTAATGCATGATTAATGACAAAAATAAATTTAGTTTTTCCTCTTGTCCCTGCACAGTTAGGCCTTCTTGGAATGTTTATCTGGTATAATTACTTTTTATTTTTAAATCTATCTTGACACATACACTTACTCATATCCTCAGAATTACTTGGCATGGATGTTTCTTTGCTAATAATGTCAAACCCAGAGTAACTTGTACTAAAATCTAATTTTTGATGCCGTTCAGAAAAGCGGAGGTTATTTTAAATCTAAACAGACTAAAATTTGCTGGTAGTTTGTGGGTGAGATTCACAGGTTGTGTAAATAGCCCCAAAGATTTCACCTGCATTCAATGGCATTTGCCAGATTTCCTCCTGCTGACATGGGGATCAGCAAGTTCAATATTTTGACATTACTACTGTGGGGTTTTTTTGTTTGGTTGATTTGTTTTGATTTTTTTTTTCCATTTATTAAGCTGTCCTATCCTTGCACTTGTAAAATCTTTAGAAAATTTATAATTTTGAAATCTAAGAGTCAGAACCCAGCAATGGGAAATGCCACTGCTTACAAAATGTCCCCATGAGCCAGAAAATAAGCAAGTGAGAAATAATCAAAGTTGCAAAACAACTGCAGTGATTTAGACTATTACTAAATTAGACTAATAGCATCTGCAGGGCAGAAATTCAGGTCACAGTGTTGCTGATATCATAGTTTTTCACGTGATTAGGTATGTGCATGGGGAGATGTGTCATGGAATTACCTTTCAAGCACATCACCTCCACATACAAACACGGTGGACCAGTTGCTGTTCTCTCCTGCATCTTCTCCTCGCTTGTCTGAAAGAGAGGGAAAAAGACCCAAGATGATTCAAATTGAAGCACAGATCCACTTTGGGAGCCCTAAGTCATGGAAAGAGAATGTGATGTGGACCAAGGTGGTTGCATCCTCCACAGGCTGCTAAAGTGAAGGTGGATCTTGTAACGTTAAGTGAGGGCTTCAAAGTGCTCCTCTCTGAGATGCGATATACACTCCAAGAGTAATGTGGCTCTAAAATATAAATTACAGTGCAGTACTCCAACTATAAACTAGCAATTAACTTCTTAATTTGGTTTTATCCTCTGAAGCAGGTAAGAATAATTTTCTACAATTTATAATTGACAAAAAGCCTTATTTTCATAGATTCTGAATGACCACACCTCCAAACGGTTTCAGGAGAAATCAAGATATACATTACATTCTGAAAGTATCTCTCTTTCTTATATCAGTTGATACCACAAAAAACCCACAAGACTCTTCCTTACAAGCTTCACCATGTTTTCATAGTCATAGACACAAAACTGAGAACAAATAAAAGTTGTGAGAACTCATGGATCAGCTCAGCAGCCAAGTCAGCTGCTGGTTTCAGGCCACTGACCTCAGCTGAGATTTGTCAGAAGAGCATTGGGGCTCAGTCCATTTTTTGATCTTGGAGAAATATACCTAGGACTTTTTCTAATGATAAATTTAAACCAGCTGATCAATGGCCCAGACTTAAAAGATTGTATCGTAAATACATTCTTAGCAGAAAAGAACACTAAGTCTTGCAAATGCTGCTTATATGTGGTCAGGTTTTTTTGGACTTTTTAAAGTCAACAACAGACTTCTGAAGACTATTGTTTCTCAAGGAAAGAAAAAGCAAATGGTCATCAGATTTCCTTAAGTATAGAGGGAGTCTTTGTAGGAGCTAGTGTTAGAGTCCAAAAGTTTCTGTCCTTGTGTTGTTTCCTCTGTGAAACAGGGTAATATACAGCTGTTATTAGAAAGATTGCAGCTGGACCCATTTGAATGATCATCCCCAGACACAGCACATCACTATGTTGCATCTGATATCATTCCAGCAAGCTGATGAAATAATAACAAGCGACAAACATATCTTGGCGATATCAGCCTACCAGCAGGTTAAAATTCCCTGAAAATGTAAAGCAGCTGTTCCATAAGGGAAACATTTTACATCTGCCCTACCCTGCTCTCAGCCAGTGAAGGAAGTACTATGACAGAGAACAATTAAGTAGAAAAAACAGTTTTCTTGGAACAGCCTGAACATTAAATGTTTGTGTTTCTTTCACTCATGTTAAGTCGACCATAACACTTTCAACTTGAGTGTGCACCAGCCATACTTTTGCATTAGAAAGTCCCTTCACAGCCATATGTCAATGTTTTTAAGTACCTGGACAATATTTCAGTTAAGCCCATTATTTTGCTATGGCACATAGCTATTACAATAGGTTTACTTGAGGAAAAAAAAAAAAAAGAATCATAGCCTGAATATTGACTCTGTGGACTCGATGTGCATTGACTATAAGGGAGTGTAGGCTGACTGGGTGATGTAAATGTCTACGTTTAATCAGTACTGCTTATGGAGAGATGACATTAACTGCTTGGCTGTACCCTGAGTTGCCAAACAATGAGAGCAACGTAAGATTGCAGAAAACCTGCAGCTACCCAGGACCGCACTGTACTCCCATAATGAAATAGATACCTTTTGTGAACAGGGTAGCTCAACACGTGCAAAGCCTGGGCTGTGATCACTGAACTTAACAATAGTCAATAGTTTCCTTATGTTTCATGCAGGGATTATAGTATTCTTTGCAATAACTCCTGTGAGCAGTTTAAGTAAGGGTTTATAAATAACTCATGTTTAGATTTTACAACAAGGTAGGAATACATTACTATAGAATGGTTTAAGCTGGAAAACTGTGAATGTAAAATCATTTCAATGAACTTAATAATGGGTTAAATTTAAGGGAATTGTGAGCATTCAGCCACCCACCCCTTCTCCAAATCAACGTGAAAAAGCAAAGGAATGGAAAAAAGTTCCATGTTTTGTTGAGAGCGGGAAACATGCAATGGAACTGTTGTGGTGAAGGCCGTATCCCAGAATGTCAGGCAAGCGCTAATTTGAACCAAATAATCCTTTTATCTGAATTAGTTTTATTTCCCCAAGATAGACCATGGTTCAAGAAGGAACCCAGCAGGGTTGGAAATTTGAGTGCTTTTGAAAATAAAGTGGATATATTGACTCACAAGAACTTTTCAGTGCCCAAGGGGTGCAGCAGCCCCTGATACTGTCTTTGCCCAGACATTTACCTCCTTCCCCTCTGGAGCTATATCTCCAATGTCCCAGCCATTATTTTTTTTGTCCTCTTCTGTTTTTCGGATGCTTCGAAGTCCTTGTTTCTTTTCTTAAATCATTGTTTCCTTTTTCAGGGACATGGAAAATTTTGGCTTTGAAAGTGTTATCGTTTCATCTCTTTTCCTGTAATAAGGATTTACCAGCTGGTCAATATAAGCAATCAAGTCTGCGGTTGTTGTGATCTTTCTCAGCTGTTTTGTGGGAAAAGAACAGCAAAAGAATGGGGGAAAACAAAAAGCCAGTAAACTGTCATCTCCATGCAAATAGGGATAACATGTTACTTTTCCCTCAGTGCATGAACATAAATTGCTCCCAGAGTATGGTGAACTTGCAAACAAGATGCCTTCTTTTTCTTTGAAGGGAAGATTTAATAACTGAGAGAAAGACTGCGGGTGGCAGCATCAGAGAGTCACCAGTGAGCATATAGGGGACATGAAGTCCTACCCTCTGGCATGGCTGAAAAATTACCCCTTGGGAAAGGCAGTGGATGAACTAGAAAAGCATACTGCAATTCTGCCTGCAGGCAAGTGTGTCTTGAGCAGGAAGGTAAATAAAATGCAAGTTAGGACAGCAGGGCTGAGAGAGCTGTCAAGTTCAACACTGCGTTTGGCTTAAAATGGGAGGTTTGGAGGAGCTTTAACATTTATGAATTAACACAAATTGATAATGCTATTGTAGCTACTTATAGAACCATATTTACTCAGCTGGCTTGTCAGAGATGTAATTTCTCTTGGTAGTTTGAAATCCTCATTTAAAAAATTTCTTATGACACTTCTCATAGAATCATTTCAGTTGGAAGAGACCCTCAGGATCATCCAGTCCAACCATAACCTAACTCCAGCACTAAACCATGTCCCTAAGAACCTCATCTAAACACCTTTTAAACCCCTCCAGGGATGGTGACTCCACCATTTCCCTGGGCAGCCTGTTCCAATGCCCGACAGCCCTTTCTGTGAAGAATTTTTTCCTAATATCCAATCTAAACCTCCCCTGGTGCAACTTTAGGCCATTTCCTCTTGTCCTACCACCACTTCTCCTCAGTGGTCAGTCCAGGAATGCCGTATAAGACACCACTGAAGTACAACATCTTGCTGCTGCATTATGACACGACAGAAGTGTGACATGACCATGAAAAACACATTGTGAAACAGAAGTGTAAAGAAGAGCTTCTATCAGAGCATTGAAAATAAAGTGGGCAGGAGATATTTCAGGATGTGAGGCAATGGACACAAATCAAATTACAGAAAATTCAACTCAAGCATAAAAAACCCCTTCTTTACTGTAAGGGTGATCAAATCCTGAAACAGGTTGCCCAGAGAGGTTGTGGAGTCTCCATCCTCAGAGATATGCAGAACTATGTTAGAAACAACCTTGAGCAACCTGACCTCGTTGACTCTGCTTTGATTGCTGTGGTTGGATTAGAGACCTCCAGGGATCCTTTCCAACCTCTACTATTAAGCATAACAATCACAGGGTAGAGATACATCTGGAGAGACAGAAGGCCAACAGGTATAATATTCATAGAATTCTGAAGACATCAAAATCATGTGGTTTAGGAGAGAGATTAGAAGGATGCACCACTCATTTTTAACTGTAAGGTTGTCCTCACAGTTGCTATGTTTCATTCTGACACATTCCATGTCTTGATAAAGATATTTGAAAATTGGTTCCAACAACACACAGGAAAAACTGTCATTGGTAGCAACGTTGTTTATGGACAGAAGCCACTCAATTCCACAACAATGCCAGGTGACTTGCAACAGATNTTTTTTTTTTTTGTTGGTGGGGGGGGCACGGAGGGAAGCAGGAGGGGGAAATATTGAAATGTTCCTAAATAGAAATAATATTTCACAATGCAATGCATTAAAGAAGTATTATATTGTACAGTATCAAAATATTATAAGTGTCAGACATGGAATGATTTGGGAAATTATGTGCTGCAAAATTACTGAAAGGTTTTATAAAATTATTGTAGTGACATGTTAAACGTGCCAAGAAAAGCCTACACAAAACCACTTGCACATTGTCATATTTGAACAATGATCCATTAATAATGTTTTCATAAAATATTTTTATGTGATTAAGGTTAAACACATGAGCGAGAGAAATGAGGGATGAAATGAAGCTGTACCTTGAGGTGCTTTCTTGACTCACACCATCTTCTATTTGGACAGAGTTTTGAAAAACAGACACTGATTTTGGAAACCAAACTTGTACTATACATATCCGAAGATGCTTTCAAGTGTTGGAAAGTATTTAATCTTTTAAAATTGAGTCTCTATAAGTGAACTCAAATTCTACAGCCAAAGACTGCAATGTTTATAATGCCTTTTGTATGTATTGGTCAAGATTCTCACGTAATTTTAATCTCTTTCTGATAGAGAGGAATTAGTTGCAGGTTTATAGTATGAAAACCAAAGTTTTATAAAGCTCTACTGCAGCACCTTCTCTCTAGTTTCATTTCCAAAGAGATTTTCAAATACAGATCCATCCATTTACCACTAAATGGAAGGTAGGTACATTTAGAGTGAATCATTGACAGTTTACCAGAGCAGAGTCGTCTTTAGAAGTAAGCATTTGAGCATTTTCCATCCTTCCCTGATGTGAACCCATTTGTCACTAATCCTCCATTTCTTTTGAGCTGGCAGCTCAAAATATCATCCTGATGATTTGAAGTCGAAATAACTGACTGACAAGCTATTTCCAGGCATTGTGATTCCTCTTGGAGGAACAATCCTTAATTTGGAGGGTAACTAGTCTAAGAACAACATCATTATGGTGAGCTGCTTATCAACTACATAAAATGCTTATGTTTATGAAGAAAAAATTGAATAGCTTGGTACTTTACAGGCAACAAATCCTCTTTACAACTATTCTAGTGTAAAACTGGTGCAATTCTTTCAGAATCAGTGTTATTTATCCAACTGATCACCTTTTATTTTGTAAGTGTACATATCACCAAGAAGCCTTGACTACAGAACGAAAAATAATGACGGTCAACATCCCAGGACACATTTCAGGATCATGAAAAAATTTCTGCTCTGCGTCTGGGTAAAACCAAGACTTGAAAAAAAGTTTTTAATTGAAAGCCAAAAGCAAAAGATCCACCTGAGAAAAAAAGCAGTAGAATAGTGGGTGTGAGCCCCCTACCCAGAAGCACCAAAAGGATTTTAGGAGCTAAGGTAAGGGTCTTCCAAAAGTCAGTCATTCCTCTTAGGACAGTTCTCATTCTCAGGGTTATAGAGTAAGTCCATGGAAGAAACTGGAACTGGTCCTCAGATCATTTTGGTGTTACCAGCCACCCTACCAAGGACCATCACTTCTGCGATGAGCTAGCCAGCATTTCACTTTAATACCCTGAAATATGTGGCCATGTTTAAGATATTCATTAAGAATTTGTCTGGACTTGACTCTCTAAGCTTTCGTTTCTCTGAGTTTCCCTGTATAGACTAAGATTCAGTCTTCACTATGAGAAAATGGATGCAAAGTCCTGTTCAATAGGTCAAACAACTCGTCCACTGCACTTTAACTCCCACAAAACATGCACTGACATATTTTTGAGACTATCTGATTTAAAAAACAAAGGGGTGGTTACTGAAACAGGAACTTAAAGAATCATAAATCTTCATTGGCCAAAATTTGGTTTCTGATTCATGATAAGCGGGAATGTGATTCATAGGAATGTCTTCTTGTGATTTATATCTCAATGTTGCAGTTTGTCACACACAAGGATTAGAGACAGATAAAATGGAGATTTGAGTAAAGTTGAAATATTACCTCCAGAGCCAATCAAGAACATTTAGAGAAATTACATTGATTGACAGCTGCTTGGTTAGTTGATTAAAAAAAAAAAATCAAAAAAAAAAAAATCACTATTTTCCACAGAAAGCAGTCTTTATCAAGAGTGGCTCCAGGTGAAAATGTCAGGCAAGCCCCATTTACCCCATCACCATATTTAACACATGGCAGAGTAATCCATCTTACAAATGAGCACCACGAGCACCACTTCATCCTGTGAGGAAATGTAGCCACACACAGCTGAACATCACATCAGATAAGTGCACCAACACATAGAAAATACATTGCAAAGGCAAAGTAGGAAAACATGTCTAAATTCTCAGTCTCATAAACTGGTAATCCTCCATTCTTTCCACGCAGCAGTGGTAATGGTTCATGTACCAAATCCACTATTTAAAAATCTGCACAAACTTCTACATATCTGTATATATTTCTCTTATGTTCTATCTACCTAACATTGATTCATCTGCTTACCTTTCTAATACAATAATTTTATTCATAGACTATCATAGACCTTTGAATGTTAGTTACCCCATGAGATGGTGAGCTCAATTAAGAGAACTCACATTCCAGTCCGCTGTTGTCCTCTCTCTTTTCAGTCACTTGTTTGTCTAGTAGTGATTAAGGTTGCAGTCCCACTCATTAGTGAAGTGTATTAAATGGTAATATCAATAACTGACAACAGCACTGCAGCAGGACTGACTGTTCCACAAATCTGTAAAAAACATGCCAAACAAAGCTTTCTGAACATCATGTCTCCAGGCATGGTGGAAATGTTTACTCCTTGCTTCCTAACCTGGCTCATGACCAACGTTAAGGGATATAATAAGAGAGTGCTTGCTAAGCACAGTATCCTGTTTCCCCAAAAAGAAGACAGGATCTTATATGAATTTTTGTTCCAAAAGATTTCACTTTTTTACATATATAGCTGCCTGGACACTATTTAAATTGACTTTATTAATGAACTGTGACTAGGGCTTATTTTTGGAGTAGGGCTTATATTTCAAGCATCCTCAAAAATCCTGAAAAATCATGCTAGGGCTTATTTTCAGGGTAGGTCTTATTTTCAGGGAAGCAGGGTAACACTATTCTCTGTGCTTTCAAATAAAACTGCCTTAAACTCAGAGGTGCCAGGATAGGTTTACTTGGTTTTGGGGGAAAAAAAAAAAAAAAATTGCTTCATGAACCACCAGTGACAAATTCTCAGAGGTCAGGTGCTGATAAATATTTAAAGAAGTCTTGTTCTCTTAGAAATTACACTCAGAATCTTGTTGTAATACTGAAGTATCAGCCTGAGGCATTTTCCACTTTAGGGACCTTCTGTGACAGATGCTTGATAGAGATATAAAGAGTAACTGCCTTTATCATAAAGACCTTTTAAGACATAAGAGATGGATGGGAAGTTGGAGATGGCACCGGGAAAAATGAGTAGAGAGAGTAAGATTACAAAATTAATGGGATATTTTAGCCCAACAGAGGAAGATGAACATTTTTTAAAGCACACTGAAAAAAGTAATCACAACTTACCATCAAACTACTTATTACTAGACACCTGTGTGATGGAGAAACCTTACTGAAAAAGAGATCCGCATGTGCCTCTTTGTGCGCGGTCAGGAGATGGCTTAGCTTTATGAAGAAACATGGGACATGCAATCATGTTGTTTGCCTGTGTATATTTTAATCCATTTTCACCTAATAATGGCCAATTTCATACAAATTCATCAAAGTATCAGAATCTCAAAGACATTGCATTCCAACACGAAGAAGACCAGCATGACATGCAGGTCAAGAATTGCAGAAAGCCCCAGTGTCATTTATTGTATGTCAGTGGTGAAGAGTTGAGACAATCTCTATGGTTCTTTGGCCAGCTGGCCAACCAGCGCTGTCATCTCCTGCCATTCTGCTCAAAGAGGTCAACAGCTGATGCTTGAGTGTCAAGCATGTCATGAAGAGAGTCAGGGAGCTTGGGAAGACAGAAAACATGGAAGGGTATTGCTCTAGAGAGGAGGGAGATGAGAAATAATGTATAACAGGTGTGGAAGAAGTAGAGAGGACTCTTAAGAGGGATTTATTAATACTGTAGTCATCAATCTGAGTGAATTTCAGGGAACATGAAGGTGCTACATTTCATCATGCACTGCCATGGGAGACCAAACCTCTTGCACTGCTTCTCAGTTTTGACGATAACTTGAAATTTTGCCCCTTTTAAAAAGTATTAAGAGAAAATGGACCAGTCTGTGTTTCAAGTCTGAGTTGCCTTGAAAACATCATTATTCTTCTTGAAGGAATAATCAAACACATTGTTCCTGTCCTAAAGCCACCTTATTCCAAAGTCCTCTCAAATCCTGGTCAATAAAGGGCACTTTAGATCAGGATTTCATGTTCCAAAAAAGCATTCCTATTAACTCTGCCACAGCATGAAGTACCTATCTCTACAGAAAATACTACCAGGCCATTGTGTTGACAGCACAAGTTCTAAGAGCAATTCTCCAAGGTTAGCAGGCTTCAGCTTCTCAAACCTGTGAGATGCTTTAACCTGTTTTCAGGAAGTATTTCTTGATCTTACATTACATCTTTATATTCATTCTAACAGCTTATCCTTCTACATGACTGATTTGTCCTAAGAGTCAGGAAATAAGGCAGCTACAAAACATTTGTTTGTCGTTAAAATAATTTTTTCCCTTTAATAAATTTTTTGGTTAACAGATCACTTGGTGCATAGCCACCCTCCCAAATCGAGACCGTTAAACCAAAATCCTGTGTGAGAAGAAAAGATTATTTTATCCCCCAGAGCACATCCAGACTCTTTTCCTTTTCAAACCCATTGGAGGATACCTCAGCTTTAAGCAACACAGGAATCTACTAGATTCCATTTGAGAAGCTCCTTCCCTAAAACCTCCAAACTGGGAACTTATGTCCATAACAAACCCATTTATCCCTGGGCTTTGGAAAACTAATTAAGTTACAATAATGAATAATTTGGGTTGAAAGGTCCATCTGGAGGTCATTTGGTCCAACCTCCTGCCCCAAGGGGGTTGAAGCTTTGAAGTGAGAGCAAAAATTAACAGACAATAGTCTTCTCCCAATTACTTGTGGCAGAACTGCATCTCAACTCCAAAATATACATGCTGAAGGGAGAAGGATGTCATTAATAAGTAGAATGGGGAAGTCCGTGAGCTGAGATTTAAGATTATTGGAGTAGTTTCTCATTTTCCCCTCTAGAAATCCTATAATTGATACTTATATGGGCTGTGATTCTCTCTGCTTTCAGCCCAGAGGTCTTCTAGTCCTCTCTGGGTTTTGTATAAGTTACACCTTTTAATACAATTGGTCTGGCCCTTACTACCTTCCACTACAAACTACTGGATGGTTACTTACATGCATTTAATCTCCCTGCTCTTCTTCCCACTCCATTTGGTTTTGGGTGTGGAGACCTATCACTGACTTCAATAGGAGAGCATTCATGTCTTAGTTTAGATGTACTCATCTTTGTAATTACTTACAGGGCTTTTCATGTTACCAGAGTGGGGATGTTTTGCCAGAATTAAAAGATTCTTGTCACTGCTCAAGGACAGTTTTGTCAGTGAAACTATTTGGGAAGTTAGTTTAATATCTTCCAAATTGATGACAATATTTCCGAAGTTTAGCTCTTAATAAGAGGGGTGACTGTATTGTTTGTCACAAAAGAAGAATTACATGTGTTAAGCTTCTAAAGGACTTTCTTATTTTAGAAATGAATAATATTTTTAGGTGTTGCTATGGAAGCAGCTTTGAGTGTGATCAGAATGGGGTAATAAAGGACTTAAAATATAGTTGCAGAGAATTGCCTATTCACTCTTCGAGCACTGTAAAGACTGCAGGAAATTTATAAGATGACATAAACTGTAAATGTAAGCCGAGTCATTACATAACCCAAATTGGTTGAAATAATTCTGGAAATGGATCCTGAGATTTGTAGTGATGAGGTATATTCTGAAACTTTAACAGGTACCGTAAGCTGTAAGACATCATTTCTAGAGGGAACTTAACCTTATTCAGTAAAAATCCCCCTGTGGAGCAGAACATTTCCTGCAGAAGAGGAGACACATTGCTATTCAAATTGGTACAATTGTGGGTCTGTTTTAACCTCCTACATGAGAAATAAACAGTTGTATAAGATTATGTGTCCAGTTATATGTTCAGCAAACTCCTCCTATTTGAACAAAGAATGAGATGACTGTCAAAAGCTTAAGACCTTCAGGCAATACATATTGGGTCAAAAAGTCCCCCACATTCTGCCAGCTTGGTGAGTTTCACAACATTAGGCACTTTATCCTTCTACTAAATGACAAATCATTTCTAGGCAATTCACTAGAACTACCAGTCTGAATCTATTTCACCAGTGTTGAAAGGTCCATCTACAAATACAAATGTTGTGAGGAGGTGAATGCTGGTTGCTTCCACTGAAAACAAGGTGAGGTCTGTGGAAACCAAACCAGTCCATCTTTTGCCTGGGTAAAACCTACCCCAAGGCCAGACATCCCATCAAACAGTATGAAGCACTACTTGCGTTGTTTCTCCTTTCTCCACTAATCCTCAGCCTTGGGGATGGAAGTCCACAGGCAGAAAGGTGAAAATGGAGAAGTCGGCGTATTGTTTCTGTCTGCCACCCTCTGAAATTTCCTCTTGAGAAAAGGTGCAAAAGTTGCCGAGACCTTTATACTTTCACAGATCTGTTTACCCTTTCTCCTGTAAGGAAATCTGGAAGGCTGAGTGTAGAGGAAAGTTTTAAACTCTTATGTAGACTTTTTCAAGTCTATATGGAGCATAGTTTGGCCCTTAAGAGTATTAAAAAAAGAAGCTAATTCTCCTGTGAATTTAACCTTTTGAGCTTATGAGAATCATAGAATCATTTCAATGGGAAGAGACTCTCAGGATCATTGAGTCCAACCATAACCTGACTCCAGCACTAAACCGTGTCCCTTAGAACCTCATCTATGTGCCTTTTAAACCCCTCCAGGGATGGTGACTCCACCACTGCCCTGGGCAGCCTGTTCCAATGCCTGACAGCCCTTTTCATGAAGAAATTTTTTCTGATAGTCAATCTAAACCTTCCCTGGCACAACTTGAGGCCATTTCCTATCGCCCTATCACTTGCTACTTGGGAGAAGAGACCGACTCTCTCCATGCTCCAACCTCCTTTCAGAAACCTGGGATAGTTGAACGAACCATTGAAACAAAATACCTCAATACTGATTGGCATAGGTGTAAATGATTCCTGAAGGTAGAAAGTAGTGCCGAACTAAGGGATTGCAGTTCCACCAAGAACACACATTAATGTGAGCTTCAACTTTTTGACTGTGCTTGATGCACTACAATCACCTTGACAGCTAACAGCCCAGGATCCCATCTAGAAAGAGAAGGGCAAGGGAATTTGTCAGTGTATTCAGGCATAGATGAACTTCCAGTAAGCAGCTGCAGTCTTCCAATAAACTATTATAACAGGAGTATTTCCAGTTCCTCAAGGTTGGCTGCAAATTCTGAGTATTTTCTTATAACAGTGCACCACTTCTATTCATGGCTGCGAACTTGATAGCAGTGTGTAAAAAGTAAAAACAAGAAGAAAAACAGCAAACAAATGACAAAAAACCTCCACAAACAAACAACAAAAACAAATAAACCCCAACAAAAAACACATAGGAAAAGACTGCCTCTGTAATTTAGCCTCAAGCGTTCAAGTACTTTTTTAAGCATAGAAGCTGTAATCCAAGGTAGGATTCTCCTTTATGGTCAAGACACCTAAATTTAAAACCGCTGATTAATGAACATGAATGTGTCTCTGTGCATTAGGTGTTTATTCAAAGGAGATATATTCAACTTTGTTAAGTGGAGCCTAAAGAGCTTCCAGGGCCCAAACCTATGAATTCAGAACCTTTCTTGAGGTCCTGGAAAAGACAAGTGAACACCATCACTGTTATGAGATCTCACAGTCAATACAGGAAATCCATTAACAATACCGCAGAAGCTCTTCAGGACATGAACTAATTCTTCATTCGTGTATGTGTGGGAGATCTTTTTAGCAGATTTTTCTCTCTGGTTATGAAGAATCCAAAGATAATGATATCACTAATTCATTTATGTCCTTGTCACCAACATCCTTAAAACACTCCTGGATAATTACTGTGTCTACACCTTTATCTAAATGTTCTCCAAGCCTGACAGCATGAATGAACCTTCCAAGTACAAAAATGGAAATGACGAAACAATTTTCTCTGGAACAGGCAGTATGAATTATATCTATATTTTGTCCTACTACATTGCCAAGATTAAAAGACATAACTATATTTATCATTACCCATGAAGCATCTGAAGTGTTTCACTAAATGATATTGACAAAACGTAGAAAATATAAGTAGGTGAAAGGAAAAAAAAAAACCCAAACAAAGTGAAACATCCTGCTTATCTAAACAACAGATTCAAGGCGATATGAGGAAACAGTCTAATATTTGAATATTTTAGAATTATGCAGCAAATTGTGGCTAAGTAAGGAAAAAAAATACCATATTGTCAGGGATGTAGATACATATATCCTAATGGACCATTCCATCTCTCAATGCTGTGTTTAGTTCTTGGCCTTCTGTGAACTCTCTCCAGCTTGCCCACATTTAATGCTTCTGGAAGCAGGATCACGCAGACATTCATTTAACCGTCTGTCAATAGTACTACAGCAGTTTATTGAAAAAGCATGGTTTGCGATTCAGAGCCTGGGCTATCCAACAGTTTTTTCAACACTACAGTCAATTAATTCAGTTAGTGGGTTTAGGATTTTTAGAGCAAGTTACGCAAATCTACCAGGAATAGCTTCAGTAACCGTTCCTGCCCAATGAGAATGGGAGAAAGAAGAAAAATTCTTGTGGTTTTCCTGGCCTTACTTTCTGTGTGGAAGTAAAAATTACCTTAGGTTTCCTCTTTCGCATTTTAAAATAGTTTTATCTTAATTAAAGTTTTTTTTTTTTTTGTAATTTAGGTACATTACAACACAACATGAAATCCACACAAAATCCTCTTCATAGATCTATTCCACTTGAAATCATATTTAAGTAACAAATCCCTGCTGTTAACTTACTGAAAATTGAAGCACCATATTCAGTGATTTTGAAATTCAGCATATCTTGTTTCACTATCATTCATGTCCCCCACACCTACATAACAACTATTACGTGGTCCCTGTTGGAAAAATTAGAGGGAAAAGACCTAAACATCCTAGTTTAGTGCTTCTCCTCTTGGCTCCGGTTTGCATGGGACATAATAGTGATGAATGCAAAAAAAAATTACAATAACAATTCTTTAGAGTGAAAAAAAAAAAAAGGAAAAAAAATGCAATTTCCAGAATTATTCCTTGTACCACTATTTAACCTCATTTCTGTAAATTCCGTGAAAAGTGGTTTTTTGAGCCTAGGCATATTGATTGTTTCATTCTTCCTTACAATATCTCTTGATTCACGGCCTGAAAACAAACCAACTCAACCTATCTGTTCTCTCTCTATACCATTTTGTTAATTTGGTCTTTTTCAATTGTATTTGCAGTTTAAATCAAAAAGGGGAAGAAAAATCTGAAGAGACAAACATTAATACAGGTAGTAAAACAAAACAAAAAACATTTGAATAAGAACCTGATGCAAAACAAGAATAAAGCAAAATTTTTCTCACCAGCCAAGGAAAAAACAGCTGAGCACTTCAGGGTTCTTGTATACAAGAGAAAAATGACTCCCAAACCTTCCTCTGTCTTCCATCTCCATACATATTGCAGCTACCTCGCAACTAGATAAATTCAATAATAAGCTCAAATCCCATATTTGCCTCAAATTTGGACATTTTGGCATATGCTTGTTAGTGGCCTGATAAAAGTCTCCATGACACTTTCTAACCTCACCTCCCCTTTACTAGCACTTGTGTTTCTGTAGCCAGATAGGGGAATTGGTTCAGCTGTAAGAAACACACAAAGTTAATCAGTCTCCAGCTGATAAACTCTCCAATCTGTTTCTTTGTGCAACCACGTGAATGCTACTATAGCACAAAAGCTCCACGCAGAGCACCAGCTTGTGCAGTACTGAAATGACTGTATAACTACAGCTTGGGAATTGCATTTGTCTGCTTTGGAGAAATACTGTTACAGCCCACGGTTCAGCATCTGCAAAGGATATTAAATGGCAGATGTTGCAGAAGAACAAATTATTTTTAAAATGACTAGTCATTTTTGTCTTCTTTTCCCTCTTCACTTATTCCCTGCAGAGCATATATTGTATGACTGTTCCATAAGATGTACCCATATTATTTATGACCTAGATTCTTCAAGATAATGCCTAGCCTAGTGCTCAGTGTATTTCCAGCATCACAGACAATGGGAGGTCAGGTGTCTTCACTGGTGATGATGGCTTCAGTAGCTGTCAATCGCTTAATGTAAAGGCTCCTTAACGTCAGTGAATTTCTCATTTATGGCCTGGAAAATGTCATTCAGTATGATCTGTATCATTACAGAAGTGATGAACCTATTCCAAATATTCCCAGTTTAAAAAAAAAAAGGAAAAAAGAAAAAAGAGAAAAGGTAGAGACTAATTGGTTTGTTTTCATGTTTAATTGACTTCACATAGGTTTTACCTGTGTGCCTCAACCCCTTTTTTCCCCTACTTTCATATTTTTCTACAAAACAAGTCCTTAATTTCTCACCTCATACTTTCTTCATCCAAAAGAACAAATTGGTCATTCATGCTCTTCCTAATTGTCTTTTTCTGTGTTTATTGTACAATCACAGCTTTGGCTTTAATCCGCAGCTGTACTCATCTTCTCCTCATCAGTGTAAAAACTTTTTTATTAAATTATTTTTTAATAGAAAAGTAATTTAAAAAAAAGAAACAAGTCATAGCATCTAATTTCATTTCCAACTACTAGTGTATCTCCCCTTTTCATTGTCTGCAGCTGCCCCCTGGAGTTCCTCTCCTATAATTCCATTTTAGCCTCTCTCACCCTTTTTTTTGTTTTCCATGCTCACCTCTTACACCACTCTCACCACCATCTCTCATGTCTCCCTGACCAAAAATCAGAATATGCATATTCTCCCCTCTTTCCTGACTTGCTACCCATCTACTCCAGAGCTGCTCAGGTACATTTTCTTCAAGTTTTCCCTCCCTATCATCCATGATCTTTTCTTTTCCCCCTGCTCCTCTAATTTCTTTAGGCATTTCTCATATCTTTCAGAGAATCTTCTTTTACTCTTTCTCTACCCATTTTTAATGGTTATACTCTCATTTTACCAGGTCACCCAGGGTGATTAGGTAGGTTCCTGAACTCTGCAGTCTGGATACCTGTTATCCTAGTGCAGTCAGATCAATCAAATCCTTTCTGTGTTCTTTGTTTCCAAAGGAAATCTTGCCTGATGCTTCATACCCAAAAGGGCAGTAGTAGAGTCTTTTCACTAATTCATTGCACTATTTTCCTTGTCAAACACTAAATAAGTAGAACTATCACACTGATCCATCAATTCATTGAACTAGGAGTCTCCATCAACATGGGGATGCTTCATATCTAAATCTATCCAATCGTCTTTGAAGGTGTTGTCTCCTATGCATACAAGAAATCCTTACTCAAGTTTTCAACTTGTCACAGCCTGTTTTCTGCTGTATCTTTGTTATTGATATTGCTTTAAACCTCAGCGGAGGCTGCTTTGTTACTCACTATGCAACATCACCCCATTTCCTCCCACTTGAGGTTTATTTCTAATGCTTTTTATCAAGCTCAGCCACCATCTTCCATTTAATAACAAGCTGTTAATCCTAGCCTAAGTTAGCTAGGGCACCCACAATGACCCTATTATTTAATTGCCTATTATTTTCTTTGCTGGTTCTGCCTGTCACAGCTGAGATGGGCTTCCCATTAATAATAGCAAAACCATCTTCTTGGTCACCTTTACTTTTCTCTTTCCATCTTTTCTTTACCACAAACCTCAACCAGTCAGCGGGTTCTGCTTCTCATAACACTGCCCATTGTAGTGACCAATGTTACACCATTAATTCCTTCTACTCTCTGTTTATCCATCTGTATTTCTCCCATATACCACAGGATTCAGCAAAATTACAAAAATCATATGGATGTGAGCTTTCGCTTATTGTCCAGTAATATAGAATCAAACACTAGTGAGTAAAAACTTGGCATTTCTTTTTTCCACCATTTATCATTTCACCATCCACATCTATCCTTCAGAGGAAAATCTGTTACTTAGTTTTTCACATGTTAACTGTGTTGCCAAAGAAGAAGGAAGAAATAACTCTACCCTTGGAACCAGTCAGTGATGCTGGAACTTCCAGAACAGAATTAGAAGGTGTCAGATCCATTGTTTTCTCCTAAAATTCCTATGCATTTTTTAACTTTTTCTTTCTAGTTGGGCCAGTTCAAAATGTCACAGCTACTTTGTAATTAAAACATTGTTAATGAGGCTGTTCAGCTACTAGATGGCTGATCATCCTATACTGATGTATCAGTAATGCTTCCTAGAGACCTCCTAGTCCCTTAAGTATTCACAGTTACTGAATAGATAAAAATAGTTTAGATGCCCACAGAAACCTCCTTTTATCTGCAGACTTGTTTTCTTGCCAATCTGTCCAAGAACTGATATTACAGATATTTCTTTTTCCTTCCCTCATCTACTCTCAAGAGGCATATTTGCCACATTACAGCTATTGAAGATTTTATCGTCTGGATCCTTTTTTTGGGTTAGAAAATCCTAGATTGCCGAGTCCCTAGATCTCAGGGGCTCAGCAAAAGCATTAACATTTGTGTCACCTTATTGCAATAACATAAAGTTTTCTTATTGTCAAGACATTTTGAAGCCATTATGTTCAACTGCAATTCAACAGTAGCACAGAATTTCACGTATCATCTTTGACATCAGCCGCTATTTGAAAATATGGCTGGATCAGTTTGCAAATCTAAAAGACCACTTGTGACTCTATGAGAAAGATAATATGAATACTGTGCTCGAAAATATGTCCTGTTTTGTTTTTTTTTCCCCTTTGATATTATTTTTAAGAATCCTTTCATAAAAAAGGTGGTGTAGCACACCCCACAAACTCTTCCTCAATCAATCCTACTGAAGTAGTTTAATACACTTGTGAAAATACTGACCCATAGGTGACAGAAATCAATGTAAACACTGCAGTGGGGTTTGGATCAAGCCCTTGTCCTTCCAGTATTGCTTAAACTTACTCGATAATCAACGTGCTAAAAACACAAAGGCAAACATGCATAGATGCTGAATAACACTGGACCTGATACTGTGAGTCAGATGATGCAGGACTAGAAGTCAATTTTCTTTACTTAGTTACTTCTAAGTAGCAACACTTATTAGGAATCTACCCTGTCATAAAGGGCTGCATGAAAAAACCCTTCAGGTCATCATGTTTAATGTGGCTGTTGGTGGGAAGTCACGCTGCAGTGATGTTACCTGTTTCTCCCTGATGCCACAAAACATGTTTTGACACGAACCTCTCGCTTGCGCGATGCTGTCTGTTTTATTATTCAATGCAAGTCCATGCTAGACAAGTAATGCACACCCTGCGAGCAGTGGCAAGGGGCCAGAGGAAGCTCTGTGTCCGTGTATTGCAAACATTAGCTCTGCAACACACAACTTTCTTTCCTCATTCATTTGTGGTCACCAGATGGTGAATCACCACTTTTGTCAATCTGCGTGAAGACAGCGGCATTGCTGTCGACTGCCTGTCCTTCAGATATTTTGCAGAGACACTGCTTTAAACGTTGTTTATTTTATTATTTTTCAGACTGAAGTTTTCAGCAGCATGCTTTTACTCTCGAAATTCCATTTGTTTTCGTGAAATTCCTCTTTACCGCTGTTTATTTTCGTCTCAGCTTTTACAAGCTGCTCATCCTGAATATCATTGCTATGCATGAGTTTTAAAGCCAAACAAAAAGGGCAGGTTTATTTATTGGAACTATTCACATCTGCAGAACAGGAAAACTTTTTGCTTTGTTCCCAGGGGCAATATAAGCTTTCAGAGAAGGTAACAATAACAGTAGAAAATATATAAATTAGTTATGCTTCTAAATGTACTCAGACAAATAACAAATGTAAAAAATCTGACTGTAACAAAGATCAGGTTTAATTCCCTTTTATAAAAATCTATTAATTTGCAAAATAGTGTCAGCATAGAAAAATCCCACAGCTAAGGTTCTGCTGCTTCATCTTTATCCACTATTATATAGCGACTGAATATTTGCAATTCTATGTGTTTAGTTCAGTGAAGAAAAGAGCTCCAACTTCCACTGGATTTTTTTCTACTTAATCTTTATGCAAGCACGAAAATATTCTTAAATTTAAGATGTGACCTTCAAGAACTTTTCTAAATATAGTTGGATAATGCTTTGCATAATGGGGCTGTGATTTTGCCATGGCATACAAATATCAGTATAGTCTAAAAAGGTAGATAATAATAGAAAAATAAGGTACTTTTTTATCTCCCATATAATGCACAGTTACACACGCATAGCTTATTCGTATGACAACTAAATAATGCATGAAATGAATGCAAAAGAATGCAGAAGCCACTTATTTCTAGGTATGTAACTCCAAATTAATTTCATCTCAGGTGAAAGTGAAGTTTTCACTTTTTTAATTCTTAGTTCCCCAAAATCCCAGTTCTCATTTGTGTGGTTCATATAGAACCTGATGTTTATGAGACAACTTTGACATTATTTTAGTGATTCTAGATTGTATCTGAACAGCGATTGCTAGAATTTCACCATGAAGTGTGTACTGCCTGCTGAGGCGGTGGGATAAGGTGGGAAGAGCAGATCAAAGCTAAGCTTTAATTATTCTAAGGAATGCTGTCTGTGCATATTTCCCCCTTGCCTTTGAAGAAAAGTGGAAGAGCCTGATTTCCAGGGAGCATTTCTGCTTCTCCTGTTAGTTCAGTAAATAGTAGCAGTTCAGCATAAAAATCACAACTCCTCATTTACCCTTTCAGCTCCTTTACCAAATTAAGTTTACCTAAAGTCTAGATGTAATTTTAAAAGTTCTGATTTTAGTAATTTGTCCTGCCACAATGATTAAAAAAATATGGTCTGGAGGCATATATGTGTATCAGCCATCAGAAGGGACCCCAGGAACTAACCCCTCCAGCCTCTCTGAATTAGCAACACGTGCTTCTGAATGTCCAGGAGGAGTCCTGAGACTCCTATGCTGTGGAAAAAAAATTAAATGTTTGGTGCGTGTTATCTGTTAGACAGTGAGGAAGCCAAAGGGGAGAAAAGGAAATAACAGAAGTTAAATATCTGCCTACAGAATTCAAATTCCTGTTCCCATGGAAGATGTCTGATAGGCTGAGCTGTGCAAGGAAAGCACAGCACTGCCAGAGATTTCATTCAGTTACAGTCATGGCTATAAATCATCTTATATTCAGAACGAACAAATTCACTCATGATTTAAATGTATATATATAAAATCCTGGAGTGCTGACCTAACTTCTTTTCTTATCACCACTTACAAGGGCAGATGGGGAGGATGTGGTACCATCTAGGAGAAAAGAAGCAAATTGATTTTCAGGCATCACAAAGAGCATGAAAAAAGACAAGTACATCTTGAAAAAAAAATATATGCGCTGACTGGAGTAATCGATTTAGGCTTTGGAGTGTAACTGCCCTTAGAGGAAAAAGAGAATTAGGCACACTGAGTAATAGGAATAGTATGGGGGGTTTGTTTGGTTGTTGTTGTTTTTAAAATAATTGACTCTTCCCATGACTCTGGAGGTATCATTCCATGAAAAAAGAAAATGAAGGAATGTCAATTCTGTCCTGAGACAGTTGTGGAAAGCACAGCCACTCTTTGATCAAGGTCCCCACTGTTGCCCCTTTTCCAGGAGCCACATGGCCTGGTCACCATATCCCAACCATTTCTTCATGCCTGGGACCAATACACTCATGCTTGACTTCACAGGCAAATGTCACCACTGACAAAAATCACTACTGATTAAGAATTACAAATTAGGATTTTTTTATTTTTTTTTTTTTTTCCCCAGGGAACAATTCTCCCAAGCCTTAAAGACTCAATCAGGAAAAAAAAAAATTTGTTTGTTTCGTTTCTTTTGCTCTCAAATTGCATGTATCCTCTTGTCTCACTGTAAACAGACATCTTCTTCCATTCTTCTTCCATTTCTTTCTACATTTTTTTCCAAAATAAAAAAAAGCATCACCTCAGGTCATTTTGTATTTTTAAAGTTCATCTGTATTTCTAGCTCTTGTCCAGAAGATGTACACCACCAGATTTTTAAATATATATTTCCCTAGATGAAGCCTAAATCCTGAGCTGGTAATACAACGCTTGCAAGATTCATTCACATAGGTCTCAGCTAGGCAAGGCTTGATTTACCTTTAGTTTGTTGATGTGTAGATTTAAATACATAGCAAATGAGTTACTGGAAGCACACGATGTCATAGTCTGTTAAATGGAAATTTTTCCATTGTTTTGAAGATTTTTATGTTGGTCTGAAGCCTACTGAAATAAATCAAAGCGTTTCAAGCTATGAATTAGTTTTGCTTCAGGAAAAAGCTATAAAAAGTCTTTATAAATAGGCTGTTGGTTTTTCCTTCACAAGCTAGCTAATACATAAAAGACTGCATTTGTTGTCATCTAATTACAGCACATCAGGGATAATGTAGCATTTTTTCAGAACTGTTCCATAATTCTGGTCATGTCTCATAAAAGCCAGAAATAATCCTCTCAAATAAATAAAAGAGAAATGACAATGTCTGAGGGGCATCAAATGAAAAAAAAAAAAAGAAGAAAAAGGGTAATAGGGATGGATAATTGATGGCATTTGGAGGAATGATGGACAATATTTGTAATGCACAAAACCAGTGTTATAAGTTATATGTTGTTTCAGTCTCTATTAAAATGACATAAATGGTTTTCTTCTTCATCATTGTGGGACAGCTGTGTATCTGGGGACCTAAATCAGTGTTCCCTTTTAGCTTTGCAGCTTTTGATGGTGAAGATTCCACCCGCTCCTGGCTTATCAGCTGGGAATAGACTTGGAGAGACTTCCATGTTGTGTTGGACCACTAATCAAAAATCCAGCCATAGGATGGGACGTGGGATTGCTCAGGGCGCTCATGTATTGCCACAAACACTGGCTTTGTACGTGATAGAAGAATGTGACATGAATAATACTGTACCTGCTGCAGAGGACACGTTTAAAGCGAAGGAGACCTTCTCTGCTTAATTGATCTTTGGCTCTAGCCTTACATGCTCTTGCAATAAAATCAAGTTAGTATCTCTAGAAAGGAAAATGGAAAAGAAAACAAACGAGAGGGGTTGTATACGTGTGTGTGTAACCAGATGCTCTCCCTCTCAGTGAAATGGGTAAACTTGCCTGAAATGTGTTTTAATTTGAAGTTCACTCATACTAAGTCACTATGGAGACTAGTCAGATCTTCACAGTCGTGCCAGTTCCTAAGCAAAAAGTGAAAACTGCCAGAATTCTCCTGTGTTATGTTTGTTTCTAATGGAGGGTGAGGAAGTACCATCTGCTTTCTACTATTTTCAGGCATCGCTCAATAGTGAAAAAGCTTTGTCAGCGCACAGATCTCGAAGTATAAGGGATGAGATTGCTGGAGCTGTGCCAAGGTAGTCTGCTTTCTGAAAGAGCAGGGTCTTCTGCATCAACAAGTTGAGCACATGGAGGCAGAAAATTGTCTGTCACAGTATTGGACCTCCTTCAAAACGCACTCATCTTGGCCACTAACTGTTGTCTGTGACAAGTCGGAGAAAAGCGCATCGTTCCTAGGGTGAGGGGATTGTCAACAAATTATCATGTGTTGCACATTTACTGGATGGATCTTTTTTTTTGTACATTCTGTACTCGTATTAACTGAGCCAGTATTTATCAACTATGCTCTAATACATTAACCAGTGTCATTAACCATTACATGACCTCAAGGTAAATGACACACTCTCACCATGGCTATGTGATTAAATTCTCTAGGCCTTCAAGCAGAGTGATTGTACCCAAAGTGCATGTTGGGTGCAGCCTAATGAATCCCAAACAACCCTGGCAAAAAGGGCACCAGAGATGGTCACAGCAATTTACTAGTGTCCATCCTGAGTTGCAGCACTTGGACCCCTGCCCTGACAACTTCAATTTGCTAACATAGGTGTACCCGTACTGTTTATTCTCTGTAATTGCCCTTTGTCATTTTTCAGATGACAAATTTCCACTCAAAGCAAAAACTTTTTTTCCAAGTCCCCAAGTCCATGACCTTTCTTTCTGGTACTGTTCAATGTTACTCCACTATCTATTAACCCTTCTTCAAGGTACTTAAGCTATCTAGGGTGACTTACCAGTTCTAGACCATATTGAACATGTCTCTGACAAAGGCGTTTTCGGTAACCGTCCTTAGTCCACATGTAGTTTGCGTGGCAAAACATTTAGTGAAAATGTTAATTACTGATTGCTCCAAGCCTGATCAACTACTAACATGAACTCCTTTTGTTAATTCTTCTTTCAGAATAACTGTTTCCAATAATCTCTTTACTTTGGTCACCAACTGCCTATAATTCACCCAAGCAGCAGATGTAGTGAGCTGTCTTGGTGAAAATCTACCCATGCCATTTTCTCTAATATATAAAAAAAATCACCCATGAGTTTTTCAGCATTCCAATCAGGATGCTTTTGAGCCACACGCTGCGCATTTGCCATTGGCTGTTTCTTGCTCTAAGGACCTGTTCCGATAGTGGAATTAATGCTTCCTTTTCACAGTAATCCTTCTCCAAACAACGTGAATACAATTTTTCCTCCACAGACACCTTCCTCTCCTCCACAAATCTCACTTTTTGTTCACTTTCAATGCCTCTAGCCTGTCATCCTTATTTCTTTGTGGGCTCCACTTCATTGCCAGTTCCATAATATTATATGTTGTCTTCTATGTTCACATGTATTTTTGTAGAAGACGTCATGGCAGGAAGAGAGTCAACAAAATTAGAAAGAAGACACGAAAAAAATAGGTAGAGTTAATAGCAATTCTGTCATTTAGGAGTATAGTTCAGGTTTAAAATTTTTTTTCAAAAATATAGGTAGAAATCATGATGGAAACAGATGCCTTTCTAGGACTTTCAAAACCACTTAAATGTCAGCTAAACACTTAAGCTCTTTTCCTGAAGCACATATTAGTTTTATTTGAGAAGTGTTTTGGAGCTTGGGGTAGGTGGAGTGGATGCTTTGTGAACTCCTCCATTAGTAGGTCTTCCGTTAGCAGGTCAAAATGCAATTTACCTGACCTCAAGTCATCTAAAATTTAGTCATCTAATCTAACCTAGTCATCAAGCTCCTTCATAATCAGTAGAAAGACACAGGCATCTTTAAGACGACTCATTGCCCTTTAGGCAGTTATTTTATTGTGGACTGACTCCAATGAAATCTGTCTCTCCCTTGTACTTGAAAGCAAATTTACAGGACTGGGCTAATTTTCAATGGCTGAAATCAAGTTCCATACCAGTTTGATAGTTACTTTTGGCTGTGGGAAACTGATCTTAGAGGTCATCTTATTTCTTCCAGTACTTATTATCTGACTTGGCTAAGTATTTCAGTAAACCCTACAAATTTTTCATCACGCCTGTATACGCCTAGACTATCTTTAGAATTTTTGACCTTACACAGCGCTGAAGTTAATGAAGGCCTTGTCTAAAATAGGAAACATCAGGAGTTTATATTCCTTAATGTTTACATATTAAAATTTTCTGCAAAAAGACATGACTGATATTATTGTCCATATTGTCAGATCATGCAATTTGTTACTGCTAATGTACAAAGACCGTAGCTTTGTCATTAGGAGAAAATGTGTTTTTAATGTGAAACAATAGTGCCTAAGGCCTAGATACATTAAACTACTGACATAATGGAAGAAGTTCAGTGATATAGTCACTCACAGGAGTAGGAGATTGGCCACTGACTTTATAGGACAGTCCAATAGCTACTGGATAACTTTTTTCTTCTGGTGAGACTGCTTTGACTGAAATGATCACATTAGTCATCATTTTACGATAAAAATATCTTGACTGGCAGTCAGTCTGACAGAATATGGAAAGAAGTAGAGGGGATAGGGAAAACAATTTTTTTTGGCCAAAGTATGTCATCAGCAAAGCTCAGAAATTTCTTCAGATTAGCAAGAAAGAAAATTTAGAAGAGGATGACAACAGATATTCTTCCTCCAATCATGGGAAAATAAAAATAAACAATAAAGTACTTTTATGGAAAACAAAACAAAAAAGAAAAATCCCACACCTGAAACAGAAAAGATATCTCTCTAAATAATTGATCTGGACATTTTTACTTCAATTTCTAAGTCCCCTACAACCACTCATCTATTTAACCACCACTTCTGTATCACTTTCCCTACTGTAAAGATGGGCAACGAGAAGGCAAAAAGGAGTCATGACCAAGGTTATACAAGAAGCCTGTGGCAGATTAGAGAATTAATCAGGGTCCCTTGACTGCTAGTCTAACACCATTTTTCCAAAATACCAGCCAACTCCTATCAGAGAAAAGGAAAAAAAAAAAAGTTTTCTTTTCAGTGTCACTGGACCTGAGTTGTGGGGAACATTTTTCACCACTGGGTAATGAAAAAAAGACCAAGTCCCCCTTTTGCACAACTTCAGAGCTGAGCGTCTCTAAGTGAACAGTCATTTTGGAGAGCCGGCAAAACTGATGTAATCACTCATAAGCTGTGTGCCATGTTTTCACTGGCTTCGTACACATGCAGGCACATTTTTTTTTTGCCGACAGCTTTATGTAACCGACAGCTTCTCTGTCAGCAATATGCTGCTTCGTGCATGAGACTTGGCAAACACATAGCCCCTGTTCAAGAAACAGGGTGAGAGATGTAATTTCTGTATAAAGACATTTTCTAAAGGGGGCTCTGGTGAGTACAAATACCTTTCCTAATAAATATTTTATGGTATGTTTTTTTTTTTTACTGCCGAGTCCGTTCAAATCCTGCATTCTCTGATGCATACACACCCAAGGATAAATTCTTGTAGAACAGCCTATTATGTCTTTGCTTTAAAAGGCTGCAGAAGAAAGACAACATTATTAATCTCCTCCTTGCTTTGACAATCAGTTCTGGATTTAAAGGCAAGATTTTGGCCAGAGGAGATATCTCTATCCAAGAGACCTTACCCAGCTGGAAACAGTGTGGACTAGTGCTGTAGAGTTGACTCCACAGGTGCTCCTCAAGACTTCAAATAAGAACGGATGGCAACCTAACAGGCACGATGTTGGCCTGGATGGGGACTTTGTTGTAACATATGTATTTGTTTGAATTAAACCATGGGTCCAGCTTTATGAACAACCGAGAAAAAAAAAAAACGGCACTGCAAATTTAAAGTAAATTGTAATTTTTATCCTGTGATCTGTACTGTCTCTGCTGTGAAAGCCAGAACTGTGCTCCTGCTTTAAAACATGGGAGGGAATCAGAAGGAGAGACAGTTGGTTAAAGTTTGTGGATTCTCACATTAGCGGTGTCAAAGTACTGGGCAGGTCGTTTTTCACATAGTAAAACAAAAGTAAATGCAGAACTGAACATCTACATTTCACAAGTGTGACAAATGAAGATTGCATATGATCCTTTGCTTCAGGATACTGAAATTATATCTGCTTAATGTCTTTTCCCCATGTTTAATACTTTTGGCACCATATACCTCCCAAATGAGGGCTTTTACCAATGTTTTATAATCACACACATGTAAAGCTGGAAGGATTATCTAGTCCATTGCCAAATGGAATCAAATGCCCTGACATTATTCTTGACAGATGCATGTCTGACACATTCTTAAAAGTCTCCATTATCAGGCATTTGTCCATCATCCTAGGTAGTTGTCCAAGTGATAAGGATCAGACTCATTTTGCATAACTTTATACCTGTATAGCACAGGCATTGACAGCTCAGCCAATCCTTCTCGGTTCTTTTTACAGGCAACAAGAAGAACAGAGATGTGAAGGGCATGATTCATCCAACTTGCTTCAGACATCTGTGCTGGCATGAGACTAATCATGTTCTTCCTGCATCTCCCTATTAAACAGAAGATGCTTCTAGACGGCCATCTAAAATGAAGACATAGGTATCTGTTAGTTGACTGCCACCTCCATCATCCACACAGCTAAACATCTTTCCTCAGGATCATTTCCCCAAAACACTCTAACCCAAAAGGGTTCGCAGTATTGGTGGGCTAACATTTACCTAAAATGTATCCCCAAGTGAGACTTTTTATTAAAAACAACAACAACAACAAAACCCCCAAAAAAACAGTAAACACACCATGTTTTTAATTCATATGCAGACTGGAATTCACCATCACCTCCATGTCCTCTTGTGTGTACTTGTGATTAACCGGTTACTTGTAATTAAAATTCTGCTTTCAGTTTTATTTAGAAGTTATCCTTATTTGTTTCAATTTTTTTAGAACAATTGCTGCATTATGTTTTAATTCTATTTGACATGGTAGCAATTTTCAGTTTTAATTAGATCCAGGCAAATCTATAATTATAATCCAATTGCTATGTATGTGTACACACCTATGTAAATACACACACACCCACGCATGAAGATTCAGAAGAACAGATCTATCTTGTGTATCAACATAAAGAAAATCAATTTGTGCATCTGTAAAGACATGTAGCCTGAAAAACTAAACTGTAAATTTATTTTCTATTTATTTATGAATTTATTCAATTAAAGGCTTGAAAATTAAGCTGTTATAGAAGACATCAAATATAATGAGTTGTCCCTAGCAACATGTCAATGTAAATTGTACTGTAAGCCCTGTCTCTTCGCTTACACCATCAACTTAGAACAGACTTTTTGTTTTGATTCAAACATCTGCTAATTTTGAAAATGACAAATGAGTAGGAAAACATTTGCACTGACATAGGAACATTCATTTCTTAGAACCCACCTCAACAAAAGCACTGAGTGGTCAAAATTATAAAAAATTGTGTTCCATTTTCCCTGGGAGACGTGTTAGACTGCCCTGTTTCTTTTCATGCACTGCAACATTTATTACTATAGTAACAACATACAGCTCTCGAATTTGCTTGATTGCAGTCTGAGAATCAGAGGAAAAAGCAGATTGGTGAAATTTTCAGAAAGATACGAATCTTTCTACTTAAAAAATGTCCAAGAAAGAACATTCAGTTCTCTGTTGTTGCTATACAAAAGCGAAGCTGGTTTTTTTTCATCCTCAGCAAGACTTGATGGAAGAGAAAAAACAAACTTGTTTTTATTTTAGCTTTTATTCATTCTAGTTTCGCCACTCTGAGTATGGAACTTTCCAAAAAACTTAGTACTTCAGCATTTCCTGACATACCAGGTTTTCAGAGGAACTAATCCTTGCCCAGCATCTATGCCTTTGATCCACTGTTCTTTATTTTATTTTATTTTCATTGAAAAATAAGTAGCGCCAAAATTCAAGGTGCTGCTTATATTTGTTTTCTCTTCAAACTCTACATATAAGGATCCAGAAATTCTCTTACTGCTATTACTGGGCAATGATTTGGGGTTAACAAAAGTGGATTTATCAAGTTTTTGCCACATACTTTGCTCTATTTTTAACCTTATACAGAACAAATATCATTTGAATGTTTATTCTCCTGTGCTTTCAAAAGGGTTGAGAGATCAAGCTTGTGCCAGCCAATTCGAACAGCCTGAATGCCTGGCACTTAATCTATATTTGACAGTGAGGTCAGCAATGGCAAATCTTTCAGTTCAGATTTCTGTTGCTGGAAAGAGTCTAGTGGAGGCTACAAAGATGCTGAGGGGTCTGGAGCATCTTTCCTATGAGGAGAGACTGAGAGAGCTGGGGCTGTTCAGCTGGAGCAGAGAAGCTGAGAGGGGATCTCATCAATGGTTATAAATATCTCAGGGTGGGTGTCAGAAGATGGACCAGACTCTGTTCAGTGGTGCCCAACGACAGGATGAGGGGCAACNCAACCACTCCATGACACCCAAAGAAATGTCCTCCCTCTTTTTCTTTATATATATTTATTTTGAGAGCCTGTAGCATAACTGCAGAAGCAGCATGGACAGGTTCTTGATTTAGCTGCTCAAAGGGTGACACAAAAGCGTTTTGGCAATTTGTGGACCCAGTTTATCTCTGGAAGGGGAATCCTGACCATGCACGATCTGGTTCTCATTAATACTGGTGGAAATTGCAGAGAAAGCAATCAAAATAAAGACAGACAGGTCTTTCTTCTAGTTGCTCTGTGTGCCAGGTTGCAGATGCTACACATCTTCAAACTGTCAAATGAATGCATTTATTATTTCCAGCTTACACCTATTTTCAGGCAAAATTCACTTTTCCATCTAAAAAGTTCTTGGTCAAAATACAGCTACTTCCCCCCTCATTTTAAAGCACAGAGACCATTCTTGCCCTACTAAAGCACAAATTGACAAATCTCTTTTGGTAAATCTGCAGTATTCAGGCTTTTTGAAAGCCATTTTATATGTTATTTTTCACTTGAATATAATGCGAGATACAGTTATTCTGGGAATGGAAAGCAGGAAACGGAATTATATTTTACTTGAGAAGAAAGTACTTTTGATAGAAAAAAAGTCACTTGCCTAGAGGTGTTATTATGTCTGCTGAAACCGAAGTGCTATTCAGTTACCCATACAGCAGCATAATATGCACACAGCAAAAATTATAAAGCAGAAACTCTGTCACTTACTCTCTACTGTAATTCATTCACAGTATCCACCTCCTCCAAAGTCATTATACACTTGATAATAGAATGTTCAGAACCAAACACATTATATTTTTTTCCTGCCGCCTATTATGGCTGACATCAAAAGAGTTAGGAGAGCAGCAATCACATACAATTCCGGTGAACTAATATGAATGCACTGCATCTGTTCAATGATCAAAACAACGTGTGGGGTTGATGAAGCTTTTTTTCTTCCCCAGCCTCCCTTTTTAGTTTTTCTTCTCACACTTAAAAGGGTGATTTATTTTATGACTTCCGTACTAATGGCCACAGTTTGTACTTTCTGACTGAACTCATAAGAGATCAAGTGGAAAACAAGGAGAGAAATAACAACGTCTACATGAAAGTGCAGAAGTCATATAACTTCATGCTGAGCAATAAATAAACTGATACTCGACCACACAAAACGGCAACACGCTCTGGCAAACTCCTAGAGATATAATGGCAGCGTGTCATGGAGAACAAGATCAGAGCTGCTAACATATCGGATCCAAAAAACAGATTTCCTCGCCATTCTCTCCAGTTTTTAGATTGCCCGGTGTCAATGGACTGAGAAAGTTAATTAAAAAGTGAGTTTTAATGACCTCCTGCTGTCTAATTTAGATGCTTGGGTTGTGGTTTTAGGAAACAGAACAAGGTACATATATATATATAGACATCCCATCCCTTTGGCCCACTCTGATATACAAGACATTTATGATGCACCAGTATCTGTTGCCACCCTGTGCTATAAGATTGTAACATACTATATGCTATACTATAGGGCTATAGGATTCTACCATTTATATGGATAAGTCCACAAACACTTAAGGAGATAAGGAGAGGAGGTGAAATCAAGCCTTTGTTTAGCAGTAGGGAAAATAAGATCTCCATCTTTAACCAAGTTTTAGTTTGTTTCTTCTGTGGGGGATTTTTTTTTCTAAGAACACCAAGCATGCTGATTACAAAGAAAAAATACTGGTTTTCATGTGCGAAGACGTGATGAAATTGTGCAGATTAAAGGATGCTCTGGGAAGGGTTATGCTCCCCTTAATTCGTAACACAGGAGAAAAGGAATAGTTCAGGATATGATGTATGTGTCCTAATTTCATCCTTTAAAAGGCAGATGTCTAATTTTAAGGAAGTTGCTGCCTTTCACATCAATGGAAGGAAAGAAACACTTTCAGGGAACCATACAAAAATTCATTCAGATATACAGTCTCTGGAGAAACCTGCTGCCAGTGATCAGAATAGAGGGTGATCAGCTGTCTCAGAGGCAGACATGTAGTTCTTTGGACTCTACATCTTTGACAGAGAAAACACACAGAGGAAGAAGTTTAATGTCTGTTCCACACCTCTTCAAAAGAGTTACTTTCACCAGGATTTTATATACTGTCTGAAATTAACAGCAAAATGTCAGTTTTGTGCATGAAGGCACAACCCAAAGCTTAGTAAAGCTCATAAAAAAATGTTCCCATAGATTAAATTTTTCTTCCAAAACCATGGACATAGGTTTTTTTTGTATAATTACATCAAATATGAATGGATTAGGTGCAGAAACAAGTGTGAATCACTTGAAGTGCTGCTCTTCTATTTTTAATTAGTTTCACATGGGTAACTGTAAATTCCTTAGTAAATGGAATAATCCTGCTGGAGAAACAAAAATAGAGAGAGAGTAAATATCTATACTATATTCTTTAGCTAAGAGGAAAGGAAAAGCACTTTTAGTGTACGCAGTACAGCAAGTTAAAAATAAGCTGTATGGTAGCTATTACCCCTTCATAGTTGCTTTGGATACCGAGGATCATTACTTTGTCCATTAATGTAATGTTAGGAATGGAATTAAGATTTCATGAACATAGTTTAATACTCAAGGGAGGCTAATAAATATGCATAAGTTAGGAACAGTGGTTTTAATAACAAAATTAATTAGATTACCTAGAAGCATCTTATCGTGTCTTTTAAAATTCAAGTGGTATTCAGTTACCCATAAAGCAGTGTTGGCTGATAAAAACAAAATTATTTAACTATATATTACTTTGTTGTTTAACGCAATGAGAATGTACTGCTTCTTCACTGTTTTACTGAAATGGTGACTGTTAATAAATCTTATTTTGCTCAGATTTCTTTTCAAAGAGATCTTTAAAATACTTATATTGAATTGATTTTAGTGGAGGGACAAACCGTTAGCTGGACATCACTGCCTTTTTTTCTACTGAGGACATAGAACTAGCTATGCTAATTTACTTCAGGTGAAAATTTCAAATGTTTTAAAACAATTAATTCTCTGAAGCAAAACTGTATCCTAAAAAGAGGCAGCACTGAAGGCTTCCTCTGCAGTCTCTAAATCTCCATGTTCAAGGAATTATCTATAGATAGTCTCTTTCACAGTTTCCCACATGAATTTAATCTGAAAATTATAAGATTTCTAAAGACCAGAGCAGAGAGTTTCTGAAATACCTAGTCTTGTTGCAAGAAACCGAAAATAGGATCTTAGAAAGTGTTTGTGAATCCCCAGTGTAGAAACTCTTGATCTCAAAAAAATCTAGGTACCCAAATTCTCTATACATAATTTTTTCAACTTTGCTTCTTCGCACAGTAGATGCAGAAAATCTGAGATCATGGAAATTTATTGTGAGATTCATGTTATCTACCCACATCATGTACCCAGCCTAAGCTGTCTCAGTAACTGCAAAGGGAAAGGGATCTCCAGAGGATGGCTCATCCCACACACTTTGGAGGTTCACAGAATAATAGAGTCGCTTAGGTTAGAAAAGACGTTTAAGATCATCAGGCCAAATCACTACCCTAACATTGCCAAGTCCACCACCAAACTGTGTCCGTAAGCACCACATCTATGGGTCTTTCAAACCCCTTCAGGGATGGTGACTCCACCGCTTCCCTGGGCAGCCTGTTCCAATGCCCGACAGCCCTTTCTGGGAATAAATTTTTCCTAATATCCAATCTAAACCTCCCCTGGCACAACTTGATGCCATTTCCTCTCATCCCATCACTTGTTCCTGGGGAGCAGAGCCCAACCCCCTCCATGCTCCAAGCTCCTTTCAGGCAGTTCAGAGATCAGAAGGTCTCCCCTCAGCTCCTGTTCTCCAGCTGAACCCCCCAGCTCCCTCAGCCGCTCCCATCACACTTGTGCTCCAGACCCTTCCCCAGCTCCGTTCCCTTCTCTCAACTCACACCAGCACTTCAAGGTCTTTCTTATGGTGAGGGGCCCAAAACTGCCCCCAGGATTCGAGGTTTGTCTTCCCCAGTGCCCAGTACAGGGGTATGATCACTGCCCTAAATGCCTCAGTTCACACAACAAATGTCTAATGCCATCTGAGATGCCCTAAAGGGTCTTGCCTGGACTTTCAGAAGACAACAGGTTGCGTATAGGTTGGTCATTTTATCTGCCAACTCCACATAGATGTTTTGGATGCCCTGTAACAACTTATACTGCAATAGGCATCTGGAGAGGAGCTCAGGCACCTGCCTCATGTATGGAGGGAGGCCCAGACTGCAACACCTAAACTTACGTGTCTGAGGCTGGAGCCTTTAAAGTTAGAGGACATGAATTTCATATGTAAAAATAGACACCACAGTTCCTGAAATTAGTGATCCATCCCTCTTTTTGCAGGAAGATAGTTCCTTTCTGTCAGTAAGAGGTCTTAACATTTTAGAATCTGTAAATTCAATCATAGCTTTTAAGAAGGAAGAAAGGACGAAAGGAAGAAAGATGAAATTGTGGACTGGGGGATTTCCTCTAAAACTCTATTACATTCAATAACATCTGAGGGACAATAACTTAAATGAACAGTTGCTGAAAACAAATGGTCAAATCTACACTGCATATTGTGTTAATTTATTAAAATGCTGTGACTTTTTTAGCCACAGAGAATCTTCCACTATTGTTTTTGTCTGTGAAGATTGCTTGAAACCAGACAGCTGAACATCTTATATTCACTCAGAACCAGAACAGTAAGGCATCTTTTTTAAAAACAGGCAAATGGATGTGGAGGGACATGCTGGTGACAGACTGTGTGAAAAGGAGCAGGAATATATCAAGATCTTTAATTAAGTTCCATCACTCTTAAAATGAATAACATGTAATAGCTCTTTGGCAGTAATACCTGGGCTATTTTAAAGAGCTGTCTGACAGTAACCACAAGGCTCTATTAATTCTACTGACACCTGAAAGCATTGGACCATCACATGATGTTTTAATACTCATCAGACTCTCTTCTAAACCACCTTTGATACGCTACAGGACTGTATAATAAAGAAGAAATGGACTTAGCTAACTTAATGTTCCTAATTTCTAGGACAGGAGTCTAAATTCTGTCCTCCCTATCCTTTACGAAGCTTTTTTTCTTCCCCTGACTGCAACATGAAGATGAGTAAGCATACGGTTTTGCCCTTTAGCTAAGAAGTGGTGGTTGACCATGCATAAGGTGCTCATCAGTTGTGGTGTGAAGTGAAATGAAGTTAATAAGGCTTCAGAGTCCCTTGCAGCTTTACCCTGAGAAGCAGCAGTCCCTTGCCAAATGGTCTTAACTCTTCACAATACCCAAACTTGGTAGCAGCAAACACTTGATGATTCTATAATATACCAACAAGTCCGAAACAAAATGTTATGCAAATTCTGTGTGGAGATGTGAATGATAGCATCACATCCTAAAATATGGAGCAGAACCTGCTGGGAACTGGTGGCCAGAGCTGATGTGAAAATTGTATTTTATTTTTTTAAATATCTTTTTGGCTTTCTCAGCAGTTAATAGAGAGAGAGGGCTATTGTTTTTTGTAAGCTATTTTAGATGTTTATTTGGCAAGGAGTGAGTTGGTCATACAATCCACTAACTAGATTAACTAAATCTCCACTGCCTACAGAGGGAGTCAAGGATATGGTCGTATATAGGTATCTATGCTACAAACATCCACACTTTGTTATATAAAACCCACACTTCACATTGAAAATCAGGCAGCCATCTGATTCCCAGTCAAGCTTTACAGCAGCAAGAAAACAGCAGACACATTAAGAGAAACAGTTCCTAAAGTGATTGCACTTCCACCAGTCAACTGCCATGAGCAGAGGTTTCCTTTAAGACATGCCTAGAACCATGTGCATTTTGATGGCACCACGTGGCTAAGTGTGTAATTCATATTTATGTGCTGTCAGGATTTAAAACCCAATAATTTCTCCAAAACCAGTTAAACGACTGTGGTGGATGCACTCAACCCTCCTTAACCAAACCAGAAGCAGTTTGGTCTGGGCTCCAAAGGAGGCAAAGGCCTAAACTGTACCCAGGCCAAGAACTCCTTTTAGGAAACACACAAAGGAACGGAACAACACAGAGAACACCAATAGCCTGCGGGTGCAAGAAGCCTCGCGCAGACCTTTCCCATCAGACAACCACTTTATTGCATAAATATGACAGCCTGGGTGAACCTATCTTAAGCTCTCCCGATAGACAAGTGTGGCTGTATGGTAACGATCTCTTAATAATCACAGATCAGCTGATGAGCCCAATTTAAGTTTTACATTAATCATTTAGCTTCAATAAGTGCCTTTTAAATAGAATGAATCACTTAGAATTACAGGGTCATGTGATTTTTAGCACACTGTCTGCTTCCCATTACTTAGTAGCTGAATTTGCTGAAATCTTGAACTATATGTCGTAAAGTTACCAAACTTGCATCTACTTGACCAAAACAAAGCAGAAGCAAACTATCAAGAACACCTGCAAGATAAGGCCTGTTTTGTGTCTTACTGGACATGACGGGATCCACTTGAGCAAAGTAACACATTCAAGGCTAGCATGAAGATGCTACAATCAACATCTGCAGCTAAACAAGATAAGGGCCCATCTGAAGACAGTGAAATAATTCAATGAGAAGCAAGAAGACCCCAAACTCAGATATTACTGTTGGACTGAATCATTGCATGAGGGAAGGGTAAATAGTCCATAAAGGTATAATTACCCAGGGATTTCTATGCTCGGCTCAACGCCTCTTCGAAGGCACCCAGCTTGAGCCAACCCTGCTGCTGTCGTACACCTTCATATTATTTATTTCTATGAACTTTGATGCCTATGATTTTGCTTCCTCCATACAGTAAGCAATAGAGTGAACCTTGCCATTGCACTCTGTTAAGTCGCACTTTTCTTTCAGTGATCTGAACATTGCTCTGCGGCAAGCGGGACCCTAAATCACCCATCTGTGACACAGACATACAGAAAGATTCTGCACCAATTGCAGGTTCACCAAATTGAAGCATTTTGGCCTTTACTTCTCACATAGTAACTCACGGTCAAAGATTTTAAGTCTGTCTCTCGGCCAAGGAGAGCTAGACCCACATAAACATGTTCTAACCATTAGGCTTCAGTTTGTTGGGGTTCTATAATCTTCCTGCCATTTTTTTTTTCTGTCATGCATGATAATTATCAGTTACCTGAGCTTGAGAAAAGAACAGGATTTGTCATTAACCGATGCATCCCGGAAACAGGGAGCTGCATTTTCACCATGCTCTAATGAGTGCATACATTACTTATATTAATTGGAAAAGGGACTGAAGTCTAGCTCCCTTCCCTCCAGTAACTGACTAGCCTCTGGGGTTCAAAATTACATTTACTAATCTCTCTCAGTGGTCCAATTCATACTGAATTATTTCATGCAAAGTGGAGCAGCTTAGGGAGAGAGTGAAAACATCTGCTCCCCCTACACCAGACAAGTTCACAGCAGCTGATAGCCTCTCGTGGAGTGTAAAAAGCTGTGAATTCCCTATGAAAAGGCAGGTCCCCTCTGTTCAGAATAAAATACTGAAATCTTCCAGAGCTGCAGAATTCAAGACACAACCCCCTCTTTTATATTACTTACTGTCCAGCCTGCACAGTTCCATATGGACAGAACTGGCTCTTCCAGTTTCTGCAACTCCGGCTTGGATGCCTATGAATTCTGCTCTCAGCTTGGCACCTGAAGGCACGGTAATAAGTAGCACTGTGACACATTATCCACCTTCACAAATGTGACCTGAAGTGATTTATTAAGTCACACACAACAAGTGTGCAGTGGACGGCAAGGTTGAACTTGTCTCCTGAATCTTAATGTAATATCTTATTTACTGGATTATCCTTTCTCTGAAGATTTAAATTCCGAAAAAATCTTGGCAACCAGATGCTCTTCAGTTACATTTTAATGTCTCCGGGTTCAGTCATGCACATATTGCCCAGGTCAGATTCTGATTTGTGAGATCACAGACAATTATTTTTCATTTTACGCTTCATGGGTAGGCATTTTGTAAAGTGAAATGTAACTAAACTGTCCTGTTTGATGTACTGATGGTTTACTATTTTGACTTGAAAAGGTTATTTTCCTAAAACGTTTTTCATACGCAATAAAATGGAAGTGTTTTTGTTTGTTTGTGGTCTTGTTGTTGCTGTTTGGGTTTTTTTGTTTGGTTGGGTTTTTTAAAGCATAACATGCAAGGGAAGTGTCATTCTGGTTGCTGAGGCCTTAAAGTGAAGAGCAGCACCTGCTGCAAGGCTTGAAAGTAAATTTTAATGGCAGTAGTGCTTTACTGGCTCTCAATGGAAATACAGTTACTGAGCTGGACTATTTGGAATGCCTAAAAAAAATAATTTTTTTGCATTTCATATTTTAATATATGTGGGAGAGTTTAGTCCTCGAAACTCAGGGGCATGATTATCGCTGTAAGCATGGTTAGCATCACTATCACTATGAGCATCATTATCACTATAAGTCTGCACAAAGTAGCCCTGCATGGATCTTATAAAACTAACTGAATTGCATAGCTTGCAACCTTAAGGTACCAAAATCCTAAATCAGAGGCAGGGGAAAGGGATATACTGTTGTAAGGTATATAGTCAGATGTATTTCTGCTGAGCAGAAAATACAAATGGCAGAGGACAGCAATTGGTAGCTACTCAGAAAGCTTACGAAGAGGAATGTTTAGCTGCCATGGGTTTGCAGGCAGCTCTAACTACAGGGTCAGATGCAGATCAACAAGGTCCTGCTCATCTGCAGACCAGCGAGAGACCTGCAGACTTTGGCATAACAACAACCTACAAAAGGTGTTACTGAAGAGGTGGAGGTTAGTCAGTTCCTTTTCTAGTCACCTCATCAGAAAATTAAAGAGAGTTTTAAATTATTGGTGCTGTATTCTGGGAAAAGGGTATCTTTTTTCCTGTATGCTCTTCTTTTCTCCCTCCTCATTCTTTTGTCTCATGTCTCTCAAGTAAGTGTTGTTTTGTCAAGATGGTTGATTCATAATTTGGGAGCGGAGCTCTTTAAGTACTCAGGGGGTTGGATTTACCTTCCAGATTTCTGGGGAGCGTCTCAATCTGATATTTACAGGAAGCCCCTCGAAAATGATTTGAGTCATGCTACTGCCAGGGAAAAACACAGGACAGCAACCAAATCCAAAAACATGATTTACAATGGCTTAAGGATAGGAAGGATCATAAGTTAGTCTCACTTGTCCACTTCCACTTAGCCCCGTAATTTTGTTCAATCACTTTTCAAAGAGGCCAAAGAGCAATTTGTGCCTTGAAAGGGGCTCTTTGAAGAATCTCTTTTCAAAACTTGTGAGAAACCACTGCTGTGTTCAGAGGCAAATGGGATGAGGAAAGAGAATAGTTAACTCACAGATTATTTGCCCTCATTATTAAAACTTAACTTTATTTGAATTTATCTTTGTCTTCCTACTGTTGGGCAATGTGTACTAATACATCTCCAGATGCACACATAGTCATAAATCCTAATAGGTGCAATTTCCATATCAAAAAATCTAAACAACAGTGCAAAGCTGACTCAACAGAAATATCTGCAAGAAAGTACAAACATTTATTTTAGAATAAAAAACAGCCTTGGGATAAATTTGAAGGAGTTTTTTAATCGAGCTGCCCTCTCTTTCCTTACTCAATATGCAAAAAGCAGCAGTTGAATTCCTGATGTGCCCCAGTTCTTCAGAAAATGAAATCAGTCTTTACCATTCCTAAAGCAAGCTAAATCCTTCCTTTGTCACCATTATTCCCCCTATATCTATCAGATCATCAGCAGGTGTTGGTGCCATTCCCTGTGTAAGCTGGGATCTCACACTCTTACATGCTGCTCAAGAACTGCCAACACAAAGAGAATATTAAAGCCCTGTAGCTACTGAACAAACAAAAGGGATGCCAATGATTCAGTATTTATTTTAAGAACAGCAGCCAGGTTCTTAGTTTTCTTTATGCAGTCATCACACTAATAATGAATAGAGTCTCTGGGTCTTTACCTGTAGAAATGCAAAAAGAAATCTGCAGATGTGAATATATATATATATAAAAATAAATAAGTCAACTTCTGAGGGTCTAATAAGGCAGAAATACATAAAAACATGTTGCAGTGATGCCATTGATGCCATTGGGTACAGTGATCCAACCCAACGAGCCACCACACACAGGAGAGTCCCTTGCTCCCCTCACTCCTCCAGGACTGTGCTATGATCATGACATGAAACTGTTGCTGAGGTTCTAGTTTTATGCTTATGGACATCATTCACCAAGTTATATATTAAATGATACAAGTGGTATCATCATTGAATCTTCTTAAGTTACTTATTTTGAGTAATTACATATTTCCCAGAATTTAATGTATATGCAGAAATTCCAAAGTGTTAATTGAAATTAGAGTGAATCTTGACTTGTTTAAAGTAAAAGGTGCCTGTGAGGGAAGTTTAAGTTACTTATAGTTACTTATATTTATCTTACGATCTCCAGCTCTCAAAGAATCATTAATTAGTGGGAGGAAAGTTGCTGGAATTCTTTCTATCCAATGGATTAAATCCTTGAATAATTTCAAGGAATACCTATGCTCTTTTATAGATTAAAAGACTAGATCCTGACATGCTCACTTAGACAAAAACAACCCAAAAAACAAACAAACCACAAACGGCTCATTTCCAGAAGGAGCAGGAAATAAATTTTAAGTAGTAAAATTTATGTGTGCATTTCCTTATGTCTATTTTTCTACTGAAGTGAAGAACTGTTGGTGGATAATCAGTGTGGACTATCTCTATGACCTCTCAGATATTTGACAAACTGCTTTACAGAGGAATGATCTGAGGTTGGGTGGTAGTTAAATAATCTGGTCAGTGATTCTCAGCAATCCAGCTGCCAAAAGATTACATGAATGCTATTTGTAGTGAGCCTTTTTTCAAAAAGCTTTTCTTGGGCAAGTAGAGATCCGTGTCTTTCTTTCAAACAATCGGAAACACTCTTGTTACAAACATGTATGTTTGTTCATCCTTTCTTGTTAAGCGTCCTATGCACTTTCTCTATACTTACAAGTTATTCATCCTTTGAGGTGGAACTCATTATTTTTACTAAAACACATCCATTTAATTGTCTAAATATACATATCTACATGTGTGCAAAGTATCCAAGGGTTTATCAAGGTCAATGAAAGTCTGATCACCACTGCAGACCCTAAAGAGCTGTTCCACTTAGCAGACAGAGGATGGTACATTAGGATGTAGCTTCTAGAGCCCACCATAGGAGGCTGATTTTGGTTTTCTGTTGGTTCCTTAGGGCTACCAGTCAGTCACAACACAGATGACTTAGACATCCTGAGGCATCTCCAGTATCACCTGTGTTACCCCAACCGAGTCAGGCTCTCCACTGAAGGTATAAGGGGCCTGTACACAGTGTACGCATGTAGACAAGATGCTGGTTTTGTACACAGAGTCCAGAAATACAGCCTGTCTGCTTTCAGCAGGGAAAATATTTACAGACCATTAGCCTCTTTGCAGCTGAAATGAACGATTTCCTTCTCAAACAAAACATCAAGAAAAGGTCACTCTGATTTTGAGATAATGGCTGCTCTTATCTACAAGAGGGATAGGATGTGAACATTGAAGGTCTTGGTTTGTGTATTCCAAACCATTACTTTCAGATGGTACATTATCCTGAAAATCTGTTATGGCTACAAGATTTCTCTCCTCTAATGAGTAGAGAAGAAAGGAAGGCAGGTCATGTAATAGATGAAAAACTATTTGAGACAAATAAGATGCTTAGAGAACATTTGTCCTACTCTCCATCACTTTCTGGTTTCACTTTTTGGTGAGTTTCTTTATGTCAACTTCTCCTGAAATCTTACACTTAGTACTAGCATCTAATTCTCATCTCACTTTGTCCTGCATCACATTTTTACTCTGGAGAAACAATCATACTGTCATGGATTTATAATTTATTATGTCTCTGTAATACAACAGCACGACTCTCTGGAGAACAGGGTTTGATTCTTGCCTCTGACATTGAACTGCTGCATATTTCAGGGTAAACCCCCTTTTGATTCTATATTGTTCGGTTGAAAAGCCTCTGTTGTGAAAGCAACCTACAAATTAATTTAGGCAGGTGATAAGTTCCAAACAGACCGAAATTGAACTGGAAGAGTTTAGCAGAGAACCAACTAGAAATGGGGTTTATCCAAAATTATTCAGCACTCCCACATTAAAAAAAAAAAACAACAAAAACAACCCACAACAATTCAGATATTGTTTAGGAGTTGTATTACTACACAGCTGATTCAGACTCAAGTAATCCCAAAACTCTAGAGTGATGATTCAAAATGTACATCTTCCCACTCTTACAAAGTGAGGACTCTCAAGGGTACCCAGAAGATATAATCCCTTACCAACAAGGCAAGAATCCTCAATCCTTGAGGAAGTTTCCTTAGACAGCATCCTGGATACAAAGAGGAGAATCTCCACATGTGGACACACTACTCCAAGGAAGACTAAACCATGTCTCCAGCAACTCTATTTTTACCCTAGTTGAATCTGAGCTGTGGTCATTTATGGTAGTGGTCCAGAAACTTCTCTCAGCTGAGGTGTTTTATTGGTCAACGGCCTTGTCTGTCAACCAAGGGGTGTGTGCAGGACCATAGTGGTCCATTAGCAGAGAAGTTTCTGAGTTTCTCGTTCTTTTGGGGGGATGTAGGAGGGTGGGAAGGGATGTGCACCTGCTACAGTCTCATTACATTTAATCTACTCTGTGTCTGTATTTTTTTTTTTTTTTGTACTCTTAGGTGAGATTTATTTATGCAAAGTAGGCAGGTTCCCTCTCAAAGCCTGAACTAGTCATCCTTAAATGCACCGGAGACAAAACCAACAATAGGATGATTTGTCTGGTTCAAAGATAAAAATCACCTCCTTACATGCCTATTTCTCTCCAGTGACTTTAAAAAATGGGACACTAGCATAAACTGAGAGATGTAACTTTTAGATATTTCCAGTTGGGTGAGGTGAATTGAATGCTTTATAAGTAGGCAAAATTGCAGGCAAAATTGCTTTAAGTATGTTGTTTATTTAAGTGGCCTGCCTGGAGAGCTCTCATGATAAAATTAATTGTGATCAATTAACATATCAACCTAAATTAATTGTGATCGATTAACATACCAACCAAAATCATTCTGTAAAGCTTCAGGAAGCATAATAAATTGCGGATTGTATTTAGCAGTAAAACTGAGAAGAAACAGTAAGAAATACAAATGTGAAACTCTTGGTTTTTGTCAGCTGTATTTTCCATCATTTATGTGGTCAATTAAAAAAACCAAAAAACCAGCATAATACAGAAGTATTTTTATTTGGCTGCTGGGGTTTTTTGTGTTTTTTTTTGTTGTTGTTTTTGTTTTGTTTTGTGTGTGTGTGTCTCAGCTTTTCTTCTCTCTCTGGCATTCGGTATCATCATCTGTAGGATTTTCCAAATCTATTTGTTACATTTTGAGTTGGAAGCCCGTATAAAACTGAAGAAAGAATGCTCACTCCCTTGCAGTTACAATCCCGACATAATAGTCTTTTAAATATATAAAATGTGTCTGCCAAAAGGAAAGTTGTACATTCGTGTCTGCATCTGCTGTAGCTAAAACAACAGCAAAAAGGCTTAAATCTCAGCAAGAGATGTTTCAGGTAATTACAAAGGCATTACTTACAAAGCATTCTAGCAAGAAGTATCTCCAGCCAGATTGTGGTATTCTCATTTCTGGATTTCATTAGGAGCAGATTGTATAAATATCTAAAATAATTTGTTAGGTAAGCAGGGCTTCCCTTGGAAAAAGAATATAGGCTAGGCAGTCTCTTGAGGCCTTTTCAGCTATATTTTCAATGATCTTTTGGTTTTGTGCTTATCTGCAATGAAAAACTGGAGATCACGTCTATCAGGACACAAATTTCATTGAGGGAAAATTGAAGAAAATCAGGACACAGGCTGCACAGAGATCTTTAAAACACAGCCAGCTGAATTACATATTGTTGATACATGACTCAAAATGGACAATAATAATTTTGGAGGATTGTTGCAACTTGAAATTTCATGTTTATATGAGCTACCAAACTCATGTTATTATTCCTCTGTTAGTCTCTTCAGTTACTTAACAGCACAGAACAAATAAATTGATTCTTTTTAGACCGCTTGGACAGAGACCGCCTGACAGAGAAATGCTTGATTTACAGGAGCAATATATGCTATGGATAAACATGCACGTAAATGCCCCCTTTCTCTCATGAATAATCATTGAGTTTTTCTCTCTGCTCTTTGGCCACCCTGACCCTGAGGACTAATTCTACAAAAGTTGTCTTGAAGACAACAGGTGGCAGAAGAGAGGGGTAGAGACATGATTTATGCAATATATTAACAGAAACAGCTGTTGGCAATGGTATTTATTAGTAACTGCATCTGTAATTAAGTTCTGAACACAATGAAAAATAAAGTGCTTCTCTTTAATACGTAAAATCTTCTGGAGGTGGAAAGGGAGAGAGGACCTCTGCTATCCTGGGTTTCTATTTTGCTTCTTTGATTCAACTGACCCTGACTCAGCTCATCTGAATGCTAATTGCTTTCATTTTCATTCAACTTTTAACTCTACAGAGAGGAAATAATACCAGGATGACCCATCAAGGAAAGGAAACTGCTGACTTTCAACTGGTTTAAACAGTTCTACATTGCTACCAGCTGAGAATGTGTCTTACAAAGTGATGATTATTAGGCAATAGATAGATAGATACTGTTATCTAGAAGATATGAGTAGGTAGAAACATAGACAGACATGCAAATGAAAAGATCTACGGCTCCTTGATTATTTCAGATGCCAAGATTACAAGTCTAACAGACTGACTGATTGATTACCTTCCTCCCAGACACTTAATGGTTATAATAATAGCTGGGGTCCATCTGCCAGTGGTTGCTCATGAAAAGTAATTAATCTAGTTCATACCTTTACCCAAGGGAAAATAAATTATGTATATGTCTTCCTTTGATTGCCCTTTGCAGTCAGAATTTCCTGGCTTCTAAAGCACTCTCCAATCTAGATAGATAGTAAGGGTTTCTTTAGTAAGGGAAATAGAAATTTAACATCTATGAAAGCTCAGAAACAAAGTGTCAATCAACTGAAGGTGAAAGCAATTCATAAACTTGAAGTCATCTGTTCATCTCTGCATTCATACTCTCTGGTACCTAGAAGGAGTCAGATTCTCTGTGTGCTGCTCTTATGCATTACAAACTGGATATGTTGATGACCAATAATTTTTTGAAAATAAACCTCCTTGTTTTGGACAGATAGGTGAAGCTGGATTCATCTCATCTGAAGGCTAAGAGTCTTTTGCCCTGAAGTAGTCAGCCACTTGGACTAGATGATCAGTTTAGGTTCCTTCCAATGGAAAATGTTCTACTTTATTCAGTTTTTCAAGCTAAATTTGCAGGCAGTCAATGGAGACACACAGGCACTTCCAAATATCGATCCAGTCTCCCTTAAGATGTGACTAACAGAAGTTAGTTGAACTAAAGGTGGAAAATTCTGTATTTCATTTCACTGGATTTCATTTTATTGACTATAGAGATGTTTTACACAAAAAGCTTAGATTTGATTTCTAACTTCTGAATAGCTGATAGAAGGTAAAATAACTTCACTTGCTTACTTGTTTAGTTTGGACTAATTTATTTTCATCACTCACTGTGATTTTCATGGCTTTGAAGGTTTCCTGCATATATTCCTCCTGCCCCCATTTCCCACAGCCTCCCTTAAGGAAATGGCTAAAAGTTACAAAACAATCTAAACTGAGGATTTTAAGCTTGCCCACAGAAATTAGCCATGTAGGTTTAATTGTCATGTAGTCAGATTTATACATCAAAATCTGTTACGTGCCTTTGAAAAAAAACTCTCCCTCCACCCACGCAGTTATATATACAAAGGCTATCAGGCTTTCAGGCCTTCTGTCATCAAGAGGAATAAACACGACAGCGATGCTCTATGGGGCCATGAATTTTTATTAATTCTTCCACAATTTGCATCTATAATTAAACAACTTGCCTTCATTGTCTGAGCACTGCCGTCAGTGTTTGGGAATATGTTCAGCTCCCTTTACAAAGCTGCATCTTCTTTGCATAAATTTTAAAATAAATATTTCATAAAAGAAGATGCTGCTGCTTTAGCTTCTGCTGTTATCATTCTTTAAGTCTTTGTTTTTCCCTGACACTCTGAAATTCTTGAAGTCTTCATGCTTTCATTTCCGTTCCCTTGAGAAGAAACTACAGTGAAAGACCACAATGAAGTCTTGCCTATGGCTTCTATCCTCCAGACAGGCATTAAAAACAAAGTCATGTTTTTCTTAGCTAAAACAACAAAAAACATTCTGCTGTGGTAGAAACAATGTAATTAGATAAATACTATGATCGTTTTAATGGATCCCATTCAGCTTGTTTGGGAGAACTTTGCCTTGGAAAAATGTAGCATGGTTGGAGGTTGAAAACATCTACTTTGTCGTACAGCAATGGTCAAAAGTCCCAGTCAGTAATCTCAGTCTCTCTCAGGGTACTGTCTTCCAAAATATCCAGGACACCATGTAAAACTTAACACCTAGATTAGTGAACAATCATGATAATTATATCTAAGCTTCAAGCTGAAGTCAGTATGATCCACAGAGTGAGTTATCACACAATCCAGCAGCTCAAGAAGCTTGTGTGTTGGTCGTTCATCTTCGACCAAATTCTTACCCCACTAGGCCTCTAGCAGATGACTCAGAAGGACACAGGTGTCCTGTAGGACCTCAGTCATCTCTTTGAGCAAACAGAGGCATCTCAAATGACAAAAGAGGCCTGCATATGGACAGCTGGATCATGTCCTTCATATCAATCTTCTCTACTTTTAGTGGTGGGACCCTGTTTCCCCAAAAATAAGACAGGGTCTTATATTAATTTTTGCTCCAAAACTTGTTACTTTTTTACATGTATAGCTGCCTGGACACTATTCAAATTGACTTTTTTTGTGAACTGTAACTAGAACTTATCTTGGAGTAGGGCTTATATTTTGAGCATCCTCAAAAATCCTGAAAAATCATGGTAGGGCTTATTTTCAGGGTAGGTCTTATTTTTGGGAAAACAGAGGATTTAGCTTTAAATACAGGCACTTAAATATAGGCATCTATGGTATATCTTAGTTGTAATGCTTGAGTCAGCTGCTTGTACAATGAAGTATTTTTTAGATCTGTTTTAAGACATCAGTTGTCTGACCTGGATCCCGTCTGTCAGTCCCATACAACTGTCTTGGAAACCCTAAAGTAGCTCATATCATGAGCATCGCATTTAATGTTCATCGTAATAGACGACTAGAGACAACTGAATAACATCTTAAGAAACTATCTAATTATCTCCCCCTATGAGATATGCCTCCACTTGCCATTCTTGTCAGAAAGCCATAGATTTAATGCAACTCCTACATTATTAGTCTGCCTCATGTAGGTGTATAAGATATTTCAGGACTCCTCAGACAGCAGTAGGCATTTGTGAGCAATTAAATCTAGTTGCTTGTGCATGGTTTTTACAAGGTTAGATTTAGCAGATACCAGCCTCTCTTGGTGGTATCTAACACCCACACTCTTTTGTGAAGCTAGATCTAAGTGCTAATAACAAAATACTTTCATTAATTAATTATTAAGAATAAAATTCTCTGCAGCTCTAGAATGCAGGATGGAATTTGTCTCCTTTAACATAATATTGAAAGGCTGCCTCGGTTTGACAAAGGTGTCCTGTTGGCTACCTTCATGGGTTTAGAGAGAAAGGCACACCATCAGAGGACAGTTTATTTCATTTCAGGTTACTGCACTGCTCTCTGAAAGATGCTTGCTTCTCTCCATCACGTATGTTGTGGAGATTTAAAACTCTGGTGTTAAGCTAAGTCCTACCCAAAGTATTTGAATGGCATATGGTAATTACTCATCTATGGGTCAATAGAGTTCGTACTTGAAATATATACGAAAGCCAGCAAGAGAAAAGCTTGCCCTAAGGCAGATTCAGTGTAGAGTGTAACAGAAATCACAGAGCAGCAAATCTGACGCTTTTTCATGTGTTATTTTGAAACTGAACTCCTAAAGAAATAATAAAGCGGAAGATAAAGTTGTATTTGTTTGTGTTTTTTGGTAATTTTGTTTGTTTGTTCATTTTATGTAAAACTTAATTTCATTAACACTGTCCAAACAGAGTTGTCTAGAAAAGCAGAAAGGAAAAGTCAGTTCTACAGATCATATTCCAGATCTATTTGATATTTTTAGTTTGCTGTCTGGAAAAAAAACGAGAGCATGCAGCAGCAGGGTTCTCTTCTTCAAAGCCCTGACATCTGAGGAGTGACAGGAATTAATTAAATATTTTACCTGTTGAAAATGTCCAGGGGTGTCTCCTGGATCTCCTACAGAGAACTGTGAAGTTGATAGCATAGCAAGCAAGAGGAACAATTGGAAAGGATTTGACACATTTCAGCAAGTTCACTTTGTTTCACCTGCTACAGAGAGACTGCTCTGACTTTCTGTCTAATGTGTAGGATCTGTCTCTTCTGGTTTTCTTTTGTGGGCAGCTCCACTTACCATCTTTCCAGTGAGTGGGTTTTTTTATTCCTTCTGTATCTGCAATGTCTCACGGAGCACCTCTGCTCTTCATTCTGTTTCTTCTTTAACTTTCCTTCTCACTCTTGGTACCCTACATGCTTTTTGTTTCTTTATAAAGCAAGGTGATACCGAAAAAGATTTGGCCCACTTTCAGCTGAAATTCAGTTAAAAACCAGAACAACATTCTTACATGCACTACAGACAGAATTCAACTTTGATTCTTGAATTGGGATTCACATGCTGTAATTTAGACACTTAGATACCTAAAAATTTAACTTCTAAATAAGACATAGAACCCTTTTAAAGCCACTGGTGAAGGATATAATGTCTGTAGTGTAGATCACCTCGCTGTTTTATATGTTTTGCTCAGGAAAAAATAACCACCTCTGGAGGTGCCTGTATAACCTGTTGTCTACACAGGAAGCCTGTGACACACGTCTTGGTTTGGATCAGAAGAAACTGAACCATATGGAACAATATTTCTGATCCAAGACATTTTTTTTTGAACAATTACTATTAAAGATTATCAAAGTTTAGCCATTCTGGTTTATTTTTGCCGAAATATTGACAAGAGAATTAGAAAAGGGAACACATCAGTCAGGAGGCCTTGGATGATAACTTTTAAAATTTATAGGCCTACAAAAGGAAGAAAAGGATGTATTTTGAAGCTACCTTATCAGGCTGACTTTTATCAGCACGAAGGCAAGTTGCACTCTGCTTCTTAGGCTTGATCTCATATTTCATACATCATCTCAAGGCTCAAACCTGAACCTTGGAGCTTAATTTGTGTGATTCCTGATGCACCTGTATTGAAAATGTGAAACAAGTTTTCTTCAGATTTGGATTTTTTCCTTGAGGTTTTGGTTACTTATACCTCAAACAAGATTTAACTTGCTATAAGCACCGCTCACCAGTGCTAATCATTTCCCTTAAGCTGAGCCTAGCCTGTGCACCTCTCCTGCCCAAATCCCTCTTGCTCCAGTTGAGCGTTTACAGAAAAAGCGACTCATGACTGCTCACCCTGTTTGGTTATTTGGGCTGCCCTATTGCACATACCCCTTGCAATAGGCTCTCACATTTATTTTTTTTTTCCCAACAGATACCAATTCCTGCGACTCCTTCACTTGCAGAGTAAACACAGACAAGCCACAAAGGCCGAGTGCTCCCCTGCTGCCTTTTTCTCTCTGTTTGCCCCCTGTGAAACCACCTACTTGGTGTTTGTCTAGTTTTGCTGATAAAACCCTTGCTTTTTTCACCAAAAAGAGCTTTTCAGCAGTCCAAATCGCAAATGCCTGTTAGAGGGGACACACTTCTTATAAGAATCTTTTGTCAGAATATATTCCAATGTTGCCTGTATCACCTCTTGCTGATGCCACAAACTGGTACAGACTCTGGTTACAATCTCTTTATCAGGATGTTTCCAGCGGTTACACTTCTTGGAGCTATTTTGTAGATGTTCAGGTAAACAGAGATGCAGGGGAACAGTAATTTGGAGGAGGTGGAGCTGTATGAATATACAGGAATAAAAAACATCTCTATATTGGAGAAAAGCAGCATAAGTACAGAGCAAGACAATTCCAGAAGAAGTGTACCTGTGTGTTTGTGTGTGTGTGTGTCCATCTGCGTGTGTTCTGGAATATTTTTACATACTGCTAAAAAAAAAAAGCCCCCCCCCTTTTTTTTTTTTCACTTGAGGAGAAGGAAATTAACAGTTTAACATTTCTCTAAAAGTCTTCTCCTTGAAGTTACACTGTAGATAAATGTTTTCAAACAGTTTCAATAGTTTAAGAATAGCCTGTCTTTGTGAATTGTCATTATGTCATGAACAAGATTAAGCAAATCGGTGTTCTAATAGCTTGTAGGAGCCCTAAGGAAAATGCAAAAGTAAAACATTCAAAATTATTTCATGTAATTAAATTGGATTGAAATGGTCAGGTCTGATATTTGAGTCTGACTCACTTTTTCAGATAGCTAAAACATTTCAGTTTGAGCTTCATAATCCTCCTTCAAAACCGATAATCTATGTGAAACATCTTAGTTTCATAGAGGAAGGATTTTTGACACACATAATGGCCTCCAAAAACAACCAAGAAATCATTCAAAGAATGTTCCAGCCAGCTCTAATGGAAACATTCTTCCTTTTTCTTTCTGTAACTTTCATATTTCATTGCTCAAATATGTGGCTATAAAGAAAGACAAGTTGAGTACTAGCAGAGATGTAGTACATGACCAAATGCTGAGCAGTCACCTGTGAAGTGAAAAAGCAGAAAAATTAGAGGAATTTCGCTTCCTTTTGTCTCCGTGCGTCATTACGTGACTCACCAAATGTTCCTCTCCATCACGTATCAGAAGTCGAGGTACCAATGTTCTGGCAGTTTTCTTGCTGGGTACAGAGGTAACCACTTCCTGCTAAAAGCATCTGAATTGTTTTCAAATAGCTGATGAATGCAAACGCCAAAAGGAAAGCAATGGAAAAACAGAAAAATAAAAAAAAAAGAGAGGGAAACTAAAAGAATCCAACATTATAACTATGAGCTGTGAATTAATCAAATTAAATTATATTATCCACTGTGACTCTCTGAGGAAAGAAAATTACTGGTGTTCCAATAGTTGCTGCTTTATTAAAAGCCAATGTATTCTTTTTCCATAGCTTTTAAAGCAAGACAGACCGAGATTAAGATCCAACCGGTGGTTAAAAGCTACTTTCCTTTTGTTACTGAGCTTCTGAAAGGACACTCAGGAAAACAGATGCATTAAAAGCTGAGATGTGAGGACAGACAGCACTTGCACCTTGTTGCTGCAGTGTGTTTTCCCCTTAATGTCCATGCAGACGCCAGAAACTGCAAAGAGAATGGCACATGCCAGCAAATTAGGTAAGCACCTACTGAAAAAACTTTGGGATTCTCCCATCCTGGTGTGTGAAACAGATCAGGTAAATCACATCTCAAAATGATCTGTTCTTCTCTTTTGACTAGAAAGAGAGCCTGCGTTTCCTGGCTTGAATTTAGGCGCCTGCTTCTTAGACGACAAAATAGTGTCAGATGAATCCCATCTCTTTGCACCTGACCAGATGATCCCCCTGGGACTTCATCACTAATGGTAAAACCTTTCTTTCTTCATAGCAGTCTCCCATTACAAAGACCATTAGACTCACAGTTCCTATGGCAAAAAGATCTTCAGCAGGAAAAAAAAGAAGATGGTCAACAAAAAGAGCACCCCCTGATACATTTCTTGGGTTGATAAGTAGGGTATTTTGATTTTTAATGGTTGGTAGTTGTCTGCGTTTCCTGCTGAGACGTATTAGAGCAAATTTTACATTAAAAAAGATTAATATAATGGATTAATATAATCCCTGTTCCAAAAAGAGACTGAAGTATGTGTGATGTGTGCAGTATTAACCATGTGAGTAGGTCGAGCTGGTTTCCACAACTGGTGTGAATGGTTTTCCAAGGGTACAAAAACTCCTCAGAAACATTACTGAGACTCGAAAACCAGCAGAGAAATTTCATTTCTTAATAAAACTTTGACATTTCCGAAATATTCCATATAGCCCTGGTTATGAAATGAATAGTAAGTTAGTATTTCCAACACCTTCATTGTCCCAACCTTTGATTTATCAGAAGGAAAGTGAAAAAATTATTTTCAGTCAGAACTAGTATGATATTTTTAATCCCCTGCATAAAATACAACAGCTGTGTAATCTGTGAAGGTGGCATGTGGAAAATAATTCTATTAACACTCAACTAGCCATAAAATTTACTTTTTATTCATTCTTTCTCTTGCGCCTAACCACAAACACTCAAAAAAATTTTTTTTTTTTTTTTAAATTAACTCTATGATTAAACAGCCACTTACTAGAATCAGAATCCATCTGCATTTCAGGTCTAGCCCTTTTACAAAAGCTGAGTCTGACAGGTGTCACTGCAAGCTCTCCAAAATCCGTTAAAATATATTAAAACACTATAAACACACTACTAAAACAAAGACAGGGAACTACCAAGATTCTGTCACAAGAAGGGGCACTACATGATTTATGGAGCTGACTCCACAAATGCATTCATTACTGTCACAACCAAGGGACTGAGCCACCATGAGGACCCTTGTGAACAAGCTTCCCATACCTGTGAGCAGCCAAGCAGCTGTAGCACTAATGCCAGGTCACTTTTTAATGCTTTTTTTTTTTTTCTTGGCATCTCAGATGGGTTTTAAAGCTTGAATTGAGCTCTGTACAACCACAGCAATGCTGCTGCCCATACCAGAGGTGGAGGCTTTGGTGCCAAATCCACGCTTGCTGCTTGATGGGGTAAAGCCTCAGAGAGCCGTGCTTGTTTTCTACTCAACCACGAGCTCTGAGGCACTGATTAATACATGCAGATGATTCAGCCTTTGCTTTGTCAACTTTGCCATCTGCCTGCTTCTTCATCCTCTGTTTGAATGGGAAGGGATACCCCACAGAAGTCCATCTCCTCCCAGACACTCCCACCAGCAACACAAGGAGACTTGGCAGCCCCCAGTGGAACTCCAAAGAATTCCCTTCATATTTGGAGATCGAAAGTTATTATGACCCTGACTCGTCTCCAGTGTGACTGTAAAACTGAAGTCATACGTATTCAATTTAACTGTCAGTCAACAGTGGCCTTGCAAACAGCTCACAGGCCGCTCTCCAGTCATGGTTGGTGGCCCAGGGGCCTGCAGACCATGCTCAGGGATGAGTATGAGCTTCCGCCGTACCTGAAATAGCAAGTGATAGGACCAAGTAGCAAGTCCCAAGTAGCAAGTGATAGGACAAGAGGAAATGTCCTCAAGTTGCACCAGGGAAGGTTTAGATTGGATATTATGAAAAATTTCTTCATGGAAAGGGTTGTCAAGCATGGAACAGGCTGCCCAGGGCACTGGTGGAGATGCTATCCCTGGAGATGTTTAAAAGATACGTAGATGAGGTTCTTCAGGACATGGTTTATTGACAGGTTAATGGTTGGACTTGGTGATCTTGAGGGCGTCTTACGATGAAAATGATTCTATGATTCTATGAATCCACACTTGCAGTCTCACAACCTGTACAAGGCTTGACAGGCTGGCCTCAAGGATGCCTTGAGCTTCCTCTCCCAAGGGACATCCAGTGTAAACACATGGCACTACCCTGTGGGGAGCCCTCCAGGTGCCTTCATGATCATTTCAGTAGTCCCAAGCAAGCAGAAATGGAAAGAAAAACATAATGGCCTGCTATAGGATGGATAGTGGAGTCCATTGGTGCTGTACTGAATGCTGAGAGTCTCACTGGAAAGATGGTGAAATAATTCATCCATCGATTAGAACAACTTAATTGCTATTTGTCAAGGGAATCCGTCAAAATGTGTAATTCGGTTCCATCAGGATGAGGTTTGTGACGGTCCCGGCTGCCATCTAGTGGAGTCATGACGTATGTTCAGACTAAAATACGTAAATAGTATGTGTGGGAATAACAAAGAACTAACCTGTAATCTGTACACAAAGTATTTGAGAAAAAGTCATTAAAAAAATGAAATAGTCCAAACACCAACGAAACCGAGGACAGAACTATATTGTGACCACAGAAAACAGGGGATGAAGGAACATTGGTGTTGTCACATCCACTATTTCTGAGACAGTTTTTGTCCTCCCTTTCACCTCTATGGAAAAGCACACGAGAGTTTTCTTTCCAGACTAAAGGCAAGTTGGGAGTCTTTTCAGAGTAATCATATAGTATTTCAGTTCCATAACTCTACTTTTTTTCGCTAGAAAAAGTGGCAGATATTTTCATGGGAAGTTCACTTTACAACTTTCTGACCGGCACTATTTGTTCATACTCCTAGCAGATCAGAACATACATTAGGTCTAAGCTTCTACCCCATCTCTGATGCTGGCAAAAACACTTAGGGAAGAGTGTGAGCACAAGGCAGGGATGTTCGCTGCTCCTCCAAGAACTTCCCACTTGTGTCTGTGGCATTTTCCACCTTTTCCACTCATTTGTCCAACCTTGTCTTGAACCCACACAAACTTTGTGTGTCTGGTGAGGATTTGCAAAACAGTGGGGTGAGGGAACTTTTCAAGGGAAAAACCTCTCACTTCCGTGCTGACGCTGCTCATCTTGCTTTAATATGCTGTTGTGTTCCCTTATGAAATTTTATCTTGTTTCTGTAGACTCCACTGAATACAAAAGCACATTTAACACAATATAAGCGGAATATCATGTGGGTTTTTTTTCCCATCAACCTGATTTGGGCTCAGTGTTCTGTTTTCCAGATTGTTATTATCTGTCCAGTAAGGAGACTGAGAAAATCCTTAACTTGCTAATACACTCGGTCTGGATTAGGTGTGGATTTTTCTCTAGTTTCTAAAATCACTTCAAATCATCAGAAATGAATACTATTATCAAAAAAAGCTGTTTCTACAGTTTTCTGTGTGCTGGTTTCAGCATTCATGAAGACATAGTCAACTGGATCAAGGAACTGGTCTGGCTGGAAACTGAGCTGAGTTATTTTAATAAAGCTTGTGCTTGGGCAGGGCAGGCACTACCTCACTCCCCTATCATTTCCTAACCTTGGCTTAGCTACAACAGCTCGAGGTGAATCCCTTTCCTAATTTGATGGTGTGGTTATAGCTGTTTGTTCTGATTATAGAGAATCCAGGTTAGTCATTTCTGCTTCATCCATTGTTATTGGAGAATGGAAAAAGGTCCATTTCAGGGTGCTTCTTCTCACCTCCCTAACACAGCTCTATCAAATTTCAAGTTGAAATTCGACTCAGTGAATATTTTCTGTCTGTGGCGTAACAGGCAGCTGTTATAAGAAAAAAAAAATGTTTCTAGTATTTTAAACATGCAAAAAGCAGTGAGAGACCCATCTGACCTGAGTCAAATTTGGGAAAAGGAAATGCATATCTAAAGACCTCCCATTTGTAAAGGGATTAACCAGAAGAAAGGACTATATGAGCTAAATTTGGAGCAAAGAATGTCACCATCACCTAGAGAGCTCTTCACATGACCGACTATGGTATAGACTAAATAACCTGTCAAGTTAAGTGATCATAACAGGAGAAATAAAGAAACACAGATTTATTATATTTTTGTGTGCACTGCAATATTATGGATTTATTGCATGTGCTCCTGTTGCTTTAAGAAAGGTATTTATTTTCCAGTTTGATACAGCAGTTTTGTTCGATCACATACAGAAAAACCCTACTGCTATATAACATTACAAATAATCGCTTCACTTTATTTTCTCATACTGTAAAATATTAATATAGATTAAAAATTGATAGCATTTAACCAAAATATAGTAGAAACAAACATTTCCAGTCATTTAATATTATGACATGGAATTTGAATAAAATGCATTTTTATTTGCTACTAAGCAACATTGATGTTCTGCAAGTATAAACATAATGAAATATTCATACAAACTGCAATTCTCTTTTAAAACTCTTTAGTTATAAGATTTTCATAGTATGTTATAAAATCATTTTCACTAACCAAAAAAACTCACCATTATTCTGATCTCTTTTGTGGTAGGAAGGATCAGATTAAAAGCTTTATTCTTTGTGGATTTTTTGCAAGACATTCACCTTAAGGATACCTTACTAATATCTTAATTTGATAATATGAGAGCACAATTCAAGCTAGGCAGTGATCGTGTAGATGTAATTGTCTCTCTTGCAATCAAAGCTGATGTGGATCACGTGTGTCTGATCTCAGTTTTAATTTCCACACCTCCCCCTGATCATCAGGGAACAACACCACTATAATTAAAAGATGTTTCATGCTCATTCCCCATATTTTATAGACAGACAAGGATATGTCCCTTTTCCCACAGACACATACAGGCAACAGAAAAGATCTGGGAACTTAATACATGGAAGGTTTGCACGTATGAATTGGTTTAGATAATAAATTTTGCCAGTAGAGTTTTTATTAGAATAATCAATGTAAAGCTCACTAAACACTTTGGGCTATTTTTAGTAGTTTTATGTTTTCTCCTCCCTGTAGTGCCCTACAATAGGTCCAATGTCCCTATCCTTTATATCCTTGGCAGAGGTACCAAGTCTGTACTGTATTACAAAAGGAATCACAATTCAAATAAAGAAAAACACTGAAAAGTTGCCCTTTCTTCACTCAAATCTGAAATTATTCCATGCTGTAAGAACAATAATAGCAAACTTGCTTTGATGTTAAAGACAGAAGAACCACAGGTGTTCACTGCAATATGACGCACCATTTAATTTTGTTAATATAAAATGTTAATATAAAATATAAAATGTTAATATAAAATATACAATACGGCGTTAGTAAGAGAGACTTTGCCATTGCTATTGATTTCCATTGAAGTTATTAACAGATATACTGTGTGGGAAGGCAATATAAGGTAGTAAGCTTAACAGAAAAAAACAAAACAACAACAACAAACCCAAACCAAACAAAAGCCACAAACCAACCAACCAAAAACAAACAAAAACCACCCGTAAACAAAGAAAACAAAAATAAATCAAAACCTAAAACCCCCAACATTGTAAAAGGGGAATTGCCTGTCTGAGAAAAGATTTTAAAAAATGAGGACAAAACTGATAGACAGGAGTTGAACAGAAAATGCTACCTGACTGTGTAACACAGAAGAAATTAATCAAATACTCTACAGTGAGATATCTCCATTCAAAAAATAGAGGGAAATGGGGTCTTTAGTGATGCCATGCTGTCAGAAATGTTACTTATTTTTAGGGATCTGGCAGGTATCTTTGAGGGTGGAAGGAGAAAAGTTAATCAGCGTCATACAATTGGTTGTGAAACAACATAAAAGCCGAGTCCAAGTGACTTAGGTTACACTTAAACTGGCAGAAACGTGGCAGTTGCACCTAAAACTGCTGATCTTTTTTTTATTATTATTATTTTCCCTTCTGAAGCTGATGGTGAGACCAGCTCATCCATCACGCCCGGAAGTTCACTTTTAATTCTGTCTTTACTGACTGCAGTGTAAACCCTGTAGCAATTTGCACACCCTAGGAATGATACTTTACCTTCAGGTCAATTTTCCATTGCTCTGGCCCTACTTCAAGTGAAAGTAAATCATACTTATAATAATTTATTCTTCGAAAGTTAAGGAGTTTCTGCTACTCACACTTTTCATACCTGTTCTATCAAACTTTGCACATAACAGACGGGAACTTGCAGAAACATAATCTTGTGCAATAAGTGTGGACGTGCTCCTAAGCTACCGAGTTAAGCTCAGTAAAAAAAGATCTAAATTCACTGCAACTCGTTTCCTGAAAAGTTGAAAATGTCTTAAGTTTTAAAATTCTGCTTAACACTTTATAATCGAGATTGAATTTGCTAAAAATGTAATGTAACCTTAACATCCATTGCATGTCTACTCATAAGTGATGATAATATTCTAATCAAATAATTGGAATTGTGTCTTTAATTATTGCTGCTTCTTTTTTTTTTTTTTTTTTTTTTTTTTTTTTTTTTTTTTTTCTCAGGAAATTATT
>VWYH01001701.1:997601-1040367 GCA_013399365.1 Pampusana beccarii | reverse complement strand
AGATTATACCACTTTTTCACGTTAGCTGGATGCTATATAACACTGAAAGCCACGCAAATTCATCTCCCTGTTACTCTTTTCCTTTCAGCAGATGACCAGCCATTCAACACACACTTCCATCTGACTTGCCTTGAATCCTTCTCCGTAAGGGAAGGAAACCAATGCAAACAATGTCTTGGACCCCACTTTGTAATATGTGTTCCAAGGAGTCACTGCAGAAATGGAAATAAACACTTTCCTCCCGCTGCTCCCTCAGCCTCTTCTCTCAACCTCAGATCTGAATTCAGTTCTTGCTGCATTTTTCATGGACTGGAGGAAAAGCAATGAGAAAAATACATTTGTTTGGGTTTGGTTGGTTTTCTTTTTTTTTCAGTGGGCAGAGGAATACATCTCCTTCAAAGTCAGCTTTTACATAAAAACTAGACGGTGTAGTATTCCACTTCTTCAAGTTAGCTGTAATTACCTGCATACAACAAAGGAAAAACAAAGGCAGATCCACTTTTCTCTGTTATAATTTCTGTTGTTTAAGTGGACTTAGCAGCTCACCGGAATGTCCAGAAGAGCAGGGTGAAAATGTATTGGTATGAGAGTCCTCAGCGTTCAGTACAGTTTAGATTTCTTCACTCATTTCCAAGCCCTGATGTTTCCATTGAAGAGCTCAATCAATCCATTCATCTATAGGTTAAAACAACCACTAGGAAAAAAAAAAAAAAGGCAAACCAAAGCAACCAACCAAATGTAAAAAAAAGAACCCAAATACAAACACTGGGAGTGCAAATTTATTTTCCAAGCTTCTGGATGTTTTACAATACTGGAAAGAAAAAACAGTCACACTTAAGAAATATTTAGCAGTATTCATAGCAGTCTCCTAGTCTTTTTGTGTAAAAGTTTGCTTTTCAATTTACTTGCAAAGAGCAAAAATTTATTCCTCAATTATTATCTTATGGAGCCCTGTCCTCCTCTTTTTGCTTCTTTAGTACCAATTTTCTAACCTGTAGCTACTAGAATAACACCAGAACGTGAGAGAGTATTGAGTTTTCTTGTTGAACTTTGAATCTTTCTGCTTCTAACAAGACAATATAAAAAGACAATATAAGAGGACTTTTTATTCATTGTGTTGCAGTTTAACAAGACATTTGTTTCCTTATTTGCTTGTCTACTGAATCAAAACAAGGAGCAAAGCTTGAACAAGCTGGATGGACTCCATTTCCCATTGCATGAGGAATGAATACAAGTTTCCAGAGGTGTTACTGAAGGGTACTACTGGTGTCCACTCCCTAGACACATTATGCTATCAGTAAAAGTCTGTGGGAAGTGAACCAATAAGAGATTTCTGTGTTTTATGTGATGCATCGTATATTGATTAGAAGGTTATTTTGTGTTTAGAGAGCCAGTCAGTTTTGAATGTGCCACTGAAATGCTTTGTCCTGCAGAAGATGTCCAGTGGGCAGAACTGCTGTAGAAGTGGATGCTCTTCCAATTTGGTCAGTATGAACGACAGTCATTATGTTTGGTGGGTTTTTTGCTCTGTTTGTTGTTTGTATTTTTTCCTAATCAAGCTTTTATATGTGATTACTCCAGATCCTGAAGCCGTTTCTAGCACACAGATGTGGTCATTTTTACTCCAGAACTAGATGGCACAGTCCATCTTGTCCTCTTCCACACTGGCATAAGTCCATATCTCTTACCGTGCCACCTCCGGCCAATTTCCGTTTGCACCTCGAAAGGAAAGGAAAATGTAATTTTGTGGTCAAATACTGCTTGGGAGTAGACTGGTGAGAAAGAGGAAAGGCAGAAGTAGTGGCTAGAGAACGGTAAAATTTAGACATCTCAGTCCAAGTTGGTTCCTCTGGGCTCCATTTGTAGCTGATGGAGAAAAGTAGGATCCCCCAGAGAACATTTCATCTGGCCTGTCATCCGGAGTGACTAGCTCAGAGCTGGCTTCTCATATTGAAAAGAGTAAATGAACCCCACTCTTTCTTTCAAGAAATAAGAACATGCTTCATGTGAGTCTGCATAAGTGTTCCTACTTAATGACTGTGGGCCCAACAATCAGAGTTTATTATTAGAGCTGTCACACAGTTATATAAAAGAAAAAAGTCCCACTTCCATTTTCAACCAGATTTCAATTTCTACCCGGTGGCCCTCCATCTGCCTTCCTCTGCTGAACTGAAAAGTGTATTAGCACGAAGTAACTTTCTCCCATCAAAGCAGTGACACTTTAAGATCTTTATGAATAAAAATCTCAGTCTTCTAAGAAATAAAAGAACTTGCAGTCTCTAACTCTAGCACTGTAAAACATTTTGTCCATCACTAGAATATTTTCTCAGCATTTTTTTATGTCCTCTCACTTTTTTTTTAAATGTTACTTTGAAAATTTATTCCAGCAATGGTCTCACCAACGTTGCCTGCACAATTAAACACATTCTCTCCACCTTGTTTGCTCTTCCTCAGTTGCCAAGAAATGTAGTCTTATTTCCATCTGTTTCTCAAACGATATAATCTGCAGCAAGTTTCTTAATCGACACTCACCAATTTGTGGTTGTAAAATAATACTACTTTGTTATTCAAGAAAGTGAGGTGAAAGTCATTAGCAATCAGGTCACAGCTGCTTTCTGTGGTTTACCACTATGTATGCCATGCATTGGCATGTTCATAGAAACATAAAACAGGTCCAGACCAGCCACTAAAGACTGCTTTCATATCTGGTTCTTATTAGAAATGGGCCTTTCCTGTAATTTAATAGGAAATTTCTAAATTGAAGTGCTGTATGTCTGGAATGACAAACTGAATGTAAAGCTATGGTCTACAATCAGAGGAGATTAGGATTATTAATCAACTAATGAACAGGAGTGTCAACTCACACATCACTAGAGCAGTCAAAAATTCATAGCCATAAACTCAACCGAAAGGCTTAGAAATGTTGACATATTTGAAGATATTTGTTTTAATATTTCAGAAATTTCTGACAAAACTAAGTAAGTGTGGACTATGGCACAGATGTAGTCAATTAAATACTGTTTGAAAGATTAATTAGCTTTGGACTTTAAACTTTGAAAAGGGAGATTTAGTCAATGCAGACCGGGAGTCTAGAGCAGGTCAATTATCTCTAACACAGACAACTGTACTTGGTCATTTGAATGTTTCACTGACTGTGATAATTCGGGACAGGATTCACCTCCTAAACACACCTTTGACACTCTAGGGGATGCCCTGTGTGGTGGTTTATATGAATCAGGAAACTCTTCCTTTTTAGGAGCTGCAGGTAGAAACCAGTAGAATATTAGTTTAGTCTGAAACCAAATCCCAGCCATACTTTAAAACAGCCATCTCAGCTACCCTGTACTCAGAAAGAAGAGTGAAATTCCAGGGTTTCAACCCGTTCTAAAATATGAAGGATAAACTGTTATCTTGCCTATATCATTCATTTAAGACATGTTCTTATCACATCTAAACTATATAAATGGACTTGGATACTAGGCTAATTTGAATGACTCCTGTTTCACCAACAGTAAAATTATGATTTACATATCCTAAATGGAAAAACAGATTTATCAACCTGAAGAAATATTGGGAAGCTTCATGAGCATATTAAAAATACTAAAAAAAAAATTTCAGTATTGGACAATCAGCATAAATTTCAGTACCTTCCAGTTTAATCATAGACCTTTAGTAAATGGAAATCTATTTGCATCACTGCAGCAGCTTGTACTTTTAGGTCTGGACCTTGCATGGGTTTTCCAAACCCCACTGTAGTACAGAAATGTGCAGAAAGGATAAAAAATGCTTGATAGAATAGCAAGGTAGTAAAAGTCCATTTCTCCACTAGATGGCTTCATTCCCATGAAGATAATTTGAGTGAAATTCAACTTCATTGATTTCCATGTTTCTAGACAACCTGAAGAAACCTAAATATTTTATCTGCTGGCATGAAACTGCTTATTAGCTACATAGATCTGCCAGTGAAAGTAATGTGGTAAAGGATATAGGTCCCTTACCTCTTGGTTCAGGAAACAGTAGAGAACTGCTACAATAAACCCCTGGAAAAAAAAAAAGAAAAAAAATAAAATAAAAAGAGAAAAGTTGAGTGTTAGTACAGTTTGAAAAGCCACTTGCACTATCTGACTTCACGCTGGTACTGTGTATGTGAAGTAATAAGTATCATTATAAGTTGAAGCATTGTTATAAGTTGAAAAATTCCTTATGTATCTCTGATAAAGCTGAACATCCAGACAATCAACTACTTAGTGGCATTTCACCAAAGTAAATTCAGTAAGGTGAGATGAATTCACAAGAACAGATGATATGGCAACTGAAGTTCTCTCATGCTGTGCTTATGAAAGTATGATCCATTCTACTGCCAAACATCTGTGAGCTAATTGTTCACACAGTGTAAATCAGTAAGGAAACACAGACTTCATGAGGAGATCCAAGTATGTAGCTCATACAGTTTTCCAGTCACCTTCTGTGTCTTTACAGCACATCAGATGAGATTAAATTTTGGCCTATTGAATACTTTTGTTGAGATTCTGAACTGAGATAAACCCGGAAAAATCTTAGGAGGTCAATGGATCTATGTGGTCAGATACCAGCTAAACACCTCATGCTTTTATTCAGTATATTTATTCCTTACATTGTAAATTAACTCGATGAAAGGCCAGCTCCAGGTACGAATGGTCAGGATTAAGGTGTACAGGGTATATTGGACAGGACTGACACAATGGGTTGAATCCTTAAGAGGACTAAACCAGTACAACTGCTGGATTTTTGGTGATGTTCGCTGAGAAATGATGCTGTGCAACCATTCAGGGGGAAATATGCTCCCTTGTAAAGTTTGGTAGGATTTTCAACAGCTGCTTCTTGTAGATTCTGAGATGCAGCAGAGGGAGAGGGAGGAAAGCAAAGGGCAGCTGGGTGTTGCCTTTCTCATAACTCAGGTAGCAGAAACACCTGGAGGGTAAGTCAAGGCAGCCCCAGTAGATGTTCTAGTTGGCACCTGATATATACATCAGTCACTATTCTGTGTTTATATGCTTGCCTAGCAATTTACTCTTTGCCAAAGAATTTGAAAGGGGGCTGGACCTACAGCTTCAATTGCCCCTGGATAATTTAAGGTCAGCCTAAATCTGCTTGATCTTGTCAGTGAAGGTATGTGGCTTACCACTGGTAGCAAAGAAGATTTTCTGTGCTTGACTTTGACCTTCCACCCAATTTACGCATGCATCTGAAAGACCTGGCCTTGTATTTGCAAAATCTGCGAAAATGACAGTCTAGCCTACATCAGATCGGATGTCGGTCACATCAGATAACGCAACTCAGCAAAGACCCATGAACTCTGTGAGGAGACACTGTCTTCAGGACCAAATTATATTTTTTGTACAATGCTAGTTGTTGTGTGGGCAGTAGATTAAATTACAAAATCTTCTAAGAAGGAATAGAAGCTGTTTTACCTGAAAAGATCCAATACAGAGCTCCAAGTAAAGACGAACCCCCAGGCTGGTATATTCCGGAAGAAAGTTGAAGACAATATAATGGGTTCCAAATAATGGAATTAGAAGCAGAGTTGACCTTGAGAGGCGCCTAGCATGGGATATTAGCAGAAGTAAGGTAATATTATTTTCTTGAGTAAAGACTAATGCATGCAATATGAAACAGTAATGAACTGAAGTTAAAATGAGGATCTAAATATCTACATGTGAAGTTCATATCTCTTCTGAATTACAGTTCTGAGCAGCAAGTATAATAAGAAACTAGCTGGAAACAGATTTCTGATGCTTGTTGCCTTACTTGCAATACCATGTTCCTGGCAAAATTGTGTTCATGGCTTTTTTAGTCGTATTTTGACATCCTGTCTTTCTGATTGAGACTGGAGTTCAGGAAAACACAAAGAAGTAGAACATATTTTACCCCATGGGAGCAATTGAAAATTTGACATTTATTTCTAAGTAAATTCAGAGGAGGTAATATGCAGGCTTCCTTTACAGATCGCATACAGAAAAAGGCATCTATAGATTAATTTATCCTACCCTAAATCGGAGATGTAATGTAGATTCAATTAACAGTTTCCTAGTCTCTCCATTGATTGTAATTGGAAGCTAGACATCTGAACTGATCTGAATACATCATGTTCAGATGGTCACTGTTAGGTGAGAAAAGTCTCATCCTTTGCTTAGTCTCCTTGGAAATGGGATAAAGTTGAGAATTTCTAAAATTTAATGCCAACAAACTGAACCTGTTTGTGACACCAGATACGTGCTTCTCCTTTTAGAAAATATAAGACAAGTTTTTTTATGAATAAAATCAATGATTTTTTGTTGTTGTTGTTATTGCATACGCTACCTGTACTGAGAAGAGTTGTTGAAGTTGATTTGTCTAGGGTCTAGTTTTTTCAGCAAAATTCTGATGATGTTGATAAATAGGATAAAATTGACCTGTTCACAATATTTTTTTTTGGGGGAGAAAAAAAGAAATGTTTACATTCACATGTAAAATTTTGCAATGAAAATCTGTTTGGTTTTGTTTGTTTGTTTGGATTTTTTACTTCAGTTATTATGTAATTTGTGCAGTTTTGATGAGATCAATGTAAGATTATTAATGACATTCCTGTTGGCAGCATTCAAAAATCTCAGTAGGTTGCATTCCTTCTTAAAGAAGTAGCTGAAGATGAAAACTTAAGAATTTGACTTTCTTAAGTAAACTATTTCATCAATAGCTTGTGTGATGCTTTTGGTGTTTTGTAGCTCATATAATTTTGATTTCTTTTGAAATGGCTATTGCACTAAATTCTGGCTGATGTCTTTGGACATTATTAGTAAAATTCATCTGATGAAATACAGGTATCTAACTTGCAAATCAAATTTTCTACAATTGCAGTTCGGCACAGCTTTACCAAAGGCTGTGAACCCGCTCAGTTTTCCACAGAGAGTTTCTTCCTGTGCATTTTTGTGTGTTTGTACACACCAGCTCTTCTTTAGGTGAGGCTGAATGCTTAAATTTGCCTAAGAATTCCCACATTTTACCAGAAAGTCTAGACTTATTTCATCCATCAGTGATCCCTTAAGTACATTCCAGCAGAAAATCATCACTGCAATCCCCTGAATCTCTTGACTTTAGATGTGGATGACAGGTGAGCACTAGTAGGAGGAAAAAAAAACCTGAGATAGAAGAAATGTAACATTTTATTGAAACATGGCAAACTATGACCAGAATTGATCTTTCATTCACATTGTTTGCATGTATGTGCCTTATTTGTGTTCATTTGTCCTCCAATTAAAATAGGCTTTTAATATGGCCTTAAGGTCATCCATTACTTGCTTTCTCAAACTCTGCTTGGGTTTAAAGGCAAATGGGAGTGATAACACACGATGATAATTTAAAGCTTATCAGTTTATTCAATAAATGTCAGGCTCAAGATATCATTATTATCACCTATGGACAGAAACCTATTGCTCTTGAAATTTTCTATTAAAATTCATGGCTGATTCTGGACAATTAGGCTAAAACTTTGTTTTTAAGTATTATAAGGATGGCTTAGCCACTCACCTGCTATTAATTTCAGACAAACTGACAATTCTGTGAAAGTTTTCTTTTGTTTAAAGGATATTTGCTTTGGAGATGAGTAGTTCTCTTCCTCTTTTTAGTTTACATTGGACATAGACGGGTTTACAGCAGAAATTCTACCACTGTTCTTCCTTACTTCAAACAGCATTTCAGCAGACAGTAACCAGATTTTAAGTTAAAATCTTTTTTCCTTGAATTAATGTTGTCAAACTCAGAAGTACCTACCCCAACAGAAATTATAATGGGTCCTTTGATTAGCCACCAGTAAGGAGAGCCTTGATTAATATCCCAGCATCTGAGAAAATAACAGTGTGCTTAGAAAGGGAGGTGTGTGTAATCACTGCAATCAATTTAAAAATAGAACCTAGGAATACAGAATAATGGAGGAAACAATGACTTACGCTGTGTCTTCAAAGTAGAATTTTGCTAGTATCCATATAAGGGTGAAAAGTGTAGGAAAACCTGTCAGAGAGTTAAGCAAAAGCTGTGGTTGTCTAGTTTGATCAATTCATCCAAATCTTGTGCACTGAAACTCTGCTGTGATGATACATAGCACTCATTTTCAGAACTGGAATTACACTTTGTGGCCTGTTCATGTAACAGGAATTGCTTTAAACTCACAGTATAAAGCTCAAAATAAATCTCCTGATACCTATGATAGAATGAAACAAGTTGTAGCACTGCCTGTTTGGTGATTATGCATCAATGTGAAGATATAAAGGGACACAGAAGCTGCTTTGCACATGATATATTAATATTTCTGCCATGGAAGCCTGAATTTGTGACCTCTTACTAACATGAGCAAAATTCACCGATGTGATATCACCTAAAATTAGCACCTGCATGCAGATAGCACATTAAACCCCAGGTTTATGCAATGAGGGTGCTTCTTGCATGACAAAATATTGGGGATTAACATTTACCAAATCTTATAATAGTAGCATTAGAACTTTACAAACACAGAACGTGATTCAGTCTAACTTAGACCTCCCTAAAAAGGCACATGAAGTCTCCTTAAAACACAAAAAGTGATTCAACTTGCTTAGTTGTCAGGCCTACCTTAACCTTTGGTGGCAATGTGCATGGATTACCTCCCAGAAATATCCAAAAATTCACCCGGTCAAGTGCGTTCACCTGCCTTATAGGAATTCTTTGCTTTTTCCTTTATGCAGAAACTTTATGAGGGCAGACAGTTTCTGATTTCTGAAGCACCACAAAGTTCTGAATAATTAGATTTATTGCAGACTACAGCAAAAAGGAGTGGGGATGTTGCTGCCTCATGGCTGCACTGTTATTTAGTTGACGGAGCTCCTTTATTCACACAATTGCCCGATGCAAAAGGTGGGCTATAGCAATATCAGGGCTACAAAAATGCCTGTTGTGACTCCGGATGGACGCATTCTCAGGAGAAAATTGTGCAACGATAGTCTGCATGTACAGGATCAGGGTACACCTAGCTTTGATGTTCGTGATAGCTCCTTAGAAGTATTTGTGTTTTCAATGGGAAGAGGAAGGTTAAGTGGATTGGATGTCTCTCTTTAGGTTCCCAAATATACTTAATTTTCCACATATTTCATAGGGACTTTAATGCTGTACTTTAAAACCAACCAAACCAACTTGTCTGCTCCTCGCTAGTATGCATGTAAAAATAAAATCAAAGCAATGCGCAAGTTAGGCACCTCAATTAGGCAGATTGGGTTCCACATCCAGTATTTCTAATGGGATGGATAAACCTGGTTTAACATCTTGCCTTTTATTAATTTCATGTAGAAATCTTACTTACCCCAGCCAAAGAGAACAAGCCACCAAAAATACCTTCTTCCATGAGAAAGAGATGAGAGTAGCAGAAAGTTGAGGTAAAGAGCCTCTACTAGCAGCCACATGAAATTGGTCATCATGAAGTAGTGACAGAAAACAACTGAGATCTTGCATTCGGTCTAGGGAACAGGAAGGTTATAGTTTAGGCATTACTTGTGGATACATGTGTTTGATTTACAGACATAGTAGGTATCTGTAATTCTGGCTGAGATCCACGAAGAACAAGATCTCACAATTACATGCATGTTTAAAGGGAGGGCTTCAAATATAATATGGCTTTCTGAATAGTGAGACTTTAACCATCATAATACCTTGGAATCTCTAATGTATTTTACTTTATATCTTTACGTTAGAAACACAGCTCGGTCTCCCAAGCATGTGATTTACCTCACAAATGTACTACCTTCTGTGTACCTTATACGAGTAAAGTCAAATGCTCCAGAGCCCTTTGACAAAAGTTAAAGGACCCACTTTCCTGCTTAAGCTCAGTTTTAACTTTTTGTATGGCAATGCAAAAGAACCATCCCATAAACCTCTGTTTGAAAACCATTGCCATGTTGCCAGTATTTGTGGTGGATCAAAGCTGATTGCCTAATACCTTGCGTGTCTTGTGGTTTACGAATCAGAGCTTCCAGTCAAAACAAGAAATCCAACATTTCCAGAATAAACATCTTTTAAAAGCTGTGTTATGAGGTACTCAGAGATCGTCAGTTTTAGTCTTCAGATTATAGAAGAGCAACAGTGTAATGATACTACCAATTTCTATGGCAAAGTCTATATCTGATTTAGAATACTAGATCATGAATTGATGCATTAAACCAATAGAAGGGCATGAGGTACACACTTATGGAGGTAAAACATACTGAATAAAAGAATTGTAGGGTTTTCAGTACCATGTTAGGAGGGAAAAAAAAGTTAGTAGTAAAAAAGAGCCATGAAAAGTGAAACCATCTATAGATGGTATGCAAAAACGTCAAGTACCACAGTATCCTGCTTTTCATGTGCTTACTGTAGAGAAGCTGCAATGATCAATGTCTTCCTCTTGGAAAAGTACAGCATCCTTAATGAAAATGGCAATGGCTTTTAAGATAAAAGTAAAGAAGAGCTGTACATGGATATAATTTCTTGGACAGCGAAGCCTCCTGGAAGAAAAGAAGAGAGGTCCTTCTGAGGTTATTAACTGACTTTCACTGGCAGTAATTAATGCAATAAGCCCTTGCTTCATTTCAGGTTCGTGCAGGCACTAATAGAAAGAACACTTGCATGCACCGAGCTCTCCCTGCAGGCAGGCGGAGATAAAAACCTTCCTCATGTAAAGCAGTTCACCCACAGTTTACATCTTAATTTCATCCCTTGTTAGGTGGTGCCCTGGTGGTACTTCTGCTCTGCCAAATTTCAGGAATCTTAGTTTTAGTTTCTGTTCATGATACCTAAGCCAGGCTTTTGGTTGGCATTATTTTTGGCTTGAAGGAAACTTGCGTTTGAGGAATTATATTTACTGATACAATTCTGACTATGGCTAAACCATGACCAGGAACAAGCATGCAGAGATATCCTGGACTAAGTAGACAGTTTTCTCAATGAACAGGGTAACAATTCTCAGGAAGATTTTCTATACCCAGTGCTGTGACTGGGTTAAATTGCATTAAACCCCTGTGTAGACAGCATTATCCAGAATTAAAGAATTCTTCCTTAGTTTACCAAAGTTACTCTTATGAATTAAATGAATTCAGGTATGAGCTTAAAACAACTGGGCACATCTACTTTAAATTCTCAGTTCAGGTTAATTTTTGACTTTTGGAGGAGTTACACTGCTTCAACTTTATGTTTTCATTTGGAGCTGAAGATTTTAGCTAATAAGAAAGGAGTTCCGTTAAAAGCTGAATTCCACCCAGATCAAATAATCTCAGGGTCACCTAATCTTAAAGCTTACTTAGAGTGTGCAGAATTTTATTACTGAAACTCACACACCAACCCCACTGTTAACTATAACTTTTTCCTGCCTATTGCTAAGTCTTGTTATGTCCATGATGTCCATTGTTTCTCTTTCCCCTTATTTGGGCTGGTTTGTTTTCCTGAGGTCAGAGTGGATGTCAATAAACATATCTGTTGACTTCCAGACATGAGCTAAGAACCAAGAGAGGTCAGGACACTTTCCCCAGAGAAACCTGATTCTCACAAAATAATACTCTATTCTAGAACAATACTATTATTCTACACTATTCTATACTATTCCATATTAAATATAGTGTACTCTATTCTAGAATAACACTCTATTCTTTTTCATCTTACAGAAATACAAGAAATAAACAAAGATTAATAAAATAAATCCTACAGAGCAGCAAACATAAAAGCTACATTATATGAGAAAATAAATGATCAGTTTTACTCTAGATACTCTAAATTACACTTGAAAAGTGTGATAGTTTAGTAGGATAGTTTAGTAGGATAGTTTAGTAGGATAGTTTAGTAAAGAAATTTTACCAAATGCAGCTAAATTCAGAGCCTAAGTATCAAAGCATGTCTTTAGTTATAAATATTTCAATAGTAATATAGGCAGTGCCATAGGAACATTGATTTAGAATCTAGTTCTTTTTTTATAGTCTTCTTATTAACATAAAATTCACTGAAGCCTTAATAGACAAGCATACAACGTTTATAAAAGCTTATCTTCATTATAGCTAAGGCAAGCAAATTTATCTATTGGTTATTTGGCATCAAAGTGAGTTGCTGAGTTTTGCCAATAGACATCTGGGGTTTATTTCTCAATTCTGATTTTTCTTATGCCTGGCTCTCTCTGATCGCTTTTGATTTCCAGCCTCAATTTCATATTATTAAACCAATATGCCAAGAATTTTTATTTTTATTCTTCTGAATTTCTACCTATATTGCTTTGTTGTATCTAAAGTTGTCTTATACAGTCCAAGATACTACGATCTGTTAAAAGAATAAAGGTCAGATGATAAATTTACATACCTGAATGCAATAAGAACTGTGACAGCAATAATGAGTGAGGTGATGGATACACTGTACCCTACAGTGTAGATGATCTTTATAGTAGAAAAGTAGGATTGCTATAAAAGAAGATAATTATTTCTCACATAACTTGCAGCCAAATGACAGCTGTTTTACTGATCCTGTCAGTTTTGCTTTGTTTGGTGATTCCAGTCTTTTCACATCTCTGACTGCCTTTTTCCCCCTTTTAATCCCACAGCAAAATTCATCTGAAATCACTCATGTTTCTTTTGTGAAGTCCCAATCTATAGCTATGTGGAAACAGCCAAGTCTGATAAAGAAACATGGATTGATCAGGATGGTTTCAAGCTCATTCGTAAAACCATAAAAAAAACCCCCAAAATAGCTAGTCTTCCACTAAGGCATTGTAAAAACTCTTATGCGTTTTTATAGGAACTGCATTTTACACCATGTTTTCTCCACATCAGTAGCAGGACAATCCTGCTGGCAGCTGGTTACATGATGAATACAGAATTAGGTCAGCCTTTCCTTATGTTTCTCCCCTTCACTATGCTTCCTTACTTACACTTTTGTTATCTATTCTTCCTTTCCATTTTTATTGTGTTGTGTTTTAGTTGATGTTGGTTTTTTTCTTTTCTTTTTTCCCCCCCTTCTTTTTCTTGTGGCCAAATTCAGCTGTTACTCAGTCATAATGTCAATCAAAATCCGTTTAAATCTAAATGGCACCTCTATCAGACATGATCTGTGAGTGAGGATGACTCCAACTATCACACGTGGAAGCAGAAAGTAGAATTAATAAGCTCCAGGCTGCAAATCTTTCCCTTCGATCTAACATGGTCTGTCTCTTGGGTCCCATTTCAGTGTTTTTATATCCTAAAATCTATGCAGCTGTGCAGTGCATTGACACAGTTCTCAGTAGGGAAGGGCAGATACTTGTTTTGAGCCTTAAGTATAACTAAAGACATTATAGGGCAGACATGGGGTAGGATTCATTTTCTTTTTTTTTTTTGGTGCCTAAAAATCAGCTGCCTAAATATGAGCAGATGGGTCTACGGTAAAATGAGCAGTGTGAGAGGGTGGGCACAGGACTGTACTGTTTCATTGTTAACACAATTGTGTTTCTTCTTATTCTGCTCCTTTTTCTAGTTAATGAAGGGAAATAAGCACCCCAGAAGACAATTCGACTCATGGTAAGATGAGACCTTATCTCTTTCTACCAGCAAGAACAGAGATCTACCACTACACCTGCCTTAACAACAGCAGGTCCATAGGTCTGGTTTAGTAGAGCAAAACCTTTGGTGCTGAGGACCCTACATCCATGTTGTGTGCATTTCTTTCTAGACACAGTCTGATTGCATGGGCTGAAGTTTTATTACTGCTCAGACCACACTAGGCACACCTTCTGAATTAGTTTTATCCGCAGGAAGCTGGATCATCCTTTGTGAGAATATACCTCAGTGTAAGTGGGGATAACCAAGAGATTTCCTTGAAAACTCACACCTGATACTGACCAAAGCACTAATATAGATCTGCCATGTGTGAATTAACTCAGATTTATACTTTTTTTCCTCTTTTTTTTTTTTTCTGAGATTAGTGAAGTGAAATGACAAGGAAACCATGCACATCAGCCTTTTCTGTTGCGGATGAACTCTAAATTGTATATTACAAGGTTGTCACACTCATTTTCACCGGGGGCGGCATCAGCCTGCTGACTCTGACTTCTATACAGTCCTAAAATCACATTTGGCGCTTCGAAGGCAACTACGAGGCTGATGTGGCCCCCGGTGAAAATGAGTTTCGCACCCCTGGTATATAAGTATCCATGTACCTGATCACACAGAATCACAGAATCACAGAATGTCAGGGATTGGAAGGGACACAGGAAGGTGTCCAGGTGGGTTTCAATGTCTGCAGAGAAGGAGACTCCACAACCTCCCTGGGCAGACTGTTCNCTCCAAGCTCCAGAGCCCCAGCTCCCTCAGCCTTTCCTCACACGGCAGATGCTCCACTCCCTTCAGCATCTTGGTGACTGCACTGGACTCTCTGCAGCAGTTCCCTGTCCTTCTGGAACTGAGGGGCCCAGCACTGGGCACAATATTCCAGATGTGGTCTCACCAGGGCAGAGCAGAGGGGCAGGAGAACCTCTCTGACCTACTGACCACCCCTCTTCATGCACAGTTCCAGCCAGAGCTCAAAGAAGCCCCTCAGAGCTACAAAGATAACCAGCAAGTCTGGAAGGCACCACTCCATAAGAAACCCATCAAAGCTCTGCTAGGCTGACCTTAGTTAGCAGCCTCCATATTTCAAATCAGAGATGAAAAACGCAGAAAATAATAAGAACCTTAAGTGGATGAACCTACAACTGAATAGCTTATCTTGAGATAAAATGTGGGTTACTACTAAAATCCATAGAGTCATTTAAGAGTCTTTTTTTATATCAGAAATGCAAAGAAGCAATAAAAGAAGGAAAGAAAGATAAGAGTTACATTTCAGTGTTTATTCATTGAGAGCAGCAGGTACTGTGGCTTAGAGACCGGAAAGGAAGTTTGAGTTAAACAGTGTGATAACAGTCAGTACAAAAAGTAGAGGGAAGAAAAGAGAAATCTCCCTGTGATGATATAAATGAAATTCTCTCCAGCAAGCTGAATGTATGTCATCAACTACAGTATAAATGTTGTTTTCGTTCTCTCTATAGTAGACAAAGAAGTATGCTATCCACCTGACCTGTGCAGTGTTTAACCTGTACAGGGGAAGAGTAGAGATCTAGAGTTAGGCTAGACAACTAATTTTGAATCACTTAAGGTGATATCTACCTCCTTTCTATCAGTTTTCACTTACTGGAGATTTCTTCAGATTCAGGATTGTGATATTTTTCATTAAAATATGCTGTAGTATTTTAACTTGCTTCTTTTGTCTGGAACAGGAGTTAGAGGAAGCTGAACACACCTATACAATATGTTTGTACCCTTATTAAGTAGAGATCAAGCACTGTATTTTCCCTGTACATATAACCTCTAAACATCACCAATTGTGCAAATCTAGCTGAAAAAACATGTCAAATTCTGATCTGCATTACAGAGATGTAGATTTTGAAACATTTTTTCTTTTTATTTCTTTGTTCAATAATATATTTTCTGCTTGGCAGGACAAGAAACCAGAAACCCCTTTTGTCCTTAGATATCACTGAGTTTGCAATGCATGTTGTACTGATGCTGTGATGCCACAAAATCATCTTGCTGACTGATATTATTGAAATGTCTTAATTAATATTTTATGAATATTTTGCGATATATATCTAGCTGTTACATCTGTGAGCAATTTTAACAGAACTGCATGATTGTGTGGAATTTACAGCTGGCTTTATTTTTATTATACTCTTATACCTGAATAATAAACCATCCTTAGTAAGACTCCAAATGGCTAGAGTAATATTTGAATTGCATTCCATACTTGGTAAGAAATTTTAGCTTCAGATGAGTTTCCCTCCCCAGTGGTTTGCAGGAATAGAAAGGAATCCTACAATATCAGCACATGATTCACATATATTTATTTAATTAAACTTACTTCTTCAAGTGGAATCTCATCTTCTACTGGACAAGCAATATGGTAGGGAGGGAATGAGTCAGACCAGCCTTTCTTTGTGCAGTTCCTTTTTACTATTCCAGCTGAAACAGAAACAATTATAAAATAAAAATCCCAGATCTCTTCCTGGTATGAAGGTTATACCAGGAGGAGAGGATCATCTCCATTAACATCTCACAGAGTTGATAGGACATTTTGCAGGTGTACGTTCATGTAGTCAGTTACAAATTTTTTTATTTTCTCAGGAAAAAGGGAGAGAACCGAGGTAACAGAGGTAGAGGTGTAAAGGACTAAGGAAGAAATAGTATCAGGGAAAAGAAAGTCCATTGAAGAAGATTGGGAAGCACTGCTCCATCAAACTTCTGCTTCATTCAACACTCACCCCTCTAATGTATCCCTTCTTACTCCCACCTTTCTTGGAGCTTACTCTTTCTTTGCAGATCAGAGACTGGAATAAGCAGTTTTTTCTATGAGGATAACATGTTTTCATAAAAAAGATTTGAGTCAAATGAAGGATAAGTAAGAGAATCCTTGGGCAGGAAATGAATCTGCAGAGATGAAAGGGATTTTCGTTATCCCTCATTTATAAGTAGCATGTGTTGGGTGAGGCAGAGGTTGGGCATTGCAGTTTCTTTTTCTTGTTGAACTGCCAAATCTAGGTCTTTCCTGGAAGATCGTTTCCTCTTTATGGGCTTCCAGTTTTTTCCTAGCCACATTCACCCAGAAAGTAAGCAGTCACAAAGGCATTATTTAGCACAGTCTTACATTTGACCCAATACATATGCTTCTTCAATGACAAAATTCTGCTTTGTATCTCCAACCTTGGTCTTACAGAATAATCACATTATTCATTCCTCTGCCTTTTATTTCATCCCACACTAATCAGAGCATAAATCTCATAAAGCCCCATGCTTAAGTTCTGACCTAGACAACTCCCATACAAGCTCTGTAGAAAACTCATGCAACAAGCTAATCCCAAAGCCTACAGAAAACCATGGAAATACTCTACCGATTTCAGTGTTCTTTGGCTCAGGGGTTAATCACAGACTATGGGATTATAGCCAGTTATGGATGATGCTTAAAATATGAGAAGAACTGCTAATCTCACTCAGATCCTTCTGAAATCTTTGCAGTAACGCTCTGATCCAAATAGAGCAGGAACTTATAATGTTCAGTCTTCACCCCCTGTTTTTAGAAATGTTCTTGCACGGCATGCAGCACAACGTAAAGAGAACAACCATGATAGTACATCACCTGGCTCTTTCATGAAGCGAGAGAGGATGTTTGGGCACGGTAAGGCAAGAGTGTCTCCAGCATCTGCCTCTGGCCAGCATAGTAATTTGTCCCAAGTTCTCTTGCAACCTCAGACAGAAAGTGAAATACATTTTTAAGCATAGTTATATCTGAGCAATATAAGAAAAAAAAAAATCCTTTAAAACTTTGACCATCTACCCTTTACACATCTTATAAAAATAGTTGACCAACAATTTTTGTTCTACAGTGAGAAATAAACACCTCCACAAGACTATTTAATCCACTTTATTTAGACCCCCTGCGTTAGACTGGGGTGGGTTTTCAGACAAAACACAGTAAATGAAAATGTATTGTGGAAATAGGAAGAATAGTGATGCTGGAGGAAAGGCCAGATTACAGTACTTGTCAAGGGGTTACTCTGTTTTTAAAGATCGACACACCCTCACACAGCAACCACGATGTCATGAATAGGACAAGGACAGAAGTGTTCTTTCAGATAGACTGTCCGTATTTGAAAGTGAAAAAAAATATTGAAAAAAGAATTGAAGGGAATGGGAGTAGATGGAAAAAGAGATGACCAGAGAGTAAGGATGTGGAACAGTAAGCAAAAGAGTCATGCATGCACATTGGCAGAATGGCTGTGTCCTGACTTTGTTAGGGTGTTGCTCCTCTGTCAGACATGCTTACCTGGTAGTGTTGCATTTCCACGCTGTTCTGAGACCTCCAAACATTCAGCTTCCTTTTCCTTCAGCTCTGTCATAAAATCACATTCTGGGTGGACATTCCCAGCAACCTACAGGGGGAAGAGTTTCAGCAGATTAGTAAGAAGGTGTTGGGTAGGATCTCAGGAGACATTAAGTCTAGACCCACTTTTCAACTAACAAGGCTGTGTTAAGGACACAGAGCACTACCTTAGGGTTTAGTAGTCTCTTCACAAATTGCGATGCTTTTGGCAGGAACCTAGATGAGCTCTATCAAAGGCTGTTGAGCTGTACCACTTTATATCAGAGCAAACCCTTAGGCAGTAGAGCTCTCGGAGAAAAGTTTGTAAGATTTCTTTGGCTACGTTCATAATGAAATACGTCTTTGCTAGGGCCCAGGCTTGAATGCAGCGCTCATTTGCACCATGAATTTAGCTGCTGCTAAATTTGTGCCCAGGGAGACAGGGAGGACTTGGATGGGCTCCTTTTCTTTACAGTGAAGGTCCCAGCACTACAGGGCATGCTGCAGAGCATAACAGCATAAACGTGCCCCTGACATGCTCCAAATAAACAACATCTTGAAACCACCCACAATTACTGCAAAATTGTCTTTTGAATGAGCTCTTCACTCCAGAAGGAACGAATCTGTTCTCTCCCTTCTGCCATCTGCCTTTCTTTACACAGGGTGGGAGGCAAAATTCCTTTCTTTGGAAATAAAACCAACCCCCAAACCTCTGTACCAAAGCGTTTGTTTGGTATAGTGGTGTAGAGAAAAAAATTGGCACCTGATGTTTTAACATCAGGAGCCTTTTGTTTTCTTTAGTCCTTGTTTAGACTTATGCTTACACAGACACCACAAGAGAATTAGAAGGGATCCAGGGTGCCTGGACCACCAAAGCACAAAGTCTGCAGCAGGCTGTTACACAGCACGCCTGCTGTGGGTGTACACCCTGTGCAGAAGTACGTACATCTATTTTTCATGAAGAACGCAATGTGCGCCTTATCCAGCCATACCCATTGTCCCCAGTCCCACAAAGCCAGTTGTCATCAGAGACGTTCCCTTCTTAGCTCTACACCCTGGCCACTGGTGCCAGTGTGCTCTGTGTGTGTGAATATGGATATAAAGACATAGATATACACAACAGAAAATAAACTCAGGATGAGATTTGCATGGTGAACAGCTGGCTGGCATATGGCTCAGCTTTATTCCATCCAGGGAAAATAAATATTCAGGTAATCTGGAAAATAAATAGCTGGCTTTCAGTTCATTCAGAGGGCAGATCATATTGGTTTCAATAAGCCAGTATTTCCCTTCCATGCTGATGTCTATGTCTCGTGTTGATCTGCAAAGCATTTGAACTGCATATTGGCCAACAACTTGAATGTCTCAGGCTGCTGGAGAACACTGTATTCATTGCACAGCCTTTGCTCTTCTGGGGTTTGGACCCTGGCAGCTGACAACGACATGTATGCACAAATACGCCATTCAAAGAGATAGTCTGCTTCCCATTTACTTCACTTCTAGGAGGATGTTGTTATCCTGCCAAACTGACAAACAGCAGTGCCATGGATCAATTTAAGGCATCAATGAAAAGGAGGTCCCCATATTCAAGGCTAAATGAAGTTTGGTGTGTGTGAGGTGAAGGGACGGAGCAGAGGCCAGCCACTGCCTTAGCCCCGAAAGGTGGAGATCTGATGCACAGGATGAGACATCAGCCCCAAAGAGTAAAAGCAGGTAGTCTAGGGAGTCCCTCAACTCCAATAAAACATGCAATGGTAAGCAGGATGACAGAAAACTGGCAAATATCATGAACATCTTTGCTCACTCGATGTCTCTTTTCATGCCCATGTATATTCTTTCCCCTTATACTCACCCTGGCCAATGAAACTCTTCTATGCTGAAAAGCTCACTACCCATCGTATTTGGCAGCTCTTGCAAAAAGTATCTTTATTAGTCAGTAGAAAAAAAACAGTCAACCCATTGACTGTAAAACTATTTTACAACATTCTCTTGGTTTGGTGAACTGTGCCCAGAAAAACCTCAGTAGGCAGGAAATGTACCCATTTCTGCAGTACTAAATTATTTCTCCTGGCAAAAAAATGACTAGATTTTGCCTGTGAAAACTCTTGTTGCTCATTGAAATGTTCATGGCAAGAAAAAAAAGCTTGTTTGGCTTATTCACCAGTCCAGGAAATCTTTTTTCTTTCTAAGTCTCCAGACTTGTGAGAACACTTTACCACACGTATCTGAAATAAAAAGGTGAGGCTGATCAAGTGCCATGTATTTAAATTATTACCTCTTCCTTCAATAAGACCTGATTTTAAGAGTTGCTCTTATGGTTTATATTCAAGTCATCACTAACCACTGTTTGAATAAACACCGAGTGCAAGATCTTCTACGACAGAAACTCAGGTAAAATAAACTCGAAAGATTTATTCCTCTCCTAGGCTATATTCTAGATATATTCATCCTCATAGAGCATTTGACTACATCTAGCAGACCTTTATGCTTTCCAAACAGCTCTGAATACTTTTCCCAAACAAGATGTAGAATCAGGTTCCAAACTACCCTGAAAACATCTACAGCCTTACTTGTTTAATCCCATTTTCTACCTGCTTCCCTTCTGCCCACTTCTGGAAGCATCAAATAATGGGATAGAGTTATGAGTCATTCTTTAAAGTACAAATTAATGTCTGTGTGCATGATTCAGCTCTGTTTGGTGTCTACATCTTACAGCGACATCGTTATCTGATCTAGACATCTTAGGTTCCTTTCATGAGGATAACAGAGTGAAGCTAGCATTTTTGTGCATAGATCAGTTGAATTATTGAATACATTTACTTTTAGATGGAACGAGCTATGGTTTAGATTCAATTCACTAGGATTCCCCTGACTATTAAATCCATGGTTACTTTCTAAATTTGGTCTTCAGCACTGAGTTAGATGAAAACCACTTACTTCAGCTGACATTATGCAGGCTTGCTCACAGATCATTACAGCAGTGCTATTTTTGCTTGGTAGCTCAGCTGGTAATAAGCGTTTCTGGTTTGTCGGATCTCTAAAGAAATGAAGTTCCATAAAATCTTTTAGTTTGCCAATTTGGTAATTCAATTGTCTTAGGATCCTTCCTACAGAAACTCCCTCTGTAGCTCACAGGCCCCAGAATCACAGAATGGTTGAGTCTAGCAGCAACCTCTGGGGATCATGTAATGAAACAGCCCTGCTCAACACAGGATCAAGCAGAGCAGGTTGCTCAGGGCTACGTCCAGTTGGGTTTTGGATATCAACAAGGACAGGGACTCCACAACCTCCCCGGGCAACTTCTTCCAGTGTTGGGCTGCCCTCACAGTAAAAAGTGTTTTCTTGTGTTTAAATGGAATTTTCTGTATTTCTGTTTGTACCCATTGCCTCTTGCCTTTTCATTACATACCACTGCCAGAGGACCATTCAAATTGCCTAGGAGTTGAGCTGTCCTCAGGAGAGATGCCTCTTCCAATGCACTAGAGGGAAAGTCCTGGGTAGCTCCGATCTTACTTAAGGTTCTTCAACAAAATGTTTAATATTATGATGAATGAACGTGGGCCCTTCCACCACAGTCAGCCTTGTTGTGTTGAGTAGATGAGGCAAAACAGATATCCGAACTTGGCTTGTTTTTTTTTCTGAATTCTGGTGATTAGTAGAAGAAACATGGAGCAGAGGTTCTAGCACTTTTCATGGTCATTAGATCTATGAAGATGGATAGATATAAAGAGAGCCACTTAACATAGAGTAGGTGAAGCCTGCAGGCGTGCCTGCTCTGTAGACTTTGCTCAGTAGCTACAACCATTTCACGGAGCTGAGCAGAACATACCTGTCTTCTGCTAAAACTGTGCTATCACCAGCTGAATTGCTCACCTTTTTAGGAGTCTGTTGGTTAAAATGTTCGTGTTCAGTGCATCAAACCTAGATTCAATTCCCTGCCAAAGCTGAAAAATTTCAAGCTTTTGTTTCTCATTTTTTGAGACAACCAGTATCCCAATGAGGCTTGATTAGGAAGAAGGTTCCTAATCATGTGGATGGTGGGATGGGCTCTGGCTGGCAAGATCTTGCCCAGACAGACTATCACTTATAGAAAAAACATAGCTTAGAAAAGTATAACTTCTTTTCTTGTGGTCATATTTGTACCCCATTCAGAGTTAACACAAGGAAAGCAGGTGTTTCCCCAATATTCTTCTTAGAAGGGCAAAAATGATAGAGATTGTGCAATAGGAGCCAAAATAGAAAATCTTTTTGAGAAAACCACAGCTAATATTTCAGACTGCCCTGCTGAATAACTGCATATGAAAATCTTCTTGTGGATGAGGAAAACCAAACTACAAATGAAATAAACATTGCTGTGTTCTGTATAGAATATGCATTTGCAGTTGCTATATCCATCAGTTAATTTGTTAAATGGAGCTGCAGGTTAGCACAACAACCAAAAATCAAGCAAATCTTTATCCTTGTTAGAGGGCCTCTGCTGGAGGTCCTGTTAATGTGATGTAGATAAATAAAACTAAAACAAGCAAACAAAGAAAAAGAAAAACAAACAAACAAGACCAAAACCAAAACCACAACTCTTCCAGATCAGGTAGAATTCCCTTTTAAAATTATTCTCTATGCTGATTGAATGATGCTTTACCTCTGTTTTCTCCCATGTACATCACAATGGATTAATATTTGCATTCTTTTCACATTACAGCAGGCACCATACAAGCAATGACGGTAAAAAAATCTCAGTTTATGGAAGGTGGGAGTCAGCCTCTTAAGCATCTAAAACCTCTCCAAAAGTTGAGTTCAGCTCTTCTAGGGAAAACATGCTGTCAAATTACATCAACAGCGAAAACAGATGGCTGTTTTTCCACCATTTTCTACTCAAATAAGAGTTGTTTACCTGTCTTCTATTATAATAGAATATGTAGTACATCAGGAGATTTTTATTATACATTATACAAAGAAACTTGTTTTTTATCACCGCATAGTCATATCATAACCAATGCAAATTTATAGAAGAACGTGCTATATTTCTTGGGCAAATTGAACAGGTTCTTACAGAGACTTTCAGTGATATTTTAAATATTAGCACTGGATCTTGATATCCTACTTATGAGCAATCACGCTTATCTGCTCCCACTACAGGGAAGTGGAGGTTGTCACACATACGATGCAAAGGAAACCATAGCTTCACATCAGCATAAAGTCTTTTCAGTCATTACACAGTGTTTTATTTCTCTTGACCCACAAAAACCAAGCTGCTGTGCCACCCATTAAATGCTGCATCAGAGAATAGATTCCCAGGGAAGAGGAAAGGGTAGAGCAGAAGTATCACAAAAAGAAGATGCTGAAAATGTAATTACTCTCAAAAGCAAATCCCCCACTTTTCACAGACCTTTCCTGATATTTGTGTGATCCTGAAAGCTGGTTTACTAATCATTGTCCAAAGGAAAATATCAACAAAAGCTCTAGGCTTTTTGATGTATTCGTATATTTCTAATTCTGCCACAAGCATCCTCTCTGGTTTGACTCATTTGTTATATGTAGCATTTCAGCTATTCACGTATTAAATATCATTAATGCTACCAACAAGGCAAATGAAATTCGAACTAAAAACACTGTTTAATCTGAAATTTAAGAAAAGTCTATCAAAACTCGGCTGCTCTGATGTAACAGCTTTCCTCCAGTTTCTTCTTTGCCAATATCTTTTAAAACCTACATACACAAAAGGGGAGGTTCTGCCAATTATGTTGTTTCTCCTTAGTAAGTGTGTGGTAAGAAAGCAGTGAAAAGCATTGTTATATAGATCCTAAAGTGTGTATCTCTTCTGCTGCTGTTCACACTTTTCATACAGTCTTGCCTTGTTTAACTAGAATCCAAAGCAAATAAAGAGACCCATGTGGAAAGCAGAGCTGTATCTGACCATCTGCTTCAAGAAGAAAATAGACAGTTATTGAAAAACAGTGAAGTAAAAGCTTTTTTTCATGCAATTACTTACAAGCACTGCCAGACTCAGGAGGTACAGAGCACAGTGGTATAAAACTCTAGAATTCATGTTCCAAAGGGAGAGTCAGACTTCACTTCTTTAGCCCTTCTTAGCATCTTTTATCTGCTTTTTGACTTCCCTTTCTCCTGGCAGGTGCTGATTTGAAGCATTTATGGTTTTGCAGAGAAATGACGTAACGGTACAGTGAAGTGGGAAATAAATATTAACAACTCTCTAAGCTGTGTTTAACCTGCTTTGCACCTTTCAGACTTTGCTGAATGCTCAAAGACTCAACTGGGTGAATTGGGTGATTGATCCCAAGATTATGGGAATCCTGGCAAGACCCCTGTTTCTTTCTTTGCAATACAAAATTATTTTGAGAGGGATGGACAGCTGTAAATGTTGCTAATCCTGTATTAAGACAACATGGCTGCATAAGAGAAAACCTCTCCTAATGCTAATGTCAATTTATTCTAACCAAACACATTACATGGTGTGGTTTCAGTGTATCTGCATGTGGGTGTGTTTGTATGGAGTATAATGAGCATGGAACTATATTTTGAAATACAGGATCAAAAACCACTCATAGTGCATGTGAACATAAATTCTGCTGGGTACCTGTTGGACATTGATTTGAAGGCGAAATTCACAAGGAACTCTTGTCTCCTTGCTTCAGACTTGTGAAAGTTCAGTGTCTAAATCTGAACTGGTCCATCTCTTTAGTCAAAATATAGAAACATGTACACTCAGCTCACTCATCTCTTCCTAACCTTTAAGACAGGCCAGATGAGTCCTACTCCAGAAATACCCAGTCTCAGAGTTAAATGTCTAATGTCTAGATGTCGTAAGGTCACCTATACCCTGAGCATGCTGCACATGTATGAAAGCTTATCTGTCAATTTATACTATCTTGAAGGACTTCCAATTCCATGTCCACATTAACCAAAAGTTAACATTGCAAAATCAGAGACGCAAGATATAAAAATGCCTTTAAAATATTGTTCTCTACTCTGCTACTCTCCTATTATGCCATTCCTCAAAATCAGCTCTTAACCCCAGCTCCCATCTTCCCACAATAGTCCACCCTACAATCCTGTTTTCACCTCTGACTCTGTTTTCTGTCCATCTTCCCTGCTCATCTTTTTGCAGTTATATCAAATGTCCTCTTATTGCTTGTCTACACATGTTGTGTACTGGCATGCTAAGACCTTGGAAAGGAGCCTCCCAGCTCCTGGAGTCACCGCAGCTGTAAGGAACTAAAGTTGTACTCCTGCAGGTCTCAACTACAGTTTGAAACATCTGTAGAGACGAAGCTTTCAGGGCTTTATTTCATTTTTCCCCAAAGCCTTTACCTTGCCTAAATTAGGCAAGCTTTTGTAGGGCTGTCTAAACCAAACCAAACCAAACCAAACCAAACCAAACCAAACCAAACCAAACCAAACCAATTAGGGTTGTTTTCCTGCCAGTTTTCAACATCTAGTTCCACATCTAGTGTGAAGGTCTAGACTTCATACACGAACACTTCTAAGTGAATTTATCATGGGTAAATTCTCATATTTTTCCTAATCTCATTTTAGAAGCTACAGAATCTTGAGAACTGATAGCTTTCCCTGCAGAGGTATAGCATGGAAAAGATTCAGCTCACAGTTTTAAATTTACTTTTTCAGCTGGCAAAGTTATCAAAAAACCTGGTAAGAGATCTTAAACCTGTATAATCTTAATTCACAATACTACATGTCTTCAAATTAATGTCTGGAAACAGTATTCAGTTCTTACCAGCGATTTGTGGATTATCTCATATTACTATGTGAGGAGGTAGACAACATGAATATTTGCACTACTGAAAGTGCTTTGAGTAGGAAGACTACAAAAGGGGGTTTTAGCTGACTTAGCAATATTTAATATTTTTATATTCCTTGAAAATCTTATAAAACCATAGCGACTGCTGCTGTCATCACAAGCTCCTGCCAGCAGAGGCTGTGCTACAGCACTCAGACATATTCCCTCTTCTTTCCTTCCCAAAGAGATTCCAGATTAAAGAAAAATCTGTGGCTGACATCTTTCATGTTTCCTGTAACGTATCAGTGCTATTGAGGTTAATAGTTTTTAGGGAATCCCACAAATGGCCTACAAATCATGTACTTTTCAGCCATTTCAACTCGTGTTTGAAAGAGGATCATGAACAGTCCTGTTTCAAAAGAGTAACACTTCATGTTTCATAGGGGTGCACTTTTTTGGTCTGTGGATTAGAAAAATATGTTGCCTATGAGTAAGCTTTTGGTGTATGTATTAGAATTTTCCATTTCAGCCACCCTATCTGAACCGTTATATGTGTTTATTCAGTGCTGTTGAAGTCATGTCTATAAAAAAACACAGAAGGCATCACTTACCACTTTTTAACATACCAGAGCATTCAGGCAGCCCTGTGTAAGACATTTGAAAAGTCTTTCATTTTTCAGGTAGAGTGAGCATTGGTATAGAGGGGTCCCATGCTGAAATCCATCATATATGAACTCTGATGACCGTGGGTCATTTTGGAAAACCTGTGTCGTCTTTATTTTCAGCCTTATTCTGCCAATCTGCAGCACAGACATTCCATTAAAATGAGTTCCTTCCTACTGTCGCTGTTCTGTGCAAATTCCCAGCTGTTTGTGGTTAAGGAGAACATGTCTAAAAGAAAATAATGTGCTTATGGGTCTTTTTTTTTTTTTTCCTTAAAACTCCCTATTTTTTCATTTAAACAAAAAAAGTTTCCTCAGTAACTTACAGAACTTTGAGCTTCTTAGTTTCACCATAAAAGCACATCTGAAGAACCAGTAATTCCAGAGGCACAAAGTTATCACTTCCTACCAGCTCTATCCAAGTTTTTCAGTCTCAAACACCACCACCCCTGCAAGTCCGCTCCCGCACTTCTCCTGAGCAGAGAAAAGCATTTGATGGATCAGTAATTACTACATCTTCACTCATCACCTCCATGATCAACACACTCTCTATTGCATGTGGCTCCTCTGCCAAGCTGTTTTTCATGGTGGCAGCTCGATTTTAGGGCTGCAGAGCTGCAGAGGAGGGATTGAATATGCAGAGGAGGTAATGTACTTCTCCCCGTGGGTTCTCCAAAGGTGAAAGTCTGACATTTTCACAGCTCTCTCAAGGATTCTCTTGCTGCTTTTACAGAGTGATTTTAGCTTGTGCTATCAACTCGCTTAGCTCGTAAGATAGTGGCTGATTTCACAACAGCTTGTTGCCTCCTCCCAGCCTCAACAGCCCTGTTTCTGTACTCCTACACATAGAGAAGCAACCTCAAACTTATCTAAAACTCTTTTTTTTTGTTTGTTTGGTTGGTTTTTCTTTTGTTTGGTTTGGTTTGGTTTTTTTGAGTTTTTTTTTCCACTTTTTCTCTCTCTGCAAGATCCCCCTTGTAGCCACAAGGACATTTACACAGATAATAATCTTATACAGTTGGAACACGACTATTTATTTTATTTTATTTAAACCATTTTTGAAAATGTCTATGGAAAGCTTTTGGACCCGACTATTCTCATTTGGTTGCTGGACGTTACGATAAGGTGAATAAAAACAAAAAAAACCCCAAAAAGTAACAAAGCAAAGCTAGATGGCCTCACTGAACAGAGTGGTTGAATTTCCTCAGGCAACAAGAGCAAGGGCGTAATTCTTTTGGATTACCTTTCACCTCTCTTAATAGCCTTGAGAACTCAGTGCTCGTATACAAATGACTTGCCTTAGGCAAGACTCAGGTTCATCTGTCCTTTTACCTTAACCACCATACTGCTGCAGTTATATATAAACAAATGAGTATAAATTGTCTTCACCATGAACATTCATGGCTGGATACTGTCTGATTTCTAGAGCACAAGGTGCTGGGTAGTGGTGGTTGGGCTAAATTTTACCCGTGGTATGGAACATTAACCAGCACAATTTAGTCCAAAATTTATGAAGAACGTTCCCACAGCAATTAGTAATATCTAGTTGTCTTGTGATGATGCAAAGCTGGAGGAAACCTTAATACTATAAATGAATATTTCACAGGCTTACTATTTACCTAAAAAAAAGACGACAACAAAAACTTATTTTATTGACATTAAAAAAAAAAAAAGCCAGGGAGCTTCCAAATTTAAAAGTAAAAACTTTGGGTTAAATAGTTAAGGTTTCTGAGATGACATTGCTACAGCTTCATACTTCCCAAGAATCACACCCAGAAAAAAGCATTAGAATTCAACGTCAAAAAACGTTGGCATTATGTCTTGAACTTGTTAATTCAATCAGCAGTGTCAAAAGTGAAAATGGACTCGGGACTGCTTCTGTGGTCTACCAAGGTCATACCCATGGGCACGTGTTGTCATGATGGAGTTTGTTATACTGAAGGCAAATCTGCTGTGGAATAATGGGGAATTTCAGTCTCTACTGTTGTCTCCCAGAGGTTCTTATTGCCATGACGATTCTTTAAAACTATCGAAATTTAGAGGAAAGGTGTAGGAGGGGAGGAGGGAGGAAGGCTGGGCCTCAGTCATTTAACCACAGCTCCAAGAATAGGCAATTTTGTTGTGCAGACGTGACAGAAAAATGTTTAGTTTCTGGAGCAAAAAGGAATGTTTGAAACAGGGCAACTTTATACAACCCAGAGCTTCAAAAAGTTTTATAAATGGGGCCTTGAATTATCATTTAAATACTGAAAATCAAAAACATGTAGTCGTAACTATGCAGTGGAATTAATTTTTCTTTACAACACAGTGTAAATGGGTGATCATTTTGCTCTCAACGTTTATGAAATGAGCAGATGGATTTTAATTAAAGCTGTTTAAACATAGCGCAAAATGTAGAACATTAACTCTCGATCACATTACATTAATTCAAATCTGTTTAAGGACTTGTATACTAGGGGTTTGCACCAGTGTGCTTGATGGATTTTGTTTCCACTGGGATACATTTTCTAGCTTGGCAGTAAGGCTATGGCACAGTTACTTGACCGCAGTGCAAGCTTCAGCACTTCTTTCCCTTCCCTCTTCAACTTTCTTTGGGCTACTTACTCCATGCCAGAGCTATTTGTGGGCATAGTGGGGAACTGGAGCAGGAACCTGATCCAGACTAGAAATAAACATTTAATTTTTTTTCCCCCAGGGAGAATCAATTCCGCCGTTCACCTCGTCTCGTAAATGCCAAAGAAGAAGGCAGCCCCTGGTAGAGGAGCCAGGGCTGGTTTTAGGAGAGGGCAGGCGCCGCTGAAACAAACCTGAAACCATGTCTTGCGGCTACTAAGAGAGAATCAGGTGATGTTTTCGGACACGCGTCTTGTCATTTGAGTGCTGTATTTAAAACTGCTCTTAAGGGGGAAAATAAATTAAAAAAAAAAAAAAAATTGCATGCAGAAATAGGAAAATATGAGCTCACGCGCATGATCTGGATGAATGATCAAAATAGATTGCTGAGTTTTTTTTAATGGCAGCCTGTTGCTGAAAAACTATAGATTGAAGTGGATTCTCATGCATACTTATTGCCTTCATCTTTGCTATGGTCAAAGGCTTAATCAGTGATACTTGACTTGATTTCCTTATTTACCAGTAAAAATATTTCCATTCCATGTGCTTGGCACAAAAATTTCAGGCTGCAATTCAATGGTAGGGGTGTTAATATACATATAATAACATAACAAGAGCTTTTTGTTCTGCCAAATAGTCTACAAAGCCCTAGTTGATACAAGCACATTTAATAAAATTCATATATCAGATATTTATACCAGCACCCAGAGCTGGACAAATTTTTCTATACTTTTTTTAATAGAGTCAACAGAAATTTCAGAGGATGGTGGCTTTTCTATTTCAGAGAAAACACAAAATGGAAAGAAATAATAATAACAATAAACAGAAAACCAGACCAAACCAAAAACCAAACGAAAACCAAGTTGAACATAAAATGAAAATAATTAAAACAAACAAACAAACAAAACCACAAAAAACCCCCACCAAACCCTGAACATAAAAATAAAACAAAACATCAGGCTTCATGTTTTCTGGTAATGATAAGTAGGAAAAGTTAGCACATCATTCAGCTTTAATAGAATTCCTTTGGATTTTGAGGTGGGAACACCATTCTTTTTTGAATGATCACTTGATCAACTTGTTCATTGGTTAACAATTGCCTATCATTCACCCTTGGTTGTTCATCATACCACAAAACCTGCAAAAAAAATTATTTTAATAACATTTTTTAATCAAATAGGTCAATAAAAATGTTCTTTGAAGTATCTCCATGGATCTTGTGAGTTCCACAGAAGGCAATTTTTGAATTTCTGGTGTAGTCCATGAGGTGTATTCTGTCTTGAATTGTTTACTGGTTTCTCTTGATTTCTGTTAAGTGGGCTTGACATCAATAGATGAATGCAATAAACACTGATTTCCAAAGCTAGTTGTCATCTGGAATCACTATAAAAGGCTCTGAAATTTTTCAGTTCAGGAAATTTGATTTCGTTTTTAAGCAAAAACTTGTCTCAGCCAAACAGAGCATTCATTTCTAACGTAAAATATATCAATTACTTTTCCCATCTGTAAAGAAACGTGGTTACTGTGTGGTCCAAAATAGCTCTCTTTTGTATCTCATTTAATTAGTTGCTCATTAAGACCTTGCAAGATCTAAAAATGGCCCTTACATTCGTTATCCGTCATTATCTGCTGGTCATTTTCCACTGATGTCTTACATCAGTGAAGGAATGTAACTTCTTTCTACATTAATAATTTCAGGATATAGTGTAACAGAAAAAGCTGCAAAAAAGCAATAGTGGGCTGAAAAAAGTCAAGCATACGATTTATGAAGCTGCTGTTTACAGAGCAGACGTCCAGAAAAGCATCTGAGGGTCAAGGTACTAACAAGGTGAGTAAATGATGTCAGTGATGTTATAGTATTGCAAAAAGGTGAAATTATTTGGTGTATAAATGAAACTATTATTTATTTCCTACATGAAGCAATTCTTCACGATGATAAGCAAATTGCCAGAGCAATTTGACCAGTCTATGATGAGGACTTTTTTTGAGCTGTTTATCAAGAAAGATTTGGATCTGCTGGAAATAATCGAGAGGGTTTGAGGAGAGGCCAGGAAACTGCAGCCTAAGGAGAAAGGTCAGAAGAAAGCAATGGTTTTGCCAGAAGAGAAAATGAAGGAGATACATGACACATCTTGTATTATAAAATGACTTTTGGAAAGGAGACAGGAATGATTTTGCCCATGTCAGATAGGGCAAAAAGACACTGGCTAACGCTGCTGGAGTAAAATTTTGGATAGTATGTGAGGAAAAGTCTTTCTGGTAATAAAATTGGTAAAGCCTTTGATAAATCAAATGAAGAAAATGTGGAGTCTGCATCTTTGGAGAGTTTTTGAAAAAGATCAGATGAACATCCCTGGGAGTGGCGACTAAGGCTGCCTTGGGGCTGGACAATGGGTGGGTTGGTGTCTTGAAGTCTTGTCCTGTTCCCATGTGCTTTGGTAGACTTCCAGCAGTCACAGGAGACCGATCCTTGAAGTGCACTGCCAACAGAGTTGTCTTCAGGGGTGGCAAAGCAAATGGCCTTTGAAACAAATGAGAATTGAAGGGGAGAAAATAGACATTTTATAAAATATATTTTTCACTCCAGTAATTCATTTCCTGGTCAAACTGGAAAGAACAATGGGTTTAATTCTTCCCCTCTTTTTTTTTGAGAAGCTCAGAAGGTAATGGGAGAAAAAAAGCAAATTTTCCTCTCATTTTTTTCTAGAAAACAGATTAAAAACTGGCACTACGTTCCATGCCTTTGAGATGAACTTCAGTGTGAACTTCATTGTGCAAATGTTACAAACCTTATAAAATCACAAAATGTCTTAATTGAATAGAGGAATAAGAATAAAGTACAAACATGACATTACTCTTCTAAATTAATGGAACATTTCCTGACCAAAAAAAAGTGTTAGTCGGGGAGAACAAGAATGTCAGTCATATTCTTAGTAAGGGGCAAACCCATGTGTACACAATAATCTGAAGAGCAGCATCTTGTACTTAGTTGTTCTCTCCCCCAGAGTTGTTCTCCTCTCAAATGGATTCGTTTAATATCTTTGGTGTAGTGAATGTGTATAAGGGGACCTTGGTTGGAAAGGATCGAGAGGACAATGTTGATAATGGAGACAGAAGACTGTGCTGTTCTTGGGGGAATTATGCTTTTTTGGTCATGACCACATGACTTTTCTGCATTCTAAGAGATATTGTGGAAGCTCAGGTCGATATACTGACTGAGGTTTCTCCTAAACTCTTACACAGTGGACTCAGGCAGATATCACAAATATCTGTGCTTCTGTTCTCCCTTTTAATAATGAGAATAAACAGTGGACATGAAAACTTTAGAGGACATACAATTGTGGACTCAATAGTTTGAGTCAGAAGGGACCTTCAAAGGTCATGATGCCACATTCTGATGAAGAAATTTCTGTGTTAATGTGACTCATTGATTCTTTAAATGCATTATTAAGAGAAAATGGAAAATAAGAAGACAATTTTCTATAGATTTAAGACGGGTTTAGGAAAAATTAGGTTTTATGTACTAATGCTAAACCGAATAATGACAGAAGAGCCTGCAACAAAAGATGTCCGAGGTATGGAATGCTTAAATCTAACAAAGAATAGGGCAATTATTAGTACAGTCGCGTAGGTCACAGAGAATCGCATATAGCAGTAGGATGCTAATAATAAACTAAAATGCCCCACAGAAACAGTTATTAGTTGCCTTTTAATTTTATTTCAATAGGCTAGCAATAAGCTTTTTTTTTCCTGAGTATGCTCTAATAAACTGCTACTGTCCTGTCCAGGCACTATGCAAAAAACACTGATATAGGAACATTTGCATTTAATTAAGCAGGTGGATAGTTATTTCATTACCAGACTCTAATAACTGTTAGAGGTTGTTTTTACTTTTGTCCAAGAAGTTTTGGCAAGAAAAGCTACATTGAAAAGTACAACCTAAAGTATAACCCATTCTTTTACAAAATCATGTTTATTTCTTTTAAGCCACTGCATAGCCTACTTTTATCTTGGGAAGGTCAGTGACTGTTCTTTTGATTGTATCATTGGCCAAAGGTTAAGATAATAAGTAAATCCCTGATTATCCTGATTACGGGAGAAGCTGAGAAACAGTGGGCCAATGGCCAACACCTGGGAGGCTCTTATTAATCAATTAATTAATTAATTATCTCCTGAAAAAGTGACAGAACCTGTGTACTATGCATACAAAAGGAATTTAGTTAACCTGGGGGTCCTGGTAGACAGCAGGGTGCCCATGAGCCAGCACTGGGCCCTTGTGGCCAGGAAGGCCAATGGGACCTGGGGTGGATGAGAAGGGGGTGGTCAGTAGGTCAGAGAGGTTCTCCTGCCCCTCTGCTCTGCCCTGGTGAGACCACATCTGGAATATTGTGTCCAGTTCTGGGCCCCTCAGTTCCAGAAGGACNCTCTTCTTGGTGACAACCAACAGTAAGACAAGGGGTAAGGGGTCCAAGCTGGAACACAAGAGGTTCCACTTAAATTTGAGAAGAACCTTCTTCTCAGTGTGGGTAACAGAGCCTGGCCCAGGCTGCCCAGGGAGGTTGTGGAGTCTCCTTCTGTGCAGCCATTCAAACCCGCCTGGACACCTTCCTGTGTAACCTCATCTGGGTGTTCCTGCTCCAGCAGGGGGATTGGATGGGATGAGCTTTTGAGGTCCCTTCCAATTCCTAACATTCTGTGATTCTGTAACCACAGCTGCTAGGAAAGACAGGACTCAGTGTTTCTGCTTTACTCTCTGTGCTGCCAGTTAACAATTTTTTTTTTTTTTTTAAATTGAGAGTACACAGAGTACTGCTGTCTCATGATCTTGAGTGAACAGCCGTGTGATTGGACACTTGCCTATTACGGGTGGCTGAATGTCTTTCTTTTGGCAGTGATGTTTTGTTTTCCTTCCTAATGCAAAATCACCTCCTGACATATTGAGAAGGTCTCCATGGACTTTAATGTGACTGCAGACGTCTGGGACAGGATTCAGTTACCTGAACATATGTGGCTGTTGATATCTGAGATGTTCTGCCTCATTCTGCTTAACTTCTAGCTGGTCAAGAATAGTACAGGTGTTCCCTAGATCCACGAATGTGGGTGTATTCAGTACCCTGGAGTTTCTCAAATGTCAATAGACATCAGGTTAGGACAAATAAACTAAGCACCAAGGTCAGAAATTTCTTCCCCTGCATACATACATTTAGATGCTGAAAATAAGGTGTCCAAATCTCAGTGTGGACGTTGTCCCTCATTGTATTGGATCTGGATGAGATGGAGTTAATTTTCCCCATTGCAGCCCTCACAGTGCTGTGCTGTGTACTGGTAACTACAAAGGTGTTGAGAACACACCAGTGTTTTGGCTGGGGGTGGGTAAGATCTTGGGAGAGGACATAGCCAGGACAGCTGACCCAAACTGACCAAAGGGATATTCCATACCATATGGCAGCTGCTCAGGAATAAAAGCTAAGAGAAAGGAGGAAGAAGGGGGGCATTTATTATTATGATGTTTGTCTTCTGGAGCAACCACATGTACTGACGCTCTACTTCCCAGGAAGTGGCTGGACATTGCCTGATGATAGGAAGTAGAGAATAAATATTTTCTTTTCCTTTACTTCAGTGTGCGGCCTTTGCTTTTGCTTTGTTAAACTGTCTTTATCTTGGCCTATGAGATTTTTCCATCTTGTTTTCTGCCCCCACCCCATCCTGCTGAGGAGGGGAGTGATAGAGCGTCTTGGTGAACCCCTGGCATCCAGCCAAGGTCAACTGACCACAGTCTTTTTTGGCACCCAATGTGAAGCATGAGGAATTCTAGATAAGGATAGTAATTGGGAGAGTTAATGGGCAAAACATGAACTGAACACAGATAGTGAAAAGTGGAATGAGCACGGGGAATTTCTATTGCAATTGTGGTGAAGGGATGAGGAGTGGATTGTGTGTAAATTGCCCCCCACCCACTGCATGGGGTCTCACCAGAGCAGAGTAGAGGGGCAGAATCACCTCCCTCAACTTGCTGGCCACGCTCCTTTTGATGCAGCCCAAGATATGGTTGGTCTTCTGGGCTGCAAGTGCAGATTGCCAAAGAAAAGCTCACCCTGAGCACAAATAGTTAAGTCAGTGATACCCAAGTGGTTGTCATGGTGCTGACTACGCAGTGTTAGCAGCAGTACGAGTTAAGTGTTCACTCTTGGTGGTCCATGGACCACAGATAAGCCTGTGCCTGTGGTTACTCTGTAGATGGTTTAACACTGTAAAATGCTGGGCCAAAAAGTAGGAGTTCTGGTTGCACTGGTTACGTAGTAATGAAAAAAGTAAGAAACATATTATTATTTTGATTGCACAGTAGTAACTGAGTAATTACACAATGTGGTAATTCAGGAATGACTGAAGAGAAAGGGAACCATAATTAACTACTCTATCTTGCAACATAGACCCTTATTTGAGGAAATGACATAATAACATGGAGGTAATCTCTCCTTACAAACCTAAATACCATAGAAATAGTTCTCAGCTCAGACAATTTGTTCAACCTAGGGAAGTACTGGCATCATAACTTCTGAAGGAAAACAACAATAAATGCATACCTATGAAAGTATACACGAGTGTGTAAATGGCCTAAACTATTATTATTATGATACATTTTCAGTTTTGGGGGGAGAATTGATTCTGACTGGTTGTTTTTCAGCTAGCCATCAAATTCAGTGTCTTTTTATATATGGGTTTGAACTGCTTTTCTGGAATTTAATTTTGAAGGCTACGTATTTAGAATCCTGAAACCATCTTCAGGGCTCAGTAGAACGACAAAATATGAGATTAACCCAATGACCAAAACCTCTGTTTTAACCATTCCAGCCTCTTCAGACAGTTCAAGATATCTACCATCTAATTGTTATAATGAGTCTGACCCCTGACTAGCTCCATCATTTAAGCAGGACTTTACACAGACTCAAAGGTTTTCTCTGTGAGATTTTTTTTTCCCTACAAATTCTCTATTTTCCCACTTTTTAGGACTATCTTTAAAAGTCAGAACTGGTCAACATTGTTCTTTTTGCTTACTCCACAAAGCTTCTGGTACCTTCCAGATGTATCTTCCTGCACTAAAACCCTGAGTAAGGAAAAAAATGCCTATACTTGCAACAGAGAAGAAAAGAAAAGACATCTGTCAAAACAGTGATACTTGTGAAACTAGCTCAAGAAATTTACCCATGGAAAAGTTTTGAGCCTTATGTCATTCCCACAAAATTGAATTGTCACGTCTAAGTGAGTCTCCTCAAGAAGAAGTTGTCCCACACCTAATGAATGTCTTTGAAGTATCTTGTAGTGCATTGTTATATCAGCCTTACAGAACTTCATTTTTTACTATGTCACACACACATCTCCTCTCTTAAGATGGTGTCAAATTGTGACCGTTCGGACAATGCTGGGTGGAAACCCCTGATAAACAAAGAAAAGGACACCTCGCCATGACATTTCTTTCCACTGTCATTTAGACTAGTAAGGCATATCTGCACTTCTTTTCCTTACAAGAGACTCATCAGCTTACTTAGCTCACTAGGGTGCAAACCAGTTTTGGAGGTTTACTGACACTAAAACAAGATATATCCTCCACCTGCTCCATTATATTTGCCATATTTTGATGGCTTTCAATGATGGATAAATAATAATAAAAAAAAAAAGTACCGGTTGTTTTATTACACAAGGCATAACAACAAAAAGCAGGTTTCTCTCCAGTTATCCATAACTATGAATACCAGTTATGCAAGACTGGCTCTAGCTACAGTAACTGAGGTAACTAAGTATTTTAACCCTAATCTAACACTACGGCAATGACGATTTAATTCTATGACAGATGGCTGTTTAAATACAAAGATCTGTACTGATAGTGATTCACTTCTTCCCTTGGCAACCAGCTCCACAGCCTAGGTTTTCCTGTAGTCATGAAAATTTTCCTAATATTTCATCTAATTCCTCTCTGCTGTCTTGTAAACCCATTTATTCTTCCTGTAATGATGAGAAGGAATAGCTGATTCTTGTATCTTATTTAATATATTTCTTAGCCATCCTCAGTTAATCACCAATGTCTCGTTCTCTCTATAATCATATGCCCAGTTCTTTGATGTTTCTCTCTAAGACCTTACTTGCCTGGCTTCTTCATTCTAGCAGCTTTCTCTGGGCTCCTTCTGGTTCTTCTGTCTTATTTAACAACAAACTTGCAGTGTTTATAACCATATTCTCAAAAAAAAAGAAAATGTAACAGAATTTTAAAAATTCTTTTGAATGCCTTGTAAAAGCCAATGCCATGTCAAAGGCTTCTCTTCCAGTAAGACCTAAATGTAACCAAAAGGTCTGTGAAGCTTCATCCAAAAATGGGTCAAAGAGAGTAAGAAATGACTTGGAGAATTTTACAGATTATTTCAAAATGCAAACTGCAGCTAGAGCTCTGACGAGCAGGCAAAGAGCAGTTCATGCAAGGATTCAAGTTGAACTGCACTTCAATTACTTCGTTCATGCAAAGTCACCGAACTTGAATCTGCAAAGGTGAAGTGTCTCAAAAATGACAGAGAAACATATACTCAAAAAAGAAGAAATGAGATACAGCCTCAGGTGTTTTTTAAAAAATTAGTTTAATTTTATTTTGGTTTTGTTTGTTTGTTTGTTTGTTTTTTCCTTGTAATGTCATGTTCTCCATAATAGCTATACCAGCTGGGATTTGGGATGTAGTTTAGCTCCTCCAGGCAAGGCATGGATGAAAAGACCCTGTTTGGGAAAAATCGACCGGCTTTTATCCTCCACCTGCAATAATTTCTCTCATTTCATTCCCTAACACATCTGGGGTTTGCGACCAACAGATCTGCAGATCAGCTGCCCATACCTCTGCCATCGTGATCATGAGCTGGCTTGTTCCTGCTGCTTTTCTGCAACTCCCTGGCCCCTCCTGCTCACTGAAATGTTCTGGTTTTGTATAACTATAGGATTTCCAGATCAATGAGTTGCCTAGAAAGTTTTGACATTTTTATTGTAAAGAAAGTGACTCTACCATAATTTTCTCCTATCTGATCAAAAGCCTGCAGGAAGTTAAACTGCAGGCATTGTCTTGATTTTGTGGGTTTCCGAGCTTTGTTCCTCATAAAGACAAAAGGAGGGTAGAGAATGACTGAACCATAGTACTGGGAATGGACAGTATGACCAATTGACCTTTGAAACAGCAAAAGTCATCAAACTTCCCATTTGTTCTCTGACCAGAAAAGGGAAGTGTAGTAATTTCCCTCTCTCATTCCCCTCTCGCTATGTCAGGATACCCACATGCCAGCAAAACACCACTTCCATCCCAGGGTGGGGGCAGAGACTTGTAGAGGAAGAAATAAACTGCAAACAAAGCAGAGTTGTAAGCTTATTGAAGAAGACTTGTCAGAAGCAGGAAACCATTTATAAATCTAGTCCACTTCGGGGAAGCTGGTGGTGTAGGATATAGGGCTGGCAGAGCTTGTGGCAACAGCGATTCTCCTCGGACGTGTTCTTGAAGGGTGAGTGAAGAGGTTCAAAAACTTCTTTATTTATCTCTGCCTTGCACGGCACATTGCAATGAGGGGCAGTAACCAGTATGAATAATACAGTATTCAGCATTCATTGTGTAATAACAATAAACAGCATTTCAAATGGCTGGCAGTTACAGTAAGGCATATTACTGTGTCCTGATGAGTGCAAAGAAATGCATATTTCCCCGCTATGCGATCAGCAAGGAAAAAGCAGAAATCTGCCTTCCAGACTGATTAACCAATTCTGTTACTGACACTATGTATATCTCATTTCCCGAGAAGTTCCAAACAGTGAAATCATTCTAGAATTCTCGACACCTTGTGCCTACACAAGTACTACATGTAATTGTCTCAGGAAGGTGACTACATGATCTGAAGTTTGGACGAGGGTAAGAGGGTGAAGTGTCAGGAACAACTTGATTTTTGTGACGCAAGATGCTCGAATGTTTCAACCAGAGCGAGTGTCTCCAGAGCTCTAGACTTTGGTGTTGACAGCAGGCATCTCACCATAGTTATTTGGTCACTCCTTGCTTCTGATTACATACATTCACATGGTGTTACTGACATTCTGAGTATCAGCATAGAAAGAAGTTGTTTCCAGATGGTAAAATTTGTGATAAAAATTTTGAAGACCTTCTAGATGTAGGTTTTCACTTTTTTAATTTTAGTTTTGTTGCGGTGTTTCTTTCCCCCAGCAATACCCATATACTCACTTTTAACTTGGTGGGGGGAAAGGAGGGTGGGTTTGTTTGGCTTTTAATGATTTTTTTTTCCTTGGATGTTACCATAGTATGCATTGGCCATACTCCTTTGTAAACTTTTTTCTAAAGTTTGTGAATAATATGTCTTGATTTTTGGTTGTTTGTTTTTTTTTTTTTTTTTTTCTTTTTTTATAATTAACTTTTGTTTTTTTTTTTTTTTTAAATCTCTCTTTTGGAATCTCATTTGCCCCAAAAGAAGACAAGGATAGGTCTTTGAGCTACTGCCCTGATAGACTGCACCTTTTCTTTTCACATAACTTCATTGATAGAAAAAGGCATATCACTGACCCTCAGCTCTATGATAAGGTATTTCTTAGTCTTTGAGTGAGAACACCTCAGAATACACCAGTCGTAGTGTTTTGTGAATTCTTGCTAATCAATAGGAGTCCAATGTTTTTTAAATGGAAGAGGGTCTCAAACGTCAGTTGTAACATCAAGCTCTAGTCCATGGGGTAAAAGGTTCTTGTGCTCATTGACTTTTGTGCAAGATCTGGTAGATGCGTTCTCACCAGCTATGAGTGCAAGGTAACTCACTCCTCGATCTGTCCATCTTATTCACACTTAACACTACAATCATTAGTTGCTGGGTGACAAATTTGCAGCCCTGACAGTTTCACAAGAACACGCTTGTGAGTAAGTTCCTTACTACTGGGTCTGTGTTCTGGGCATTTGAAAAGGTCAGAAGTTCATCCCACTTGACTGCAAAAAAGCAGACTTGTGGCCAAATATGAGGTTTGAGCAATAATTCTCAAGAAGGTGAAGAGGAACAGCTATGAGCTGTTTATACAACACGGTTTATTGTAAACCTTTGGTGAGATCAGAGCAGTGCCAGCACAGTTGTAAAGGGGCACAAGTGAGTTAAAACTGCATTTCAAAAGAGCAAAACAATGTAAGTAGTACCTTCGTTTGCACTGAAGCACTTGTAGCATTACGAAAGTGAGGGAGCTATTAAAAAAATCTTCAAAAGGCTCAAAGAGGGGATAAATACCTGATCATAATGCTATCAGAAAGAGTCTGGCATCTTAAATACTCAAATAGATGAAATATACTGGCATTTATTTATTTTCTAGCCTTTCAGCTTGGATAAAGAAATTAGAATAACTCAGCTGCATACTTTTTCAAAGTATTATTTTTTCTTCTTTTTTCTTCCTAGATAATACCTCTCAAGAGAAGAGTTCATACAGCATTCAGCAAGTAACATGTTGCAGCCTTTTGTCTACAACCACAACATGAAACATTGATTGAGTAACGAAAAGTAAAAAAAAATATAGACAGAGAGGACATCTGAAATTAAAAAAAAAAAAAAAGTTCTGCAGAATGTGGAGAGGAAAGAAGAAATCTCAGATCAAGTGTGACACCAGAGTATCTTCTAGATGGGTTACACACCATATTATATAATGTCGGTCTTGCTAAGGCATTGTGCTTTTTTTTGCCATACCTTTTTATAATATTAAAAATACTCTCAGACCTGCAGTGCAACAAGGACAATGTTTAAACTCTGAAAACCAGAGAGATTGATATTAAACTAGAAATACTGGCTATAACTTCATCCTGTGCGAATAAGTCAATAAAATAATGTCAATAAACATGATATAAAAATGATATCTCAGGGTATTTGCAAGTCAGTAAGTAATTAAACTTCACAACACCTTTATGAGGTAATATAAATTTACTTTTGCAGTTTTAATATTAAAATATTCAGAGAGAGTTTGCTGCTAGCGTTGCAATCGCTGTGCAAATACAGTCAATTTCCACACACATCGCTCTGCTTTGGCATTGAAGTTTTGTCCAAGTCAGAAGGAGGGAAACTGAGGCAATGGCATATCACGGGCAAGTTTTTCAGATATATGAGTGAATTAAGAGCAGAAGTCCCCAGAAAATAATGCTAAGATTTGAGTTCCTAATTCAGTCCAATGTCTTTGAAAATCTGACCGCAGGGGAAGAAAAATCAAACTTGGGTGTTTGTTGGTTTTCTATATCCATATTTAGGTGCATGTTATGGTTTGACACTACCAGCTCTTACTTGGTCATTGCCTCTTTTTCCTTCAGGATAACAAATATTGCCTAACATGGTTTGTCCAAGACCAGAAATGGAATTGGTGACTGGGCCAGAAGCAAAACCCAGGGCCCTTCCTCCACTCTCACTTTCTAGACATTAGCTCATGTTCTTTGAAAACTACGTGCTGCAACCTCATTGCTATCACAATCTGCATTGAGCTTTAGTTTGGGATGACTTGGCTTCTGTGGTGATTAAATTGAACTCTTATCATAACCCAAATACAAGTTCTTGTGTGTTTTCCCAGAACATAACAATATTGGCTTAACACCAAGCTGGCACTCTGCACCCTAGACCTTAGCTAGGAAATTATTTCTGTAGATATGTACACATACAAATGCTCCTATATACATATGCACACACCCCCTCATACACACACATCCACACGCTATTTCAAGCATTATGACAGTGACAGAGGAAAATAGAAAATCTCCAGAAGACATATGGAAGCTGCAAATTTATTTGGGATGTAGGAAAAAATAAAAGTCTTGATCCAGTTTGAAACACCAGTCCCCGCTCTTGGTGGCAACTTGGTGAGGCAACTGAAGCCTTTCAGAGACCAGCATTTAGTGAGTCCATGTAAGAGAGTTACTCCAAATCTTTAAGTAAAAATTTTAAAATAGTTATTGTTCCTTTTATTTGACCATAAGCCTGGTGGTACCCCTTAAAGGAAGGCAGCCTCACCTTCCAACAATTTGTGAGGAATGGAGGAAACACACTGAGCATCTCACCCGTCTGAATACCCTGGCAAGTCACTTGGGGTCTATCTCCTTATTCTGCTTGTTCACAGGACTTTTTTTTTTTTTTTAAAGAACAGAGCCCTTCAAACTGGTTAGTAATAAATTGTGTGTCCAGATGCCAAAGGGATAACACAGACTCACTTTGTAAAGAAGTAGATTGGCTGTCCTCCCCGCTCAGAGGGAGAAGGCCCTAACTGAGAAATGCACTTGGATGGCACTGAAAGAGGTTTGTCAAGTTGTCAAAGGGTCTCCACACCTCGTGAGAGCCAGTCTTGGGAGAGGGAGGAGGGAAATCCCCATCCCAAGACTGTCTCTGTCACACTGGGAGATTAAGAATTAGCCTTTGCCTTTGGTAAAAGTCAGGGAGGGGATGGTCACCTCCTTGGAGAAACTCCACTGTGTCCAGTTTAGGCCAACATCATGGCAATTTACCTTGGCAAGCCCTACTGATCTTACCCCAGTGTTTCCAGACTCCTTTTTAATTGTCTTCAAAGGACATTTCTCCTGTGCTGAATCACAGCATGTATTGTTCATTTCTCGTTTCCAGCCAGTAAAAAGGATGCTTTGCAAGAAGCACCCGAAGGAACTAAATGTAACAGGGCAGCAAAGATGATTAAGGGAGTGGAGCATCTCCCTTATGAGGAAAGACTGAGGCAGCTGTATCTCTTTAGTTTGGAGAAGAGGAGACTAAGGGGTGACCTTATTAGTGTTTATAAATATATAAAGGGG